>OU015743.1:150002811-150028916 GCA_907169655.1 Acomys percivali
TCTCTCTCTCTCTCTCTCTCTCTCTCTCTCTCTCTCTCTCTCTCTCTCTTTCTTTCTTTCTTTTGACATGGTTTCTCTGTGTAACAGAGCTCTGGCTGTCCTGGACTCACTTTGTAGACCAAGCTGGCCTCAAACTCACAGAGATCTGACTGCCCCTGCCTTCTGGGTGTTGGGATTAAAGGTGTGGGCCACCATGCTCGAATAGTCCTTTCTTATTTTACCATCATTAACAACTCCACACAAAAGAGAAGAAACAATGGGAAGAGTAGAGACCTTGGGAATTTGATCATGCAACTTAACTGGACGCACAACTCTAAAAATTAAGATCATAACGTGAGGATGAACATCTTTCTCAAAGATGGCAGTAGGATTAAGTGTTGAATACTAGAAATAGAAATGAGTTAAGCATGGTATAAACCTAAGCCCCTGTCTCCCAACTAGGGAGAGATCTTATTCAGCGGAGAGTTCAAAATCAAAGTCAATTGTGTATCTAAAACTAATAACATAGTCCATGGTTAAAAAGGTATCATGACAGTAAATTTATTAATATAATTACTCATGTTAAGAAAATTTTATCTATACATGTAGAAGTGTTTGATAAATTTCAGTTGTAACTTAAAATAAACCTTTTATAGAACCAGAGATAGAAACTGTGGATAAGCTCAGCTATAAGGGACAGAGGTGGAAATTTATTTTTCCCAGACTGCAAATTTATAATTACTAAATAGCTTCCATAAACCTCTCTTTGTCTTGTAAATATATGAGTATACAAAACATTTGTCTTGTTTTATGAATGAGACATTGGGTTACAGAGGGAATAAAGAACCTTCTAATGAAGCAGACTATCTGGTGGTGTCCATATCTGACAATAGTGTCAGAAACAGCAGCAAGTGGCCTTAAAGAGCAAGTGAGTCTTAAAATACTGGACTGGGAAGCTGTAACACAAATACTGGCCACTTCCAAGAGCTGTGGAATCATGACATCTAGGTATACAAAAGAATTTTAATATGTGTGTGTGTGTGTGTGTGTGTGTGTGTGCTTATGTATATGTGTGTGCATGCTTCTGTGTGTGTATGTAAGTATGTGTATGGGTGTGTATTCCTAAATCTATAATACAACCTCCAAGTCTATGTAATGTTATTTGTATGTATGTTTTCAGAGATGATCATTTGATATTGGAAAACCAGTTGGTGTGTCTTCCCCAGGGAAGACTAATTTTTCTACTTATAGCATTCATTAGTTACTTGTAACTATTTATAAGGTTGAAGCCTCATGGGTTTCCCCCATCCACTTCAAAATATCTTCTATTGGATTTGTCATTGTTTGTATCATGTTTAGGCAGCTACTTGGTGACAGTTTCTGGGAGTATGCTTTGGTATTCAAAAATCTTAAAAGCTAGATTTTAATTTTTTACAGAACAATGAAAGGAAATGTTTCCTTCTGCCCATCCTTTCTTCCTCTGTTCCTTCCTTCCTTCCTTTGTTCCATTCTTTCTTTCATACACACTGACTTCTCAGTTCATCATTTCTAGAGAATAGGTCTAGTAAGTTTGATAGTCAGATCTCCTCTACTGCAATGAAATACCTAACATAATTTCTTTTTACCAGGGTTGTTTTGGCTTATGGTTTAAGTGATTACAGTCTGAGATCAGCAGGCCCCTTGCTTTGGTCCTCTTATGGGGAGGATACATGGCAGTAGTGGAGAATCTGTGTGACCAGAAATCTGATCACTTCATGGAAGAGACCAAGATCCTTCTTACAATCCTCCTCTAAAAAGATGCCTGCACTGACTCAGGGCACTCTAATTATGCTCAACATCCAAAAGATTCCATTTCCTTTTTGCAGCAGCACGCTGGGAACCAAGCCTTTAAAGTGTGCCAGTTAGGGCCATGCCCAACCTACAGCAATAGTAGATTATACTCATGTTGATTATGAAGACCAAGATTTTTTAGTGGTGTGTATTCAGTTAGGAAATTTCTCTAATGCTCCCTACAGTCCTACCCTGAACAAGTGAGAGCAAAGCCTTATTTTATGTTTACCTAGAAATAATGATTTGCCCGCATAGTTATAAAAAACAAACTAACAAAAATGCCAGACATAGGCAACCTCCTCTGGACTTGTTGGTCACTTCCACAGCAACACATATTGCCATTGCTATTGGACTTGAAAGTAAGTCCCTACTGCCTAGGACAACACACACTTTGGATACAAGACTAAGATGGAATTGACCCAGAAGACTTCTCCTTGAAGATTACCTCTCAGAGCATCTGCAAGCCCCTTACAAATTAATAGTGCTACCCTATGTACCTCAACAATAACCAGAAATGTAAGATATCTGCAAGGATGCGACAGTGGCACATATATCTGGAGGATAGTTGGATGTAAGAATCACTCTAATGGAGAAAATTCATCGCAGTAATGCAAACCTAGCCATATACCTGAGGTGAGGTTGTGAACCCTAGGAAAGAACCCACTACTGTCATTTTCTTCAGCCAATATAGTTTCCAGCCATGTTTTAAAATATCTATCATTATATCTACAGACAAATATAGATTTCATCCTTCATCAAAGAATGTTCCTTTTCAAGTAGACAGAGACCATCATAGACATCCACTGCTGGTCAATATGCAGAGAAGAACCAACTGTGGGTTATTACCCTTTCCGATGGATACATTTACTACACAAATGCTGCATCTGGGGCTCGGGTAACATGGAAGATGAGGCAGAAAGGTTTTTAAGAGCCTGAGGCTCAGAATATCTACTGTGACATAGTCTTCTCTATATACCATGGAATTGCACGTTAATACATTAAAACTCAATAGCATGCTCTCCTAAATAAGACCCGCAGAATGACAACCTCACTGACACCTACACCCCGATGCGGGTGGGGAAATTTTATAAGTTCTAAGCCCTTAGATAAAAGGCTATAGGCAATTAATTAATGGCTGCCAAGAGAGGAGAATCGATCTTCTCTGTGATGAATCCCCTATTAGGTTATCCAATCCCAAGTAATCATCCTTCAATATATTTACATATAAACAATGCTAAATGGATTCATCAGGTTGTATTTATATATTACACACAGGCATGCATGTGTGTGCATGTGTGTGCGTGCTTGTGTGTATGTGTGCATATGTGCATGTGTAATAACAATGAAGAAGAGGCCATAAGTTGAGAAAGAGTCATAAGACAGACACAGGCACAGTTGGAGGGAGAAAGTGTGTGGGGAAATTAAATAATTATGGTCCTTGCATATGAAATATTAAATTCTCAATTTTTTTTCTGAGAAAGGGCTGTTTAGCCCTGGGCTATCCTGAACTCACTTTGTAGACCAGGCTGGCCCTGAACTCACAGAATTCTTCCTGCCGCTGCCTTTCTGAGTGCTGGGATTAAAGGCATGAGCCACCATGCCTGGCTTCTCAAAAAATGTTGAAAAGCAGTATTGAAAACAGTACAAATATTGTCAAGTATTATGAGACTAAGTGGCTTGCAGAGATTTTAATTCTTATATAACTATTAGATGATTTTTAAAAACTCAACATGCACAAAACAATATTCTGGGCTACACAGAAATGCAGATGTGATCATGTAAGATAAAAGCAGGTGCAAGGAAATGAACATCCCGTAGAGGCCTCTGTGCTGGGCACAAGACACAGAGTGCACAGGCAGAGGTGAGGATGCGGTCCTTCAAATCCATGTCTTCAAAATCAGAAGTTGATAGTTACTCAGTTTGCTAATTAGAAAGTTGATAACAAAGCCAGGATTTCTATATTTCTAATAGGGATTTGTTCCTCAAATTACTAAAACACACTGTCTGTGATTGTCTTTGTAGTGTTAATTATTCCAAAGAAAGAAACGACTCTCGTGGGCAGGCTTATAGAACTTTTCAGACTTTTGAATGTTACCTTTTAATTTTCTTTTGTATGCTACTTTTCTGCTAGGAAAAAATGTCTCTTTTTCTTGTGCCTTTGTTCTTTCTCCAGTTTTATGTTTTTTTTTTTTTTTTTTTTTTTTTTTAGTTTTAGAATATGAAGGATGACAGAAATCTGAAATAAAACCAAGGTGTAAGGCTCACCTCTTGATTTTTCTGTTTCCTGTTTGATCTTCGGAGACATAGCTGAATGTTTAATGCCTCAGTCTCTTTACCTAAAAAAAGTAATGAGGATAATGACATGGAGATTAGATATTGTTGGGTTGAAGGAGAAATAGATTAAATAATAAGAAATAACAAATGCACCTCAGTCATTTCAATGAAGAACAACTTTCAGGCTTTGTAAACAAAACACAGGTCTTGTTTTATTTAGATTATACCACAACTATTATGTTCTGGCTATAAAGCACTGCTCTAAGTGGAAGTAGCCACAGGCCTCAGGAAATGTCATGCCAGCCATATATTCTTCATTAGGTGTTAATTTTACTGGCTGGGCTATGCTCTTTGCACCTTGCTCGGAAGGGGACAAGTCTGTGGAGTGATTTTTAAAATGCCCACTTGAGGGCGCTGTCTACTTCTGTGGGAACCACAATCTCTCAACCACCGAATTTTACAGGGAACCCTTAGAACTGTGGTTAAACTTGTGCGCCAATTTCCAGTTTCCCAGGGATCTCTTGGCTTTCCTTGTTGTAAAGTGTCCCAGCAGATACCAGCCTGACTGGCACTGAGCATTATATATTGGATATGTCACTAATCCTTTTTACTATCTTAAGGAAAATATTTATTCTATTTTAAATTGTATTTATTTTTGTAATTAAATTTATTTTAAGACAAGTGTCTAACATAGTCTTTGAAACTCATATGGCTAAGTAACTCTGATGGAATTCTCTCTTGCATTCTCTGTGAATAATTAGACTACATTCCCTAATACTATTTTGCCTACAGATACTGCGTAAAGTTATCAGTTAGCTGGTTACATCTGCTGCGGCAACCTACTGGTTTTGTTCCTGCTCAGTTCATGTAAGGCAGTCACATTGGTATAGTACGAGATGTCACAATCACTAAAGTCAGTTTTGCACAGTCTCACTAACATTTTGCTTTGCGATTAGAAGTCCTCATTTCTGTTCAGGTGTGGTGTCTCACAGATGGAACCCCAGCACTTGAGAGAGGCTGAGGGAGGAGGATGTCTGAAAGCTTGAAGCTAGCTTGGGTTACATAATGAATCCTCAGTAAGCCTGGCCTAAACAACGAGACTTCATCTCAGACACCAAAACAAAACAAAAAGGGGGTTCTGCTCAAACTACTCTACCAACCAAGGACAATGCATGCAGTAAACCTAGACGCCCTATTCAGATCTAGCCAATGGACAGACAGCACATTCTCCACAGTTGTGTGGAGAGCAGGGACTGACTCTGACATGAACTCTGGTGCCCCCTATTTGACCACATCTCCTTGGTGGGGAGGGCTGGTGGCACTCAGAGGAGGGGATGCAGGCTACCAAGAAGAGACTTGATAGGCTGTGATCATATGGTGGGGGAGGAGGTCTCCTTCTGTCACAGACCTAGGGGAAGGGAATAGAGTGAAAGAGGGGAGGAGGAACAGGAGGATACAAGTGAGGGGATAACAACTGAGATGTAATCTGAATAAATTATTTAAATAAGAGAAAAATAAAAATAATAATCTAATTTTTTCATAAACAGGAGTATGAATATAATTACATACTATCCCTTTCACAAAGACACATTTCAGAAAGAAAGCAGGAAGAGTGCTGAGCAACTGAAGCAGAAAACTCCACTGCAAGAGAAATATTTCCCTTCAATTTCTCTCTCTATTATTATACTTAGCTACACAAACTAAAAATACTATAGTGGCAGATTTCATTAACGATTATAAAATACTGTTTATTTATTTTTATTTTAAAATTTTGTATAATATATTTTGATAATGCTTCCCCCCAATCCTTTCCACATCTTTACATCCATACCGAGCCATCTCTCTCTGTCTCGCACCTCTTTTTCTTGTTGTCTGGAAAAAAAAAAAACAAAAAACAAAACCAAAAATTAAAATAAACAAACAAAAAACGTGAAGTGATCTGCAATAAGAAAAACAAAGGAAATGACTGCACTTTGTATGTGTTTTAAGGCTATGTATAATATAGCTCTTAGGTTAGTATGTGATTATATGGAGAAAATATCAGAATTTTAACTAAAGAATTTCACATTTTGTAATGACACAAACATCATGTAAAGGGGAAAACAATCAAAGCATTGCCATTAAAATTAGAAACAAGGCAAAGATGTCCACTCTTTCCTCACATTACTATTCAATATGTGCTTGAAGCCTTAGCCAGAACAATTAGACAAGTGAAAGAGATAAAGAGGGTACAAATAGGAAAAGAGGTCAGAGTATATGCTTATTTGCAGATTTTATGTTTCTATACATAAAAGCCCCTAAAGGCTCCATCAGAAACATCCTACAACCCACAAATACATTCAGTAAAGTACCTTGATGCAATATTTATTTCATTTTTGTAATCAAGTGGGCAGCCTAACAAAGAATGAGTAATTTGACTAGTTGTAACAAGTATGTGATATAAAACTTATAACCAGGTCTGTATCTAACACCAAAACTAGTTTAAGTTTTGTGTCATCTTCCTTTATGCATACATGATATATGTGTACATGTTCATGTAAATATATCTGCATGTATAGTGTCTGAGTGTAGTTTTTACAACTTATTAAGTAATCCCAAGTAAAACATCAGTAGAGACTTTATTTTGGAACCACAGGTGTTTCTGTGTATCTATATACAAAGATACCATTATACATGCATACAAACATACATACATACATGAATACATACATACCTACTTACATACATACAAACATATATTTGGAATATAAGTATTACATGTAGTGTCTATGTGAAAAAATGCTTGCCCACTACACTGTAAAATTGTATTTAGATTATGTTTTCAAATAGGTCCAAATTAAATATCATGGTGATGGAAACACAGATGAAACTATTTTCCTGCAGAGGAAACTCTGTTTTCTTGCCATATAATGCAATAAATGTGCTAAAGTGGAGCCAGCACACCTGACTGCACTCCTGCACTGGCAAGCTGTGGGAAGGCACTAAAGCTCTGTTAGAAACAAGACAGGTTTTTGTTGTCATCAGAGGGTTGCTTTAGCTACTAAGAACTGCAGCTCATTAAAGCAGGTGGAGCTTTGTCCTCTCATGTCTTGTCAAAATGAATAAGGTAAAGATTATGGTGTTGTTTTTATTGTAGAGAATAAATTTCTGGAGCAAACTAAGCTGCCAGTTTGCATAAATTACTATTTCTTAACATAGATAGGTAACGGCAAGAGGGGCGATATGCGTTGTTATTCTCTCTTTGTGTGAATGTAAATATTCTCCCAAATAACTCAGTTGGTGAATTGTTCTCTTCTCCTAGTTGTATGTGGATTGAATGTTCTTAAATTTTTTTGAAAATTTCAATCTTAGCAATTGTATTAACAGAACAGTGACTGAAGAGAAGGTCAGTGTCACTGTCTCTTCAGCTTGTGTATGTGAGAACGTTCCCCATCATGATCGTCAGTGTCTGGGACCTTGTCCAGAGCAAGAATAAATACAATTTTCTGAAAGTATGGCTTTAGAAAAGAAAAACAGAAGGCACTCCATGGAATGATGGATTCGGGCAGCCCAGAGGAGCCGAATCTTGTACATCTCACAAACATTGTACACACAATGGTCTGTCACGTGTAATGAAACTAATAGGATCTAGAAATTCTGAGGTTAAAAATGGCTCTGGATGGACATGTTAACATAGTTTATTAAAAAAATGGTCTCAGCAAGTCTGAGTTAGTGTAGGGAGCCTCTCTCATTCTTGATCAGTTGAGCAGAGGCAGCTGCCTCAGTTGGAGGCTTTCTTAGGTTTAGCAGACTCATCCCATCCTTCAGCACTGTCTTGGCTTTAATTCTTTTCCTCTGGAGCTAGAGGTAGTTTTTGTACCTGGAGCTTTTATACAGTATGCAACATAGGTAAGGCCAGCCTAGGCAGGTAGCTCTGGAATAGAAGGAATATTGAAAGGTTGTACTATTCTCTTATTCGTCTTTGTTTTAAATTAAGAGACAGATAACGATTATCATTAATTATCATCAATGGTGTATGTAATTGTATCCTATTTATAGGCTCATGTATTCATAAAATGCACATCTGTGACATTAAGTGTATTAATCCTGTTTTCTTTATCTATGCTAAAAGAAATTACCCAATGACCTATTTCATTCAATTAGACCTCATCCCTGGAGTTTCTATTAACTACCAAGAATACCATCAGTTAGGTATGGAGCTTGAAACATGATTTTCAGGTGGAATTTTTGATTTTAACTATAATAAAGGCCAAAAATAACAATAAAGATAAACCACATAAAATTTTAGTCACAGTAATAGTCTAGTATGCTATCAGAGCTGAGAACCAAAACCAAATTCCCATCCTGTGTTCATGTTTGCATAAATATTCCAGAAGAATGACTCTGTCCAGACAGCTTATGAAGGGACACATTTAGGACCACAGATAATAAAATATAATTTGATCAGGCACATCAAAGTGAACATTTTGAGGACATTCAGATGGTTTGCAAAGAGAAGAGAAACTGCAGCCTGGGGGCATCTCTGAGGAAGACTGGAGACCTACACAATGTAGGTTCCTTGGAGGATATGGGGAAGACTCTAGCTGAGACCTCCTACTAACGGCAGAGATGGAGACTGAAAAGGTCGACTCCTAGTAGAGGGAGAAAAATACCAATCTACCCACACAAAGTCAACCCAAAACTTACCTCACCTACAAGATGTGCAGGGATAAAGAAAGAGCAGAGACTGAGGGAATGTCCAACTATTGCCTGGTCACACCATGCAAGAGAGGCAACTCCTGACACTATTAATAACACTGTTATGCTTGCAGATGGGAGCCTACCATAGTTGTCCTCTGAGAGGCCTCACTCAGCAAAGAATTGAAACAGATGCTTAAACTCACAGCCAAACATTGGGCAGAGTGCAGAGAACCTTGTGGAAGAGTGGGAGGAAGGATAGAATGACCAGGAAGGAATAAGAGCTCCACAAGAAATTCAACAGAGCCAACTAGCATAGGCCCAGGGAGCTTGCAGATACTGAAACACCAACCAAAGACCATGTGTGGACTGGGCCTAAGGCTCTTACATATATGTTCTCAATAGGCAACTTGGTCTTCATATGGGTCCTCTAGTGAGCAGAGTGGGAGCTGTCTCTGACAAGGACTTTCTTGCAGGCTTTTTGATCACTTCCTCTTTGCATGGCTCCCTGTCAGGCCACCGTCATAAAGGATGTGCTCAGCCCTGATGAGACTTTACCTGGTGGGATGTGTAGTTGAGGGGGCTCCCCTTTTCTGAGGGATAAGAGAGGGGGAGTATGGAGAAGACGGATGGAGGGTGGGGCTGGGAAGAGAGGAGAGAAGGTATTATGATTGGAATTTAAAATGAATAAATAAATTACTTTTAAAAATTAAAAAAAAGAGAATGTATCAATGTTGTCAATATTAGATAGCAATATAAGTTTAACACTGACCTTTAACATAACAAGGAAAAGGATTGCCTGAGGCTTGGTACTGTCACTGCCTCAAGTTCTAATTGAACAAGCTTTTATTTGACCTTTCAGGGGCACTAGTGATAATACTACTTTGGTAAATGTCAGCATTGGATAGAATATTTTCAGATACATTACACATGATAGACAAACTAGTAGGTTGATGTAAAAGCTTAAAACTATATTATGGATTCATAACAGAATCCTAACAGACTTTCAAAGACCATCTACAGCCAATATTTCTCAAAATGTTAAAACAATAGAAACAGAAGGAAAAATTGAAAATTGCAGCCAAATAGATAGAACTAGAAAAGATCATCCTGAGTGAGGTAACCCAGACACAGAAAGACATGTATGGTATATACTCATTCATAAGTGATATTAGCCACATAATACAGGATAAACACACTACAATACAGAGACTGATACACCGAACAAGGACCATGTATGATGTAAACCTAGGTCCTCTGCTGAGATGTAGCTTTTATAGTACCAGAAGGCAATCTGAAAGATTGCAATGAGGGAAAGAACCAATAGTCCTATCCAGCTATGATGCCTGTGAACCATAGCACTGACCAGCATGGCACAATAATCCTAGGAATGCATGTGATGATTTGAATGAGAAAGGTCCTCATGGGCTCATATAGTCTGAGTTCTTGGTTTCCAGGTGGTGGAACTATTGAGGAAGAATTAGGAGGTATGGTCTTGTTGGAGGAAGTCTTTGAGGTTTCAAAAGCCCATGCTAGCCTCAGTCTCTCTATTTCTCTTTCTCTCTGTTTGATGCCTATAGATCAGGACGTAAAACCCTCAGCTATGGCTCCAATGCCATACCTATGTGCTTCTTGCCATAATGATCATGGACTAACCCTCTAAAACTGTAGACAAGCCTCCAGTTAAATGCTTTAAGAATTGTGTTGGCTATAGTGTCTCCTCACAGCAATGAAACAGTAACTAAGAGAGAAATTGGTCCTAAGGACCACAATGCTGCTGTTTGCAGTTGTATGGAAGACTTTGGGACTTTGGATTAGAAAAGTAGCTGTACAGTTAAAGCCTGGTTTAATGGGTCATTCTAGTAGAAGAATGGAAGACAATAGTGCTGAGAGAAATGTGGCCCATCTCAAGTGGTTTCACAGAGGAAAATATTGGAGAACATTCTTGTGATATTGTGGCAAAGTATATAGTTGCTTTGTGCCAAAAAATCTTCCTGAGCCTAAACTGAATAGTTTTGAATTAATGCTACTGACGAGGAGATTCCAAGGCATTCCTGTAACCATTTGTTACATGGTCATTAGTGATCACTCTTACTCAGATTATACTGGAAGAAGCAAGCATGGCAAAGAGAAATGCAAAATGTTCAGTTTAAGGAGAAGGAACACCAGGAAATGGAAAAGTCTTGTCCTCCAAGATGTTTGAAGTTTAAGGAAAGGTTCGATTCAAAGTGAAATAAAGGCCACGGTAACCTCAGGGCAAGATGGCACCCTGCTAAACATTCAGGTTTTGAAAAGTGATTAATGGAAAGTTTAAGCACGAAACAAAACCATCATCAACAAAAAGCTTATTTAATTATAATTCAGGGAAGGGGACAGGTTCTAGACTCAGCAAACAGAAGAGCTTGGCAGTTTTAAACATGTGGTTCTGGGTTTAAAGTGAAGGATAGAAAAATGAAAGGGGTTATGGAATCTTCCTTTGAGATTATGGAAGCCCATGGAGGCCAGGTGTGTGGCGTAAGAATTCCTGCATGGAGTCCTGGAGAAGCCATTGTGTGAAGTTATGAAGGTGAAGTCTGAATGCATTGACGTCTTTAAGGTGTTGGAGATGCAAGAGCTGGGGGATACTTGTTAAGGAAAGGAGAGCTGCATACATTGTGTACGAGAAGCCTGAGAGAGAAGTGTGTTATAGTCATCAAAGTGTTGGAAGGAGCTGGAGATTTGAAAGAGTGCTTTGACATTGCACATAGAGATACAGGATTTGAAAATTTCCCTGCTGGTTTTCAGATTTGCTCTGGTTCAGTCTTTCCTCACTGGGAAAGGTTACTGGGAAGGTCTTTGAGGTTTCAAAACCCTATGCCAGGCTCAGTCTGTCTCTTTCCCTCTCTCTCCCTGCTTGATGCCTATAAATCAAGGTATAAAGCTCACATCTATTGTTCCAGTGCCATACCTGTCTGCTTCCCATGATGATGATCATGTATTAACCATCTACAAATATAAGGAAACTCTCATTAAATACTTTCTGTTAAGAATTGCTTTTGTATGGTATCTCTTCAAAGCAATAAAACAGTAACTAAGACAGTATTTGAGGTATTCAACAGCGATTGAGTTGAACTTAAGACCCAATCAACAAGAGAAAAAGCATGCCTGGTACTGGAAACCAGGCCAAATACTCAGGGATATAGTCAGGTCTTGAATCTTAGAAGAGAACCCATGACCACCATTTTACTAAACCAGCATAATCCTTTTCTACACTATACATATTTATCCTTATACCCACAAACAAGCTTAGTCATCACCCTTCATCAAGGAAAGTTTCGCAACAGGACCTAGACCATTACAGAAAAACGCAGCCAGTTACAATGAAGACTTGTGGAGCTCAGTTCTGGTAGGTGCACCTACAACACAACACCTGCAACCATGGATCAGTGATCAATGCAGAGGAAGCAGAAACATGGCAAGAGACAGAAGATCAGGGAGTTTGTTGTGAGATATCTTCTACTTGTAGGCTCAATTTTCTTAACAAATATATTTTATTACGAACTTATTAATCAAGAGTACCTCACTTATAACCTGACTAACCTAAATAACTGGAAAAGAAGGTTAAAGAATACAATAAAAAAACCATAAAGATATCAGTTCCAAGGAACAATTCTCCTGGTATAATCAGCAGGATTTCTTCCACTGGAACCTGGAGTAACCAGAACCTGGAACCTCAGGAGGAGCCTGGAGCCCTGAAGCCTTCCCTAGAGTGATTCTCTCGAAGCAGAGCGATGAACAACCAAAACTATCCCAAGTCTCCAAAGGTCCCCTCCTCTTGTGTTTGGCTCACATTTATACCTCCTCTCAGAATTTGTTCAAGGATGTTTTCAGCTGCTTAATAACCAATTTCCCCCACCTGGTGGTTTGACTTCTAAGGGGATAAACATCACCTGCTCTTTCACAAGTCTTTTTCTCATCCCCCACTTGTGATCTAAACAAAAGACATGTTTATCTCTCCTTCATCTCCCCTTTTCTATTAAATAAAATAAGATATATACAACAAAATAATTATAAGAATTATTCATTAAGTCACATTTACAAGGACCAGTCCATTTGCAGTTAACAATTTTTAAGAAATTATTCCACTATCTATCCTATGCTACTGATTCTTATCCTAATGTCTAATTTTTTTTGATTCACTAAAATTAAATTAATACTGTGGCTATCTAGTCTTCAACCCCATCAGACACCCCAGAAGGTCAAACTATCTAATATGAAGGAAGTGCAGGCAAGCTACTTTCAAAAGTATTGAAAGGACAAAGAGCTGACTGTCTGGACAGTCACAAGTTTCTCTCCATCGTTGGGGCATTCAGTCTTCAGCCAGCAGGCCCAAAGCATTTAGCAGACTGCTCTGAAGCAGGAATCCTGAAGGACTGGCCTACCTTATCTCTTCAAGGCTGGACAACCAATTTCTCAGTATCAAGCTTGATCATAATGGATGGTCAGTCTGTCATCAGCAGTAGAAATAAGCAAAGTTCCTCAGACCAGTAGCTGCCACTATCATTTCTTGATGCCTACATAATTAGACTGGAGGTGCTGCCAGAAATGGATGTGTCTCTATGTCATAAAAGCCATTTATTACTAAATGCCATTTTCTGGGGATCTTTGGAGTGTTTGGAGACCATCTATCTATCTATTATATCCATCATCTATCTATTCCTTTGAAAACATATACAAAATCTAGTAATGTCAGAAACCATATACATAAGGTCTCAACACATGATTGTACAAACGTGAACTGAGCTGAGCCGATCAAAGAAATAGGCATGTCAAAGAAGTTGGGGAAAAACCCAGAATACTGAAAACCCACATAAAACTACAGATAAATAAGGAATGCCAAATGCAGAAGAAATAGTCTAACCCAGAGAAAAACATACTAATTGGCTTTCCAATACCAAATGGTCAGTCTTGTATATATATGAAACATTGTACAAATTGAACTGGGTTGTATTTATGAATATATATTCATATGTATGCATATTCATATTCATAAGTATGCATATACTTATATGTATAAGCCAACAATTAATAAAAGAAAGGCATGAATTTTGAAGAGAAAAAAGGGGTATGGTAGTTTGAAGGGATGAAAGGAAAGGGAGAAATTATGTAATCATATTATAACCTTAAAAGTAAGAGAATAGTATTTTAAAAGCTATACCACAAATTAATCTGAAAACCTTTGCCTGTATTTTCTACAAAAGTAGCATTAAATAAGATGCAACTTATCTTAGGCTTTTCATCTTAAAAGTTATATTTGACAGATAGCATTAGTCGGTCCTATTTCTTTTAAGTGGAGATGTTCCAAAAATCTAGAACCTTGTAGGGAAACTATGAATCTCTGTTTTCATAAAGTTGTATTGTTTTTGAAAATTGCAAATAAAAGTCAGGTAAAAAGTAATCATATATATATATATATATATATATATATACATAATGTAACGGTTCATTGAAATATATTACCAATGAACTGATTTTGAAGATACATTGAATTTTTTTTGCCTTAAACTATCCAACAATATTAAAAGGAATACAAGGCTAGGAAGAGTCTGAGTGTTTAAAGTATTTGGTACACGAGTGTCAGGGTCCATATTTAGATTCAGAGCACCCACATAAACATCTGGGTACAAACACATGTTGATGTATTTCATTAGCTATTTTATAGGGTTCGTTTATCTCTACATCTTTTCCAACCCTTATTGCACCCTGTTCCCTTTCAACAATAGGTAGGAGAGAAAGGAGGTTGCAGGGAAAAGGGGACACAGACCTCTTTAGGCTACTTCCTGCTGATTAGGGAGTTGGGTTCCCTGGGGTAAGTCCAATCTTGGTGATCAGAATATCCAGCAGTCCAGCAAAGGAAAAAACCCAGGAATCCAGTTATAGAAAACACAATAGCAAACACAGCAGCAGGATGAACCACAGCAGCAGGACCAGCAGCATGGGGACCAGCAGCTGCCATGGGCCCTTTCAAGGCTCTCCCATTTATACTTTCTCCAGAGTCCCCAAAATTAAACTATCAGCTGCAGGCAAAGGTCATGCCCCTGTTAATGCAGTAGGAAAATTGTAATCACTTGCTGTGAAGCAGCTTCTTACCCCACACCTGGAACTAAAACAAAACCATACTCACATAACATAACTGGGCTTTTAAAGAAAAGAAAATGCTCACTACATTTCCCCCCATTTAGTTAAAAATGACCTTTTCTTTAACATTGATAAACTATATACAATAAGAACAATTATGAGGAGTATTAGGTAAGAATTATATTTACAATTTCCAAGCCATATGTATTTAGCAACCCTGGAGAAATTACTCTACTATCTGTCCTACCCTGGTGAACCCAACGTTTTGTACCTAAGTCACTTTCTTATCATAACTTGCATTTACCATCTTTAAAACAACATTCTCAAGCCTAAAGCATTTTCCTGGAATCTACACAACTTAAGCTTTTATGTATTTCATCTTTTATAAAGAAATCTGT
Organism: Acomys percivali; assembly: GCA_907169655.1. Taxonomy (NCBI): domain Eukaryota; kingdom Metazoa; phylum Chordata; class Mammalia; order Rodentia; family Muridae; genus Acomys; species Acomys percivali. Next base: position 150,018,087 of record OU015743.1, read on the forward strand.
AAGAGTATAGCTATCTAGTCTTCAAACCCGCCAGAGACTTGAGAAGGATAACCAGTAAATGAAAAAACAGAAAATACAGAGCAAGAAGCTTCCAAAATTATAGAAATGACAGAAGTTGCTGGCTGACTGGACAGTAACCCAAGGTTTTTCTGTGTCACTGGGGTATCCAGTGTTTGGTCTACATGCCCAGAATATTTGACAGAATTTCCTGTGAAGCAGGAATTATGAAGCTTTGGTCTTGGGAAAGTTTGGCAATTGAATCTCCAGTGTCCTGCTTGTTCACAATTTGGACAGCATACTATTGGCAGTCATGGCAAGGGCAGATTTTTTTCCCCTTTGCCGCATTTGAAGCCTAATCCATGTGGAGGTTCTTTGATGACCATCACCTTGGTCCTTGAGCCAATGGGCCTGGGAAACCTGTATGAGACTGAATATGAGTAATTTATAAAGGATAATTTCTATTCCTGAATACCTGTTGTAGATGTATAAATAACAAAGTTAGTTCTGAGTATCAGGAATACACTAATCAGTTTCTATATATGCAAAGCATTTTTCTGCATATTGAGAGTCAACAATTATATAAAGAGATTCAGGAAAATACAATAATCCCATAAAGATTGTATACAACTCTGATTTTTAAACTGAGCTTTTTTGGAGCATTTTATACGGGACTTGGATCATTTTGTTTATTTTGTCTGACTTATAGCCTGACATTGCCAACTTATTTGCATCAGTATAGAATGTAAGTGCTTCAGGAATTGGTATTCCCTTTACAATATATGGCCTAGTGTGATCCTGACAATTGACATAGTCTTTCTTTCTTCTTCTGTTTGATTAATTTGTTTACTTTACATCCCGATTGTAGACACCTTCCTCATCATCTCTCATTCCCACGTTCCCTTCCTCACCCCTTCCTCCTTCCCTTGGTACTCAGATCCCTCCTCACTTATCATCTGACCTCAGCCTATCAAGTCTCATCAGGGATGACTGTATCCTCTTCCTCTGTGACCTGGCAAGGCCACCCCACCAGGGGAAAGTGATCAATGATTGGGCGTCAGAGGTAGCTCCTACTCCCCATATTATGGGGCTCACAAGTAGACTGTGCTGCCTATCCACTATATTGGAGCAGAGGGCCTAGGTCCTAATCAAGCATGGTGCTTGGTTGGTGCATCAGTCTCTGCAGCACTCCCTTGCCCCCTTCCTCTACAGCATGCCTGGATTTGTTGGCTCCATTGCTCTCCTTGTGGAGCTCCTTTCCCCTCCAAGTCCTTCAGTCCTCCAACTCTTCCATACCACTTCCTGCCCTCCACCCAGAAGTTTGGCTGTTGAGTCTCAGCATCTATTTTGATCCCCTGCTGTGTGGAGTCTTTCAAAGGATCTCTATGATAGGCTCTTGCCCTGTTCCTCCTTTTCAACCACTTCCACTTAACAATTTATTTTCAGCCATGGGAGAGTCCTTCACAGCATATTATCCTGAATAAGCAGCTCTGCCTGTATTATTTCAGGAGAACACTGTAACTCCCCAAATGGCAGAATTATTTGTTTTTCCTTAAATATTTTCCCTAAAGCATCTATATCAGAATCAGCCAACAAAATATCATCCATGTAATGAGAAATAATTGGTTGAGGAAATTGTCCATGAATTATTTCTAATGGTTGTTGCACAAATATTGACTTTGAGTGGACTGTAACATTCCCCATGGAAGCACTTTCCAGTGATATTTCTTTTTTTTTTAAATTTTATTAATTTATTCTTGTTACATCTCTATGTTTATCCCATCCCTTGTATCCTCCCATTCTCCCCTCCCTCCCATTTTCCCCTTATTCCCCTCCCCTATGACTGTTCCTGAGAGGGATTACCTCCCCCTGTATATGCTCATACAGGCGGTAAAATTTAAACCCCTACCCAGATCTAGCCAATGGACAGGACAGTCTCCACACTTGAGTGGAGAGTGGGATATGACTTTCCCATGTACTCTGGTGCTTCACATTTGACTATGTTCCCTGGAGGGGGAGACCTAGAGGCACTCAGAGGAAGGACAGCAGGTCACCGAGAAGAGACTTGATACCCTATGAGCATATACAGTGATATTCCTTTATTGGACCACTATTATTACAAATACATACTGAGAAAGCAAACCTTTCCTATCATGCTCATGAAAAGGGATTGTGAAAAAGCAATCTTTTAAATTAATTACTGTCACAGGCCATGACTTAGGTAATAAAGAAGGAGAAGAATCAGTGTAAAGGACACACTGGTTAAACTATTCTATTCACTGCTCTTAAATCTATTAACATCTTCCATTATACTGATTTCTATACAGCAGAATTCCATGGGTTTGTAGACTCTTCTATATGTTGAGACTCCAGCTGTTCTTGTACCAGCTGCTCAAGTGCTTGCACTTTTTCCTTAGTTAAAGAACATTGATCGACACACAGAGGCTTGTCAGCCATCCATTTAAGGGGTATGGATGTTGGTATTTCAACAGTGCCCCTCCCCATGTATTTGGAAACTCAATCCCTGTGATGTCCTATGTCTCGACAATGGAAACAGCTTGTGATTGTTTTTTGCAACACATATCAATACTTTCTACCATTTCACTCTAATTTTATCATGAGCTATCTGTGGGATTGCAAGAATATCAATTTCAATACCCCATTGTCGTAAAAGATTGATTCCCATAAACTGATGTGTATGTCAGCCACATAAAGGCTCAAATTCCCTGGGCACTTCCGGCTCCCATCCATGTAACACACTGTACATTTTATTTGTAATTGAGATAACTTACACAATACTATAAACTGTCTATAATCCTCTTAAGTGGCCATTCTGGATTCAAGTATTTTTGGGAAATATAGTCATATCAGCTCCTGTATCCACCAAACCTTCTAGTTCCACACCATTCCCTTGCAATCTTAATTTGAGTCTCAGATCATTAACCACTCTTTACCTGAACACACAGTTTCCCATACTCCAAAATACTCCTGTTCTTTCTACGGGAGCACTTACTCACAATGTAAGGAAACAGTAACAGCAATTCTATTTCCTGTGTTAATTTGCACCTCTCTTTTTTATTTTATGTATGCCATAATTTTAATTTCTTCTTTGAAATCCACATCTATAACACCTGGATACATAATAAACTCTAGGGAATTTATTCCATTTTCCCCAAGATCATCCTTATTGTCCCTGAAAGCAAAAAATCATAAACACCAATGGTAATTTTGTATCATTGATCTTTTGGGGATAGGACAAGAGGTTTATCTGTGGCCTGTTCTAAAGTTGCATCCAATTCAGTAATGTACACGAGATCAGCAATACTTAGTTGCAGTTTCTCTGCCTGTTCCTTAGCTCCTTGCTAACCAAAGGAAACAGCCCATCGGCTTTGTTGCAGGGTCTGGAGCTGGCAGGCCCCTCATTTTATTTTTCAATAGTAAGAGGCTACCTTGTATATCCCTCCTGGACCTGCAATCATTAGTCCAATGACCCCCTTTACCATAGCATCTACAAACTGGAAAGCCTCTGCTTTCTAAGGAGAACCCACTGCCACCACAAATGCCTGGCTCACGTCTATGACTAAAAGTATTGTATTACTCAGAGTTAACACACTTGTCATTTTGAGCTCTGAGGCTTTTAGCCTTACAATTTCTTTGAAAATATCTAAATTCACCAGTTAAGTATTAGGTTTTTTGATATCTGAGACCTCTAGCTATAGCTTGTCCTATAATATTGGCATGACGCTCATGAGAGCAAGTATCAGTTATGTCTCTTATCTATTCATCTATTGGTGCTGCTCATGCCATTAACAGTCTAAGTCTAATAACTATCTTACATTCACTATTTACATTCTCAAACATCAAGGTCTCTATCAACACCTGTCTGCCACCAAAGTCTTATATGGCTTTGTATCTGCATCCGCTGCAAGAAGTGTATAAATTCTTCTCTGGAGACTTGTATTATCTTAGTATGTGAGGTGGATCTTTTCCTGGGACCCTCAACTTTATCCAAAGCTTTTAAAGCCTACAAATGCCATTATTCTATAATGGCATCCTCAAATTGAATTTGCTCTTATAGATCAGAATACTGCCTTCACAAAGCAATTGATCTTTAACAATATTTATTCCCTTTGCTCTGTTGTCTTGTTATATATTTGCTGCTTCCACCCTCCACCACATTAACCATTATAACTGTTTACCAGATTCTAGCACAGACGTTACAAAAGATTTTCAGTCTTGGGAATAATTCTATTGTGTGTAGCCCAATTACTTAGTATTTGTTCAACAAAAAGGAAAGCATTTGTAGGAAACAATAGTTTCTTTAAAATGCTTCAGATCTATCATTCCCCTTTTTAATTAAACATTTTTTTATTTTTTACATATACATTTATAGTATTACACATATATACAATAAACTATCTATAGTGAGAAGAACCATGACATGATCAGGAATGATATAAATGTTACATTCTTTAGTGTTTTGACTATTTGTATTTGAGAGCCTTGAAGAAAACATCTTTCCTATCTTGGTGTGTCTAAAATTCTGAATGTAACTCAGTCTCCATCACATCTTGTCATTATCATCGCTATTGGAAGACATGTTATCTTAATGTATTCATGATCAACAGCATTGGCAGGCATATGCTGCACAGGAGAAAACTGATGGTGAGCTCATAATCTCAGGCAGGCTATTCCTCTGGTGGTGCACTTGGCACACTTTAAATCTGTTGCCCTGGACAGTCTCTCTCTTTAGGCTCCTTGCCCCACCCAGGGGTTGCTGGGGCTTCAAATGAATAGTGGACAGCACAGGGTGGTGTTGGAAATCACAGGAAGCTTCTGCTCTCAATCACTAGATCCGAACCATTTTGTTCTCCCTTTTCTGGTACTTTTTGCTTTCCAAGCACTTCAACCTCTACCTAAATACTCCATAGCTGCACAGCCAATTCTGAAGTCCTCTCAAAAATGGAGAACAGAGTGACCTTTCTGATTTTCCTATTTGCTTTAATTCTCAGATCCCTCCCTGCACTTGCAGCTTTCCCATTTCAGCCATACTCTCAACCCCCTTTTTTTTGGGAAACAGAATATAGGAAGAATATTATGAAGAAGAAATAGAAAATCGCCCTCAAAGAGGGCGAGAACTCAGTGGCAGCAGCTGCAATAGACCTTTTGCTGGTATTGTGAGGCACTATATTCACTCCTTCATACCCTGCCATCTTCTCTGCAGCATTCAAAACCAAATTATAACATGTAGGGTCCAGCATTGTGCACAATCACTCATATTTTTTTCCTCCACAAGCAGCCTGGATAGCACCTTCTGGAATCAATCTCTCGCCACATCAAGACTCAAGGAATGTTATGGAAGATGACATGAAAAGAAGGTTAAATATGGAACATGAGGAAAAGAGCAGTGAAATTCTGTCTTCTATGCATGACATGGCTATCACGTACAAGAACTTATAGCACCTGTATTTCTAGTACAAGCCCTTCACAAGATCAAGTCAGCCAAAAATTGTCTATAAAGGTGTTCTCCAGACCCTATTCTTTCTTTATTGAAGAGTTGCTGGAGGAAGGAGAAACATAATGTTTTGAGTATTGTAGGTTCGCTGTGCTGCAGTTGATGTACCACACTCATGTACATATGGGAAACACTAACTGGACTTAGTGAATTATCAAAAAAAAAAAAAAAAAAAAAAAAAAGAAAGAAAGAAAGAAAAGAAAAGAAAAAAGAGAAAAAGAAGAACCAAGAATTTAAAAGGGAACATATTGGGAGTGAGTATGAAAGAAGTTGGAAGAAGGAAATGAGGATGGATATGATCATATCATTGCATAATTATCTGAAACGCTTAACAATAAGAAAACTTTAAAAACAAATAAATAAATGCCTCCTTTGCTTCTATTCTTGGGTCCTCCTTGTTACTTATCTTCTTTGGTCTGTGAATTGTAGTGTGGTTATTTATTTAGTACTATATGGCTAAGATCCTCTTGGGGGAAGGATAGAAGGGAGGGGGCATGCCTCCATAAGAAGACCACCAGTGCCAACTAACCAGGGTCCATGGGGGCTCACAGAGACTAAAGCACCACCCAGAGACCATGCATGGACTTGACCTGGCCTCCTACTGATGTAGCTCTTGGGCAGCTAGGTCTTCATGTGGATCCCCTAGTAAGGAGAGCAGGGACTGTCTCTGACATGGATCCTGTTGCTTGCTTTTCAATCACTTCCTCCTGGTGGGGCTGCCTGCAAGAGGATGTATTCAATCCTTATGTAACTTGATGCTCTATAGTGGGTTGGTTGGGGGAGTTCCTCTTTTCTGAGAAGTAGGGAAGGGAGAAAGGGGAAGGGGGAAGTGAGGGTGGGACTGTGAGGAGAGGAGGGAGGGAACTATTATTGGGATGTAAAGTGAGTAAATAAATAAATGCAAAATAGTAAAAAATTAGATTAATTTTTAAAAAGTAGAGAATGATTTAATAAGACATCCCAGTGTTGACTTCTCATCCCTATAGGTGCATACATGGATAATTACTCTAGTACCATAGATTTATATATCATATTACTCACACAGATGTGCACACACACACACACACACACACACAATGTGTATAATAAAATGGTCTTGCTTCTCCTTCATATTCTCTTTTTAGTATCCTTCATGTGCTCAGACTGTTTAAATGAACATAAACGAATATTTATTTATTTTATCCTTACCCATAAGGTACTTTTCAAAGTGTATTACTTGTCTTTTCTCAATTTACAATGTGTACTGGGGACTTCCCACATCTGATTCAAACAAGGCATTCCAATATATGGATGCAACAATTATATTAAAAACCCATGGAATGTCATTTGTGGTTACAGGTTTTATGCTTGTACTAAAAATACTGTAAAGGTAACTTTGAATATTCACCATAATTATTTTATATAAATTTATGTGTAGAATAAACCCAACATAATTGAACCTAGATAATTTATAATTTTGAAGCCTAATTTCTATCTTACTTAGATTTTAATAGTTTCAGTAGTTTGGGTTTTATGGATAAAGCCATCATACTAGTGTAGTTCTACACTACATTTCTTTTTTTTTATAAAATTAAACATCTCTTCAGATGCTTGGGAATTATTGTATTTTCTTATTTCTCTTTCTGTGACATCTGTTCACACATTGTGCTTAGTATTTCTACTGGGTTTTGATTTTTCTAACTGAGTTGTTTTTCTTAAAAACTGTCTTAGGAACTCTTTATTTGGGAGATTAGCATTTCATTTCTGGAACATAAACTCCTCATCATCTGTCTTTTAGTTTTACTTATGATGATGTTTTTGTTCAATGCAAGTTTTGCCTTTTAATTAAATTTTTTTTGCATTTTTAAAAATTAATTTATTCTTGTTACATCTCAATGGTTATCCCATCCCTTGTATCCTCCCATTCTTCCCTCCCTCCCATTTTCCCCTTCTTCCCCTCCCCTATGACCGTTCCTGAGGGGGACTTCCTCCCCCTGTATATGGTCATAGGGTATCAAGTCTCTTCTCGGTGACCTGCTGTCCTTCCTCTGAGTGCCACCAGGTCTCCCCCTCCAGGGAACATGGTCAAATGTGAGGCACCAGAGTACGTGAGAAAGTCATATCCCACTCTCCACTCAAGTGTGGAGACTGTTCTGACCATTGGCTAGATCTGGGTAGCGGTTTAAAGTTTACCGCCTGTATTGTCCTTGGCTGGTGCCTTAGTTTGAGTGGGACCCCTTGGCCCAAATCTGCCTATCATAATGTTCTACTTGTAGGTTTCTAGGACCCTCTGGATCCTTCTACTTTGCTGTTCTCCCATGCTTCTCTCATCTAGAGTCCCAATAGGATGTCCTCCCCTCTGTCCCAGTTTCCTGGTAAGCGAAGGCTTTCGTGGGACATGCCCCTTGGGCTAGTATGCAGATATAAGTGAGTATATACCATTTGAGTCTTTCTGCTTTTGATTATTATTTCTCTCTGTGCTTATGTATGAGTGTGTGTGTGTGTGTGTGTGTGTGTGTGTGTGTGTGTGTGTGTGTATTGGGTGTGGAGGCCCAAGGTCAACAGGTTGGGTTTTCTCTAAGGTTTTTCACCATTAGTCTTTGAGACAAGGTTTTTGAACTTGAAGCACATTAATTTTTGTAGGCTGGCTGGCTGAAGATTCTTGGTGTCCTCTGTCTGTGTTACAGCCTCGCAAGGCTAGGATTAAAGGCATGTCCCACATGTCCCCATGGATTATGGGGAACCAGACTCAGGTCCTAATACTTGTGTTTAAAGGAGTTTAGACCGAGTTCCACTCTGTGGCTTTTTATGTGGATTATGGGAATTTAATTTAGTTTCTTATATAGTAAGCACTTTACTGACTGAGCTATCTTGCCAGCCCACAATTATAACTTTCTTTAGTAACTTATCACCTTTTTGTTCAAGTTAGAAATGTTTTACTTACTTTAATGTAGTCAGAAAATTACCTCAAAAGTTATCTGAATAGTTTCTATATGTGTATATGTTTATTATAATCTGATATATGGAAATTGATAAAAATTAATAATATGCAACTTAAGATATGAATTTATTTAAAACAACAATAAACATTATAAATTTATGCTTTTACCACAATATTATCTTGAGAGTTTTAAAATTCAATGTGAAAGATTTTTTTCTAGCAATTTTTCTATTTTTTCAGTGACTATTACTTAATTATTTCTACCCTTAAATATTCATTGTATAATAATTTTATCTTCTGTGGTCCAGTGTTTTAAAACTAATACATTTTTAGCTTTCTTTCTGTCTCCTGAGTTATTTCGTGCCTTAAAATGTTTTCATAGCACAGCACGTATCAATGCCAGTGAGTTTATACGTGCATTAGAGTTTAGAATTGTTTATATGGAGAGTACAAAGTCTGCCTTCATTTGATTTACAGAATTCTATTATCATAATTTTTATATTTGGTATTTGTTTAAGTATGCCTTTTACATTCAAACTGTTTGAGTTATATTTGTTAATTCAAGTTAAATCTTCAGAAAAGGTTCTTATTTTATGGGTTAATATAAAATTGATTTTTCATTACATAAGTTAAAGTTTTATGCTCATTAAAACAAATGCTATGTTGAACTTCATTCTTTTGATTTAAAAATAATTTCTTTAAAAAATTAGCCACAGAGTGCTTTTGAGTCAGACTGGAGTGTGATTGGCCTTTGTAGTTATAGATAAAAATATAGTGAATTATGGACTGATTCTTAAGTCATTCTACTTGGAATTAACAGGCATTATTTTCACTCAAGTTTTATTGTTGTAAATTAATAGTATTTTGACTTGAATGCAAAATAAAGGAGTAATACAGTCCTATCTTTAATCTGGAAGCATGAAAACAGGTATGCTATGTATAGCTTAATAAAGTTATTTGAAACTTTGATTTATGATATTCAAACTTACTACTGAGGTGATTCAGGATTTCTTGATTTTGGAATTATATTGTGATGCAGATTTAAGGTCCAATTAAGTTTCTGACATTTCATCTAACCATAAATAGTTTGTATTATATCCATGCAACTTTGAATACATTACATTTTAAATATTGTGCTGGTGAACTTCTTGTCAACTTGACTTTGACACATGGTCAGGTCACCTGGGAAGTAAAAACCACAACTGGGAAAATACTATCAGACTGGCCTGTATGCTAGTCAATGGGGGCATTTTATTTGCTAATGATTTATGTGAGAGGGCCCAGGCAACTGTGGGTATTCTCCTGGCAGGCATTTCTATAAGAAACAAGGCTGAGCAAGTCATGGGAAGCAAGCCAGTGAGCAGTGTTATTATATGGCTTCTGCTTCGTTTCTACTTCCACTTCCTGCCTTGGTTTCCATTGATGATGAAACATAAGCTGAAATAAGCCATTTCCCCCTCTAAGCTGCTTTTAATCATGGTGTTTATCACAGCAACAGAAAGCAAACTAGGGTAGATATGTAGAAATTATAAATATCTATAACACTTGGATAATAGAGAAAATATAATTGTAACAATGTCAGTGATGACAAGAAATTGAGTGATAATGGTAGGAAAAAAGACTGCTTGAAAAGTGTAATTGCAAAGGGGCAGAAATTCACGTAAAGAATAGCACAATTTCTTTTGTAGAAACAGGAGATTCCTTTTGGTATGATATCTTTGAGCATCAGTGGCTGGAATATTTCACTTTTTGATATACAGAGGAATCTTTTTCTTTGGGCATACTTTTTTTCAATATGTAATTTCTTTTAGCATTTTCTGTCTGATTATTGCTAAGTAGTTCATTGGACATTATTTGTTAATGTTATTTTAATAACAAGTCATAAAATTTGCAGCCTTTAGGTGATGCTTAGCATAATACACATTAGTTACTCTTCTATTGCTATGATAAAATACAAAGAAAAAGGCAACTTATAAAAAAAGAGAGTTTAATTCGACTAAGGAGGTTGGGTCCAAGATGGCAGAGCAAAGGCTTGATGGTAGAAACAGCTGACAGCTCACATCTTTATCCATAGTAGGTGGCCTATAGAGCTCACTTGAAACAGCAGGGATGCTTTGAAAACCTCCTTGTGATGGTGGCATGCTTTCTCCAGAGAAAAGCACACCTTCTAATCCTTCCTCAACAGTTCTACCAACTGTAGTTGGTCTTTAAGTGCCCAAATATATGAGCCTATGAAGGCCATTCTCATCCAGACAGTCACACTATCACACACAATATCAACACCAATCTGCATCCAAATTATATTAGTTGAATGACTTTAATTTTTTATTTCATTTATTTGTTAATAGTGGTGTGTGTGTGTGTGTGTGTGTGTGTGTGTGTGTGTGTGTGTGTGTGT
>OU015743.1:150028926-150060390 GCA_907169655.1 Acomys percivali
TGTGTGTGTGTGTGTGTGTGTGTGTGTGTGTGTGTGTGTGTGTGTGTAGCTATGAATATATTTGGAGAGCACATGCTGTAGGATATATATGGAAGTCAGACGATGACTTGAAGGAGATGCCTCTTTCCTTCTACTATGTGGGTTCTAGCGATCAGATATTTAGGTCATCAGACTTGTCAGCAAGCAAGCACCTTTACCCTCTGAGGCACATCTTAGCTTCTAATGTATCTAGCATAGATCATCTACTCAGGTCTCCTGGCACTTTCAGCATAACAGACAAGTTACCAAAGAATTTAATTTCAGAGAGGAAAGATCATGTTTCATTGTTTTCTTAAATTGAAACTAGTAATAATCAAATGCTATTTTAAACCTGATGAGTGTAAAGATATGGATACTTATTTTTCTCTGGTTAAGTTGACATAAGTAGTCAAATGAATGCATTATTACTTAATGAACATTTAATGTGTCAACCATATCAATAGCTAATTGAGCATGGATTGTCATGTTCATACCCATTTCTGATGAGAACACAGCTAGACTCTTGTGTTAGCACAATAATGGAAGCGAGATTTACACATTGGAGGCTGTTATCCTAGAGCTGACCTTGCTAACACAATGGAAAACACTTCTATCATTATACACAAACAGCCTTTTATTTCAAAATAAAATTGCAAAGACATAAAAAGGAAATCATATTGAATAACGAGCTTAGACTTCACTTTGAAGAATTAGATGCATAAACAGTTTCTTATTTGTTTTTTATTATGTGTGACATTTCAGTTCTTTATTAATTATCAGCAAATTTTAACTCCTGATAAATACCTGAAATTAAAAAATAATACCATTTTTTATACTTGGAACTCTAAATCAGGAACTAGAGTATGTTCAACGAATGTTTTTATTGTTTCACTATTAAAATTGAAAGATCACACCTATTTCACTGTAAACGTAAATGCATGAGAGCCACATTCAACTATCAGAAGCTACTACCCATCGCACATAAATCTAACTCTTTAGCATCATGTAAGAAAAGAAGAAACTGCATTCATGGTAGGCCCGGTCCTTACTTTTTGGCTTGTGGCTATTTGCTCTCACAGTTTTCTGAAAGGCCATTCTCTTCACAGCATGATACTTGAGTGCATCTGCAGAAAGTTACATTTGGATTCATTACTGTCAACTTTATTTGCTTAATTTATACACTTGACCTATATTATTCCCCCGTGATATGATCATTGTGTTATTCTAATTATTAAGATTGTTATATTGATTACCCTTTCATTGCTGGGACAGAATGCGTCTTGTCTGGGAAGGCATGGAGGCTAGAGCAGCTTGTGGCTATAGACTATATTAGCAATCAAAAAGCAGAGGTTGTTGGGCTTGGAATGATGGGATCTGTGGCTAAAAGCACTTCCTTGTCTTGTGTGTTCCATCCCAGCAGCCGCATAGAGGTTCAAAACCATCCACTTACAGGTGGTCAGTTGGCCTTTTCTGGGCTGTACTAGGTACATAAGTAGTACACATAAATACAGGCAAAGCACACATCCACATAAAAGAAATAAGCTTCTAATTACTTATTATTAAACCTATAGATGAATGCAACACTTAACCCTCACTAGAGAATATTTTATGTACAGTAGTTGATTTATGAAGAGAGCTACAACTGGCTAAGGTGTAGACAGTAGGAGACTACAGAATGCCCATTTGTAAATATGACTGCACCTTCTCTGTCCAAAGATCAGTGATCGTTTTGGAAGAGGGGGTGGAAAGAATGTAAGTATGAGAAATCCTGAATGTGAACACATGTGACCTGGATGGACTCTTCCTTAAATAAAAATTTATTGACAGTAAAAAAAAAAAAAGAATGTAAGTATCTGCTAGGCTGTGACGTCAAGTCTTCAATCCCAGAATTCAAGAGGCAAAGTCAGTGGATCTAAGAAAACAAAAGAATATATGAGCTAGAGGTTGTAAATTAATACAGGAAGACAGTTTCCTCTAGGCACAACAGAGCAGCTGCACATAGAAACTTTCAGAAGTTGTGACAGCACTCACAAACAACATATAAGCTTAAGTGAGAACAAGGGCCAGCACGGAGAGGTGGCCCGTCCCTACCTGAGCAGCAGTTGACAATTGATAGCTGCGGGCAGAGAGTCAGGTTTTAAGCCGTGGCCCTGGAAATTCAAATGTGCCACACAAGCTCATCAACTTGGACTTGATGAGTAAAGAGAGAAAAGACACAAAGCTGTGTGGGAAGAGAGGTCAGGGGTAGACCTGAGTGAGGTTGGAGGGAGGAGACGACGATAGTCAAGAACCATTTTATGAAAGACACAAAGAACTAATTAAAAAATAAAAAGAGAATGAAAAGAGGTGGAAAAAAACCAACAAAGCAGAAAAGCAGAAATGGGTCATGGATGGCGGTGCTTCAAGAAGAGAGGTAGGTCTCTCTGCGGGCTGTAAGATCTTCGCTGATAGTGCGGCTGACTGTCTTGGCCCTACTCTCATAAAGGGTCTATAGCCTTTCAAAAGAGCACCACGTGCCAAGTGTTCAGAAACAATTTTGTGATGGATATTATATGTTTACACCATAGCACCTGGTGAGTGTGAACACTTTTGTGTGTGCTGTTGTAAAACCTTAAAGTTGTTGTCTATTAACATTCTACAAACTGTTTGTACTTATGTTGTGTTAAAGCCCTATGATTGTTTGTTGTTTACTTTCTACAGAAGTAAGGCTTCTAATGAACACATCTGAATATTTTCAGAAGCTAGAACAAACAGAACAGGGAGTAAAGAATGGATTCCAGGTATTCTTGACCTGAGAGCCCTTCTTTACCTTGTAGTTACTTATAACACTCTCCACAAGGCTTAGTGGCATTATCTGTTAACATCTGTCTCTTAACTCTCCCCAGTGAGGAATCAAATAGAATCAACAAGGACCAAGCTTATCTCAGTGGTGGGAGACAATTGAGAACAAATGATGTCTTTAGGTAATATTGTTCAGAGGCATTACAAGCTTCAGGTGGCAGAAGGGAGTGAGGATTGTCAGAACCTAGATTAAGTCATGTGGGAGTAGTAACATTTGTCCATAACCACAGCATTTGGCAAGCTCTCCCTTGGCTGCACTGTGGCCAGTACAGGCACCACTGTGCAGCTGCCCCAGGGGTTGGGGGCTGTATAATTCTTTATGGTATTTCTTTATATTTATTTTATCTGTGTGGGTTTAGTAATAATGTTTTCTTTTTCTGAATTTAGCGTTTTCAATGTTCTCTTTTTTTCTCCCAGTTAAGATTAAAATAACATACCAATTTGGTTGATCTTTTTAGGTAATTCAGTTTTCTGTTCTTTATGACTTTAGTGTCTACTCTAATCTTTATCTCTTTTCATCTTACATTAGGTTTATTTTGCTCTTCTCTTTCCAGTGTCATAAGGCAGAAGTTTGCTTTCTTGGCTTGATCTATTTCTTCTGTTTGAATGTAAGCATTTAGAAAACTTCCTAGGAACCACTCTAGAGATCTCTAATCAGGTTTGATATTGCATTAACTTATCATCTCTTATTATTTATTATTATGTTGTACCTTTTCTTTTGCTACTCTTTTACCAATGACAATCATGTTACTTATGTTACATTTCATCACACATCCAACTATATATGCCATAACATTTATTTCATAAGATTTCTCTTTAAAGCCACTAAAAGAAGGAGGAAACAGGCAATCATAATGTCTTGTAAAATTACATTGCTGTATGTAACAGGAATCTGTTATTGTGATTTAAAATTGTCACATGAAGTCACTTGCTCTTGACCTGAAGAATTCCCTGTAGTACAAATTGTAATCCTGTTTTGTTAGTAACAGATTGTCTGCCTTTTGTTCCTGTTAACATGGAAAGTTTCCTTTCTCCTTCTTTTGGGAGCAACAGTTGTGTTAGACAGAGGAGATTCTGGCTGAGTATTTTCTTTGAACAATTAAGTCCTGGTTTCCACTGACTCCTCTGACCTCTATTGCTTCTGCTGAGATTTCAGATGATAATCTTATTTAGATTCTACTGTAATGCCAGCATTTTCTCCAGTCTGGCTGTTTATAGGCCTCGGTGGTTTTCCACCTTAGAGTGTTCTGGGTCTAAATAAAGGTCATAGTTTTCAGTAACTGTAGCTGTGGGGCATTTACAGCTGTTATTTCTTTCAATGCTTTTCCTCTCCTCTTACTTTCCTCTTCTTGGGGATGACCATTGTCTGTGTGTATACTCATCCGCACGCCCTACAGCTGTATCTCGCTGTCCCCCTCTGTGTTAGCTTATACACGTCTAGGGATCTCTTCTCCAGTTTGCTCATCTTTGCTTTCTTCCAGTCTATTATAGTGTCACAAACTTTTTTTTAAACAAAAAATAATTACTCTACTTTTGTAACCACAGGTCTCGCATTTGGCACTTTTCAAAGAATCTCTTTATTGATATGTAGCAGTTAGCATAGTGTTTTTGTCCCATTTTCATTTGATGTCCTTTAGTTCTGTTAACATGTTTACAATGGCCACTTTAAGTATTTTTCTATTTGATTTGCTGTCTGGATGCATTCACAGCTTCTTTTGCCTGCTTCCACATTTCTTCCCAGAGTACGACCCATAATTTTCAGTTTCACAAAACTCTTGAGAACTGGACATTTAGATCACGTGTTGTCATAATTATGAGAACTCTTGGTCTCCTTCTGGGCTTATTATTCTTTACGTTGTAGGTGCCTAAATGTCTGTAGTGAGGTCTATTCTCCCTGTCGCCCAGTATTAAACAGCTAATGTTCAGAGAGGCACGAACACCTTTAACAAAAATGATACTAGTACAGTTTTCTTATAATTCTAGCCACAGCTTGTTATTAAATTCCATTAATTTCATATTTTATTGTTTTTAGTGTCACGTTGGGCCTTACATTTCTTTACAAGTGAATAGATCAGGTTGTGGCTTCTGACTTCTTCAGAGGTTCCCACCGTTTCTGTGATCAGTGTCCTCACCGTTGGGATACTCTTCCTTGTTTTCTACTTTCTGCCATGTGACAGCCGGAACCCAGTGTAGACCATGCTTCCATCTGATCTAGGGCTCTCCCTTCACCATATCCTCCACTATTATTGATGGTGCCTCAGGTTTACATTTCTGATTAATTTGTGACAGATGAAGCCAATATCATTTAGGGAAAAATTAGACGTTCTCTGTTTTACATGTTCCTGGAAAAAAATCTGAGTCAAGCTGCTGAATATAGAAATGGGCACCATGGCAAATATTTCTGCAAGTGATGCCCATGCCTCAGGAGTGATGCTAGAGGGGATACGGACAACAGAGAACTAAAAAAAAAAAAAGAGAGAGAGAGAGAGAGGAGCTAATACCGATACTATTCAAGCTATTCCGAAAGATAGAAATGGATGGAACATTACCAAACTCATTCTATGAGGCCACAGTCACATTGATACCTAAGCCCAACAAAGACCCAACAAAAAAAAGAGAATTTCAGACCAATTTCTCTTATGAACATTGATGCAAAAATACTTAACAAAATACTCGCAAAGCGAATACAACAGCATATCAAAGACATCATTCACTATGACCAGGTAGGCTTCATTCCAGGCATGCAGGGATGGTTTAACATACGGAAATCCATCAATGTAATCCATCATATAAACAAACTGAAAGAGAAAAACCACATGATCATCTCTTTAGATGCAGAAAAAGCATTTGACAAAATCCAAAACCCATTTATGTTTAAAGTTCTGGAGAGATCAGGAATACAAGGCACTTTTCTAAACATCATAAAGGCTATATACAGCAAACCAATAGCCAACATTAAATTAAATGGAGAGATACTCAAGGAAATCCCTTTAAAATTGGGGACCAGACAAGGCTGCCCACTTTCCCCATACCTCTTCAATATAGATCTTGAAGTTCTAGCCAGAGCAATAAGACATCAAAAGGAGATCAAGGGGATCCAAATGGGAAAGGAAGAAGTAAAATTATCCCTATTTGCAGATGATATGATAGTGTATATAAGTGGCCCCCAAAATTCCACCAGAGAACTCCTACAGCTGATAAACACCTTCAGCAAATTGGCAGGATACAAAATAAACTCAAAAAAGTCAGTAGCTTTCCTGTATACAAATGACAAGCAGGCAGAGAAAGAAATTAGGAAAATTACTCCCTTCATGATAGCCACAAGCAATATAAAATATCTGGGAATAACCCTAACCAAGCAAGTGAAGGACTTATTTGAAAAAACTTTAAATCTCTGAAGAAAGAGATTGAGGATGACATCAGAAGAAGGTGGGATCTACCTTGTTCGTGGACCGGGAGAATTAACATAGTAAAAATGGCCATTTTACCAAAAGCAATCTACAGATTCAATGCAATCCCTATCAGAATACCTACAAAATATTTTGAAGATATTGAAAGAACAATTCTCAACTTCATATGGAGAAACAAAAAGCCCAGAATAGCAAAAACAATCCTATACAATAAAAAATCCTCTGGAGGAATCTCCATACCTGATCTCAAGCTGTACTATAGAGCAACAGTAATTAAAACAGCATGGTACTGGCACAGCAATAGGCTAGTGGATCAATGGAATCGAACTGAAGACCCAGAGATGAATCCGCACACATTTGCTCACTTGATTTTTGACAAAGAAGCCAAATCCATTCAATGGAAAATCGACAGCATCTTCAACAAATGGTGCTGGTCTAACTGGATGTCTACATGTAGAAAAATGCAATTAGACCCTTATTTGTCATCAAGCACAAAACTCAAGTCCAAGTGGATTAAAGACCTCAACCTAAAACCAGAGACATTAATCCAGTTAGAGGAAAAAGTGGGGAAGAGTCTGGAACACATAGGCACAGGAGACAACTTCCTGAACAGAACACCAACATCCCAGGCCTTAACGTCAACAATTAATAAATGGGACCTCATGAGGCTGAGAAGCTTCTGTAAGGCAGGTGACACTGTCAAGAGAACAAAGCTACAGCCTACAGACTGGGAAAAGATCTTCACCAACCCTTCATCTGACAAAGGTCTAATATCCAAAATATATAAAGAACTCAAGAAATTAAACACTACCAAGCCAAATAACCCAATAGAGAAATGGGGCTCAGAACTAAACAGAGAATTCTCAACAGAGGAATATCAAATGGCCGAGAAACACTTAAAGAAATGCTCGACCTCCTTAGTCATCAGAGAAATGCAAATCAAAACGACACTGAGATTCCATCTTACACCCATCAGAATGGCTAAGATCAAAAACTCAAGTGACATGACATGCTGGTGAGGATGTGGGGAGAGAGGAACACTCCATCATTGCTGGTGGGAATGCAAACTAGTACAACCACTTTGGAAATCTATCTGGCACTTTCTCAGAAAACTGGGAATAGGGCTTCCTCAAGACTCAGCTATTCCACTCCTTGGAATATACCCAGAAGATGCCCTACCACACAACAGGGACATATGCTCAACCATGTTCATAGCTGCCTTACTCATAATAGCCAGAACATGGAAACAGCCTATGTGTCTCTCTGTAGAAGAATGGATAAAGAAACTGGTATATTTACACTATGGAATACTACTCAGCTATTAAAAACAAGGAATTTCTGAAATTTGTGGACAAATGGATTGAACTAGAAATTATCATAATGAGTGAGTTCACCCAGAAGCAAAAAGAGTCAAATGGTATATACTCACTTATATCGAGACACTAGTCCAAGGGGTACGTCCCCATGAAAAACTTTACCTACCAGGAAAATGGGTCAGAGGGTAGGACATCCTATTGAGACTTTAGGGGTGATAAGCCTGGGAGAATGAGGAAATAGAAGGATCCAGAGGGTCCTGGAAAACTACAGGCGGGTCTGGGCCCTGGGGTTCTCCTCAAACTATGGCACCAGCCAAGGAAAATATAGGCAGTAAACTTCAAACTCTTACCCAGTCTAGCTGTTGGACAGGACATTCTCCACCGTTAAGTGGAGAAGGAGATCTGACTTTCACACAAACTCTGGTGCCCCATATCGGACCATGTCCCTTGGATGGGGAGCCTGGTGGCACTCAGAGGAAAGATAATAGGTCACCAAGAAGAGACTCGATACCCTAGGAGCATATACAGGGGGAGGAGGTCCCTCTCAGTCACAGACACAGGGGAAGGGAGTAGAGGGGGAAGTGGGAGGGGGAAAGAAATGGAGGACACAAGGGATGGGCTAACAATTGAGATGTAATATGAATAAATTAATAAAAAAAAAAAAGATTGTGACAAAGTATGAAAAAAACCACATGATACTGGACTGGAAATACCATGATGGTCAGAACAAATATTGTACACACTGCTCATGTGTACACACACACTTCTGTGTACAATATTTCATTTGTTGAGTTTCTCTGGTCTGTCTTCTAACATAAGAACTAGCCAAGGACAATACATGCGGTAAAATTTAAACCCCTACCCTGATCTAGCCCATGGACAGGACAGTCTCCACACTTGAGTGGAGAGAGGGATTTGACTTTCTCATGTACTCTGGTGCCTCACATTTGACTATGTCCCCTGGAGGGGGAGACCTAGTGGCACTCAGAGGAAGGACAGCAGGTCACCGAGAAGAGACTTGATACCCTATGAGCATATACAGAGGGATTACCTCCCTCTGAAGAACAGTCATAGGGGAGGGGAATAAGGGGAAAATGGGAGGGAGGGGAGAATGGGAGGATACAAGGGATGGGATAACCATAGAGATGTAACAAGAATAAATTAATAAAAAAAAAAAAAAAGAAAAAAAAGAACTAGGGACTGAGGAACATCTTGTTTTGAAATAGTTCTGTTGACTATCAATCAATCAATCTATCTATCTATCTATCTGTCTATCTATCATCTATCTATCATCTATCTATCTATCATTTATCTATCATCTATCTATCTATCTATCTATCTATCTATCTATCTATCTATCTATCTATCATCTATGTATCTCAATGTATTTTAAATTAAATCAGAGCCAAAATGCTCACCCTTTCTATAAGCAAGTTGACTTTTCCATCATATACATGTTTATCAGCAGGTATTTCTTTATGTTCAAAGAAGATAAATTAAGTTGGCCAGACTACGAACTCTAAGAGGGCATAAGCTGTATCTTCCCAAAACCTTTTGAGAGATCAGCTTACTAGAGTTTCAAAGTTAAACTTAGACTCAGTCTTGGTGAAGATGCAATATCTTTATGTATCTGATATTTGCTTTGTGTGTAGGATTGATGATCTGTCTGATTCTCAATCTGACAGATGTTTTCACTACATTAATGAACTATTCACACTGTAGGTGACAGGAAGCAGTGAAAATAGAATGTGAATGATGTTGAAATGAAACCTCAAAGCATTTTTATTATTGTCCTTGTGTGAAATATGAAGGTTACTACTTTTTTTTTTCCATTCCTCTCACACTTCTTTCTTTTTCAGGTGTCATGTAACTCAGACTGGACTTGAAATCAACATATATCAAAAGATGACCTTGACTCTCTGTTCTTTCTGTGACCTCTACGGTGTACCAATCCATGTCACCACATCCGTGTGCCCACCCCCACCTGTGCTGGAGATTGATCCCAGGATGTAGGACTTGTGCATGTTAAATAAGTGCTATACTAACTGAGCCATATTCCAGCCTTCCTACCTCTTAATTTTCAGAAAATGTGAGAATTTTAACAGGAAGAAGAGCAGAGGGGAGACGTTATGAGAGGAAGAGAAAAAGGGAGCGGGTGGAGGGAGAGAGTTTCTTGCTTAAAATTGTCGAAGATAGAACATTTTAAAAGATCTTGTTGGTAGGGTGACTTTTTCTGTGATATATTTTCTGAAAACCAGGTCAAAATGATATAGACTTTTATTATACTTCATGTTTAAATAAAAATAATCCACAGAACAGGCTAATCACCTAGACAATGTAAATATTTCAAATTTGTTCAGAAGTTTATTGATGCTCAGCTCTTTCCATCGTGTCTAAAAGAATCATGAATGATAATTTTCTTTTTATACTTACATGTTACTTGGATGAATTAACATATTTCTTTATCATACTCCAGAACTGTTTGGAAGCTAGACTGGAGGAGAAAGTTCTCTCCAAAGGAAGTCTATGAGGTAAGAGAGAAGACAACAAGACCGCTCAGTGGAAACATTTCCATCATTAGAACTCTGAGTGTTAGTGAGAATCTGGTTCTGGTGTCTGAAGCTGGAAGACCATTTTGGGAGGAGGTCCCCTGAAGGGCGCATTCTGCACCTCGCCTCCCAGGTGGGACTGCAGGAGCTCTCACACTTAGTGCTTGGCTTCCTTCCTTTCCTGACTTCAGTCCCTTTTATTTCTATTGCTGGCTCTAATACTGATCCTCCTTGCTTTGAATAATTCACCATCTAAATAAAAGTAACAACATCAAAGCATCCCAGACTTAATACATTCCTTTCCTGCATGGGCTCCCACGGGCTGATGCGAAGGAGACTGAAGGATTAATCACCCAGGATAAGAGCCTCCAGCTTTTCATGTGTTTAATGCTCAAGTCACTTCCACAAAAACCACTCTCCTTCCCTTTTGTTTTGTGTTTAGTTTTCTAAACACTGTCATTCTGTTTCCGCTTCAGCTCCAAATCCCGGGGATGTCTTGGCACCAAACACATGTAAAACAAATAAACACCTTCTTGCACACTCTAACAAGTGCAGCAATTAGTCTCTGAGCACAGCTTGCTCTCCAGCGCGGCAACTCATTTAGTGTGGGTTGTTATCTTAGGAGAACAACTTTGAATCAGCAACATTTGTCTGAAACCCTGGTTTTCACCCCTGTCAGCATGGTGGCTTCGGTGCATCCTTTTCATGTCTGTGCCTCTAGAAAAAGAACTGCTACTCGGCATATAGCACTTGACTCCTGTTTGTCACTTTGTCACACTCATGGAACGTTTGGCTGTGGGTGATCTTCACTCCATATGGGCTGTAATAAGTACTCGCTGTGAATTACAGATGACTTCAGGCTGGACATTTCCCCCTTTCTTTTGTTATGCAATAGTATTGACAAGCATTGGTATGTTGTTATAAACAGGCAATAATCCAAGATGCAAATAATATTTGTTGAGGACCCCCAGGATGGCGTATCAGAAGAGGGAGAAAACACTGACTTCCATTATATTGCTGTACTAGAGAAGCTGTATTCATGAATTAGGAAGTCAGAAATATATCATGTGTAACTGAATTTATATATGGAACTTTACCTTTTCAAATGCTTTTCTGTCTGAAGTGCTAGGGCATGGGGCTAGGAGAGGAACTAAAACATTTTAAATATTTCCTTCTATTCTGGAACAAAGATTAGCAAACTCTGGGGTACAATGCATGTTTTCATCAATGATGCCCAATGAGTTATATATTGTGTGTGTGAGTGTGTGTGTGTGTGTGTGTGTGTGTGTGTGTAAATTCATGTGGTTTGACAGCCAAATCAAGTGTTTATATTGCAAAAAATCTCCTAATGTACTTGGTTTCAGGGCACTAACATCTGACCTTTCTTAACATGATTAGTCAATTTCTCTGGCTCCTTTATTTAGTAAGGCTGAAAACAAATACACCAGGAAAATTAAATTTTCACTGTAGCCTAAGACCAAGCCAATGGCTAAGCATGTGTGCTCTGTATAAACTAAGTGACCTCTCTGGGCTTCAGATCTACATCGTTTATACAAAATGGTTAATTTAATTAAAAAAAAATCCCTTTATAGTCCTAAGACTCCACAAAATTTAATCCTATAGAATATTCTTGTACATGGAAGATGTGTTGCTAATTTAACTTGACTTCATTATTTCATGCAAATTACAAGGGCAACTAAATATCTTTTCTTACATGTACTTGGCATGGCGCTAACTGCTATGTAAGGGGAGTGTAACAAGAAAAATGAGATGCATGTGATTATGCCACTAGAGGGATTATGTTTTTGTGTAAAAGAGAGCCACCCAAAAAGTATGGTGAGCAATTACACACTGTGCTGAGTAGAAAGAAGATCAGGGAAGGACAAGATACAGAGAGGAATGGGAAGATGGCACCTAGGGCTGGGTAGCAAGGGCCAATTTATAGACTATGATCCTTATAATTTCTAGTCAGTAGAAATGCTGAATTGACTATTCCTGCTTGGGCAGTAATATTCCTCTAGGAGAGGAGAGTTTCATGGTTTGGGAGGAATATCAGACCTTGCTCTTTTCTCTGTTACTGTTTGGGTGTTACCAACATCTATCCAATTGGACATTAAGGCCTGCTCGGTTGGAAGGACTTCATGTCTAATATTACAAGTCTAGCCAACCACCCATGACTGGAGAAGGCAAAGACCTGGGAGAAAAATCTACTACTGTTGTTTTCCTAAACCAACATAATTTTTAATTGCATTCAGAATACTCACACTGAGTCCATACAATAGCATGTGACTCTATTACTAAGAGAGTTTTGTATAATTAACATAATATGACAACCTGTGATAGAGCTTGGTGCATGCTATATATAGAACCTATCGTATAATATTATATAATAGAACCTGCTTATATAATAGACCCAGATACCTGGACCAATTACAGCTTTTTCTTTCTTCACAAATCACATTAGTCTCTCTACTAGGCTACCAGGTAAAATTTTTCCTTTGATGAAAGTGAAGATGGTTTTAGAGTTCTCCGGAATTCACTATGGCTGGTGATAGCAAAACGTCTGGTAAAAATTGTTTCAAACAAGACTGGCTGAAGCTGTGCTTTTAGCATCATAAAGAATCAGTTGTGATCATGTGGTCTTGGGATAGCTGGTCCTCATATAAGTGTAATCTAGCTGGTTATGTAACTGATAGACATTTTGTTCAAAAGGACCAAGGCAGCAAAGGAGAGTCCAACACTTGCTGTTCTACTGCTGCTGAGAGACACTATGACACTGCAACTCTTATCAAAGAAAGCATTTAATTAGGGCTGACTTATACTTTCAGAGGGGGTTGGCTTATACTTTCAGAGGTTTATACCATTATTATCATGGCAAGGAACATGGCATCATGTAGGCAGACATGGTGCTGGAGAAATAGCTGAGATCTACATCTGAATCCACACGTAGCAGGAAGAGTGAGCCACTGGGCCTGGCTTGGGCTTTTGAACTTTCTCCAAGAAGGCCACACCTACTCTACCAAGGACTAAGTTCCTATTTCCTGTGAAGTAGTACCACTCCCTAATGATCAAACACTCAAATCTTTGAGCCTGTTGGCATCATTCTTTGTGTTGTTTTACATACACATTTATGTTATTACACATAAATACAATAAACTAAATACAGCAAGAAGAACTACAAAATAATAAAGGATTATATACATGTTACAATCATAATGTTTTGGCTATTTGAATTTGACAACCTTGAAAAAAAACATCTTTCCTATCTTGATGTGTCTAAATTTCAGAATGTAAACGAATATCTATCATATCTCATCTCTATCAACTTAAGATATCTATATAGACTTAAAAACATCTTAACCCCTAAACAAATAAGCTTAATTATAAAACCAAACTACTGATCTTCAACCCCATCAGAGACTTAAGAAGGAATAAAATTAATTACTTGAGTATACAGGGAGTACAGGTAGCAGCTTCCCAAATGAGAAGATGACAGAGACAGTTTGCTGCCTGAACAGTCACCCAAAATTCTCTATAACATTGGAGCATCATCTTCAGTCTTCTGGCCCAAAATTTCTGGCAGACATATTTGTGAGGCAGGAACTATTGAGGACTTGCTTCCCCTGTTCTGGCAGAGTTTGGCAGTTGACTCAGCCTGCATCCAAGCTTGCCCATTTTTAGGCAGAATTCTGTCTGTGGTAGAGATGAGGACATTTTGTCCAGTGGCTTGTTTGTCACATTTGAAGCTATATCCATAAGGAGGTTCTTTGATGCTCATGAATATCTGTGCATAGACAGTGCTTCTTGCTGCTTACAGATGCCCTGTGATTTATTATTAGGTGCCATTCTTTGTATGGCATGAATGAAGATTTGCAGATGTCTTTCTTCTGCTCATACAAAGTGCAAACAATCAGCTGTAATTGTTCTTTTCATCACTCACTCCTTATACATTTATAATTTTAGGACTGTATAATGCTTGTGAGAAAATATATGGTTTCAGAACAAAAGAACTGGACACTGACACTGGATCAGTCCTGACAGCATTCATTCATCTCAGCATGCTGGACACTGACATCCTGCATTCTTCATGTTCCAGCACCAAGTACTTAAGTTGCTATTCCTCATCAGAACAGGATAGCTCCTAGGACAATTTTGAAGAAAACTTCTGATCCTAATTGGTCCAGCATTTCAGATTGTACCACAAAGGACTCTAATTAAGGCTGGAATTTTTCAACATTTAGAAACTAGACCACAAATCCTATTCCTAGGCTTGTTTAACCATTTACCCCAATTTTATTTGGGTCCCTACAAAGGTATTATTTGTCCCAAATCAACTGGAAGAAACTTTAATAGAACAATGCCCCATTTCCCTTAACGGGGGTTGGGTAGGTTTTGTTGCTTTCTTGGGTGATAGATATTTATTTCTATTGGGAGTTGGTTATAAGCTATTATTGGTCTTATTTAGAGAGAAAACAAGGTTGACATCATTCTTATAAGAACTACCACACCTACTTAGTAAGGTGTCAAGTTGCTGTAGTTCCGATGCCTTTTCTTATTTATAGGGCAATGGACACATGGGAAAGGGTGCTCACAAGCTAAAAGAACTTGTCAGCAATATTAGTAATGATTTCTAAGAATTTTTAACAGTGGTTTCACAGTGCTTAACACTTGCTGCTTGCCTCAGGGAAAGGTGTGTCAGCCTTTTGTCAGTCTCACTAACACTAACAGCAAGAGGATGAAAGAATGGAAACCTCTGTAACCATGATTGAAAATAAATCTGTCCTCTATTAAATAGGCTGTTTAAGGTATTTTGTCACAGTATCGGAGAGTTTTTTACCATGTTACTTGGATCGATCTCAGCTTCTCACTACTTGTTTCTTCTGTATGATACTTATAAAGATATTCACTTCCTAAACTGCTAAGAGGTGCACTAGTTGCCAGAGTAGAAAATAAATCCTTTCTGCAATTCTCCAATAAGTGTCTAGATTTTCTTTCTCTATATATTTTCAGTAATATAGTAATTTGAATTCTAGCAGACAGACATAATTTTCCCCATAATTTTAGCAACAAACAAGAAAATCCGCGAGTAAACAAGACACATCAAAGGACCAGGGAGAATGCAGACAGACAGGTTTGCTGAATGGAGACAAGTTAGCTGCAGCCAAAAGATGGCCAATGATGTCTTCAGTCTTTAATCTACTTTCTACCAGTGCATCTGCATACTGCTCTTTGTTGAATGTTGAGCACTCTAGCCATTTTAGTTGTTAAGCGTTGGATAAGCCGTTCCTTCAGTTTGCTTATAAGAATAAGCTAGATTTGAAGTAATTTGTGTAATGGCAGTTAGTCTTTGTCCATAAAATTTTTGAAGTTTATAAACTGCATGCATGAAAAAGACTTATGAATTAACAGCTCTGTAACTAAAATTATAGAAGAGATTCAGACCCAACTATGTACTCATTTCTCTAGAAGTTATCATGGGTGCCATGTCCTATGACTATTAGGTCACCAACTCTATCTTCTTTCTTTAGTTGCTGAACCAGTAAGGGCAGCTTTTTATTTATTATCTATTTACCGCATACAAGAGAATCTCATCTCATCCACTTCCTAGAAAAATGTTATTATTAAAATGCCATGTGTTTTGTGCTGATAGGACTGAACTTGCCTATAGCATTAGCAGATTCTTATTCATTCTGCAAAAGCTGGGATCCCTCAACAAGACTCATCCAGTTCATCCCACTGTATCACCAGGATGTCTGTATCTATAAATATATAAACCAGGTTTACATTTTAAAAGATGCTGATGAAGGATTGCTTCTATATTTGCTTTAGGGAAAACAGTTGTTGCCATGTGATATAAAATAAAATCTATACGCTTGTAGGAATGTTTTTCAGAATAAGTTATTTCCAAGGTTTTGGATTCCACACACTAAATAGTTAGCAGGACAATGATGGGTCCTGTTTTCACATCCCGTCTGTTAGCCTGAGTTTTTTTATTGGGGGGTTGAGGCCATTGATATTGAGAGATATGTTGTTGAGAGAGAGAGAGAGAGAGAGAGAGAGAGAGAGAGAGAGAGAGAGAGAGAGAGAGAGAGAGAGAGAGAGTGTTTTCTTTTGGTTTTACAGTTGTGGAGTTTTTTATTTCCTGTGTATCCTGGGCATAGTTAGCCTCCTTGATTTGGAGTTTTCCTTCTTATATCTTCTATAGGGCTGATTTGTGGCTAGGTGGTCTTTAAACTTGGTTTTGTCATGGGATATCTTGTTTTTTCCATCTGTGGTGATTGAAAGTTTTGTGGGGTATAATAGTTTGGGTTGGAATCTGTGGTCTCTTAGTGTCTGCATGACATCTGTCCATACCCTTTTGACTTTCATAGTCTCTGTTGAGAAGTCAGGTGAAATTCTGATAGGTTTGCCTTTATATGTCACCTGGCCTTTTTCCCTTGCAGCTTTTAATAATTTTACTTGTTCTATATATTCAGTGTTTTGATTATTATGTGGCAGAAGGTTTTGTTTTCTGGTCCAATCTATTTGGTGTTCTGTAAGCTTATTGTATGTTTATAGGACATCTCTTTCTTTAGGTTGGGGAAGTTTCCTTCTATGATTTTGATGAAAATATTTTCTGGGCCTTGGAGCTTGTGGTCAAAGTTTCACTATTCACAGATGATATGATGGTATACATAAGTGACCCCAAAATTCCACCTGAGAACTTTCTACAGCTTATTAAAACCTTCAGCAAAGTCTCTGGACATGAGTTCACTAAAGTAAATCAATATCCCTCCTATGACAAATGGGGTGAGAAAGATGTTACAGAAACTTCACTCTTCACAATAGCCACACATAATATAGAGTACCCTGGTGTAACTCTCACCAAGCAAGTCAAATATCTGTATGACAAGAACTTCAAGGCTCTGAAGAAAGATACTGAAGAAGATATCAGAAAATAGGAAGATGTCCCATGGTCATGGATCTGTAGGAGTAACATAGTAAAACTGGCCTTCTTACCAAAAGAAATCCACAGATTCAATTACTGTCAAAATATCAAGACAGTTATTTCCAGACCTTGAAAGAACAATTTTATACTTCTAATGGAAAACCAAATACCCAGAATAGCTAAAACAGTCTAAAACAATAAAAGAACTTCTGTAAGTATGCCTATTCTTGACTTCAAGCTATACTACAGACCAATAGAATTAAAAATTTCATGGTACTGACTTCAAGCTATACTACAGAGCAATAGAATTAAAAATTTCACGGTACTTGCATAAGAAACAGACTGTCTGATTCACTGAATTGAATAAAAGACCCAAAAATATACTCTCATACCTACGGACACCTGATTTTTGACAAGAAGCCAAAACCATACATTGGAAAAAAGACAGCATCTTCAACAAATAGTGCTGGTCTAACTGGATGGTTACATGTAGAAAAATGCAAATAGATTCATATTTACCATACTGAAGAAAATTCAAGTCCAAGTAGATCAAAGACCTCAACATAACACCAGATACAATAAATCTCTTAGAAGAGAAAGTAGGGAAGAGCCTTGAACTATTTGGCACAGGAGACAACTTCTTGAACAGAACACCAACAGCTCAGGCTTTAAGATCAACAATTAATAAATGGGACCTCTTGCAACTAAAAAGTTGTTGTAAGGCAGAAGACACTGCCAATAGAATGAAATGACAGTCTACAGATTGGTAAAAGTTCTTCACCAATCTTCTGTCCAACAAAGGGCTAATATCCAAAATATAAAACAAACTCAAAGTATTAAACACTAATAAAAATAACCCAATGAAAACGGGGTACAGAGTTAAACAGAGAATTCTCAATAGAAGAATCTTGAATGGCTGAGAAGCACTTAAAGAAATAAATGCTCGGTGTCCTTAGTCATCAGGGAAATGAAAATCAGAACAACTCTGAGATTCTATTTTATCTCTATCAAAATGACTAAGATAAAAAATTCAAGTGACAGCACATCTTGGGAAGGATGTGGAGAAAGGGGGAACACTCCTTTATTCCTGGTGGGAGTGTACATTTGTATAACCACTTTGGAAATAAACCTGGCATTTTTCAGAAAGCTGGGAATAGTTCTATCCCAGGACCCATCTCCACAGGAAGGTATATACCAGAGTTATGCTCTACCCTAAAACAAGGACATTTGCTCAACTATATTCATAGAAGGCTTATTTGTAATAACTAGAATCTGGAAACAACCAAATGCCTCTCACCTGGAGAATGGATAAAGAAACTGTGGTACATTTACAGCTATTAAATACAAAAGAAATCTTGATAATTTCAGGCCAAAGGATGGAGCTAGAAAAGATGATACTGAGTGAGATAACACTGACCTAGATAGAGACACATGGTATGTACTCACTTATAAGTGGATATTAGCCATATAGTACAGGATAAATATACAATAATGCACAGACCCAAAGTAGGTAAGTAACAAGAAGGATCCAGACATGATGCTTAAATATCTCTCAGAAGGGTAAATGGCATGGACAGGGTTAGTGGTTGAAGAGAGCCAACGAGGTAGGAGAGGAAGCACAGAGAGATATGAGGGTTGAGGTGAGAACCGAGTAGAGCGGTGGTGGGAGGGCAGAAGGCTTCTGACAAGCTGGATATCTAAGTCAGGGTAGGCTCCCAGGAGGATATGAAAGGGCCCCTAGCAGAGACTCCTAATAGCAAAGGTCATACAGATTGATGAGGATACCTTCTAACTTGACAAGACTTCTAGTAGAGGGAGGGGAACACCAACCCATCCACAAAAACTTTAACTCGAAATTCATCCTGCTTACATGATGTGCTAGAACAAAGATAGAGCAGAGATTGAGGGAATATCTAACCAATGTCTGGACCAACCCAAGACCCACACCATGGGAGAAATATAATCCCTGATGCTATAAAGGGTGCGCTGTTGTGGTTGCAGAGTTGTCCTCTGAGAGGCTTCACTCAGTGACTCAAAATAGATGCTGAAATTCACAGCTAACTATTGGGCAGTTATGTAGTAGTGAGTCTTATGAAAAAATGGGGAGAAGTGACAAAGGGCCTGGAGGTGACAGGAGCTGCACAAGAAGATCAACTGAGC
Organism: Acomys percivali; assembly: GCA_907169655.1. Classification (NCBI taxonomy): domain Eukaryota; kingdom Metazoa; phylum Chordata; class Mammalia; order Rodentia; family Muridae; genus Acomys; species Acomys percivali. The sequence goes on from OU015743.1 coordinate 150,048,149, forward strand.
CAACCCACCAGGGCCCAGAGTGGCCTCCTGAGACTGAAGCACCAACCAAGGACTTTATATTGAGTGGACCTAGGCCCCCTACAAAGATATAGTCAATAGGTAGTTCAGGGTTCATGGAGGTCCTCCTTTAAGGGGAGTGGGGACTATCTCTGACGTAGACTCTATTGCCAGCTTTTTGATTACTTCTCCCTGGTGGGACTGCCTAACCAGGCCACAGAGGAAGAGGACATGCTCAGTGTTAATGGGACTGATGAGCTGGAGTTGAGGGGAAGAAAAGCTCTTTTCTTCAGAGGAATGAGGCTATGACCAGGATGAAAAGGGAACAAACAAACAAAGAAACAAATAAATAAGAAAATGAGTCCATAAGATCAGGCTGTAGGCAAACCTGTAGGGCATTTTCTTAATTAGTGATTGATGGAGGAGGGCCCAGTACATTGTGGGTAATGCAGTCCTGGGGCTAGTGTTCCTGGATTCCATTAGAAAGGAGGCTGACCAAGCCATGGGAAGCAAGCCAGTAAGCAGCAGCACCCCTTAGTGGCCTCTACTTACAAATCCCTGCCTTGTGTGAATTTTTATACTAACTTCCTTTAATAATTGACTACAATGTGTAAGTGTAAGCCAAATAAATTCTTCACCAGTTCTCTTTTGGCCGTGTTGTTTCATTGCAGCAATAGTGATCATAACGGAGAAACCAATGTTCTGGGCAGTATACTAATATTCTGTATTACTGCTTAGCTTAAAAATTACATTATATCTAAGAATTACTTTACCATGATTATATGTTTTTTTCTCCTTGAGAAACATAACATTCTGTAACTTGTTGGGGGAAATGATGAGCAAGGAATATATTAAAGAAACTCTGGAAACAAAACAAAATAAAATTAAAGGAAAACAAATAAACTTAATTTTATATGTTTGCTTTTCTAATCACTGTTAAGAACTTGGAGAGTAGTTTACTGAAATTTTGGTGCCTACCCTGGCCCTTTCTAGATTATTAGATTTGTACCCTTCAGTGTCTAGAGCAGCTTCATCTGCAGACTATTGTGTATCCGCAACTTAAGTACATTTAGCAACATTATACTCTCTCTCTTTCTTTCTCTCTCTCTCCCTCTCTCTCTCTCTCTCTCTCTCTCTCTCTCTCTCTCTCTCTCTTTCTCTACCTGTGCCTATGGTGTGTGTGTGTGTGTGTGTGTGTGTGTGTGTGTGTATGTGTGTGTATGTGTTGGAAGTACATATTTATGACTATGTAGTTGTGTGAAACTTTGTGCTTGAATGGGGAAGCCAGAGTAGAGGTTGGGTTAAGCTTGTCTACCACTATTTTTTATTAGAAAAGGGGCTTTCACTAAAATGGAAGCTCCCAGTTTAGGTGAGGCTGGCTGGCCTGTGTTTGGTTACAGCCATGCTTGGATTTTTCTTCTTATTTTTCTTTATTTTCTTCATACATAAATTCATTTCATTTTGATAAAATCTACCCTTCACTGTCACCAGTTCCTCCCAGGTTCCCCCTGTATACATGTTTTTTTGTCTCTCTTGAATGTATACATATTTGCATGTGTGCAATCATACATATATATGTATATTCAAGCAATTTATATTATAGAACTTACTCAATTTATTATGTTATATGCATATTCATGTATATGTACATACTAAATAGAATATAATTAGTATTGTCCATATACATACAAACATTGGACTGTCCACTGTAGTATGAGCAACTTACCATGGATCTCACCTTAGAAGAAAACTAACTTTCTCTCTCTTGGCAACCATTGACTGCTTGTAGCCTCTCAAGTAGGCACAGGGCCTTATGGGTCGGTCCACCTATGCAGGAATATTGACTAGACTGATGTTGTACAGGTCTTATATAATATATTTTTTCTGTTGTCATATTTTGGCTGACTATAGGATATCCTTGAAACTTAGTCTTTCAGATGGTCAGTGTTGATGTGTAAGTGGAGAGATAGTAACATATTGTATGAAGAAAGAAAAGCAAATAAAAATTAAATCAAACTTGTAAAATATTGTTTCCTAAAGTTGTTTATTACAGAATGCATCAATATCTGTATAAAAAGCAAATACTTCATCTTCCTTCCTCAAAGTTTCTGAACCTTAGTATACATAGGGATTATTCCAGAAAGATCTATAATGTATGTTCAGATGTTTATCCTTTTACTTGGTTTTCACTATCTTCAGTTCTTGAGAAATATATTCAAGGAATATCTAGCAAAATTTTTGGAATTTATTCTTAAAGAAAAAATTTTAAAACTGAAGCAGTAAAAAACTCATTTCTTTTTATAGAATTTATTTATTTTGCTGATAATTGCCTTCTGAAAGCTGGTTATTGAGGTTGGTTATTATGAGACTAGTGGTTAAGTAATTATATTCCTGTAACATATTTTTGTGGGCAAAAGAATTTTTGTTTTTATAATTGAAACTGATCAGACTATCTTTGGTGCAAAGAAGAATACAGCTTTAGAATTCAGCTCATACTGTAGGGGGAAAAGTTTTAGAATTTAGTTTAATCGGAATCAGGTACATTGCACAGGCAATGGAACTACTTAGAAGAGACTAGATCTGACACATTCTGTGCTATTTAGAGGATTGAATAATTGCCTTGTACTCCTCAAACCTCTTATGATATAGAACATTTTCCCTTGCTTAATCTAAGCAAGTATATGAATAAGAAATGTTTGTACTTGATGGAAAACATCAATTTTACTTATAATTTTATATTAAGGACCTATGTAAAGGCATGTATTATTCAATAGGATTTATATAAGTAGCAAATTTTCTATATGTCAAGAATGTGGTGAAGGTTAAAATTAGTCTTTTTATAAGTACTTCAACGGAAAAATCAATGCTACTACTAAGATTAACAGAAAGAGATCATGGACAAAAAAATGTTGCTTTTCTATGTGAGTCAGCAATTCTAAAAACAGACTACAGTTAATCTAGAAGACTCAAGAAGATATCTGAAGACATGAAAAAGTACATTATAACTGATTTTATTTGTAGATAATAAAAGATAAACATAAGAACTAGGTACAACACAGCCTGTATAAAATGATAAAAATATTTTTGTGTGTTCTTTTATTTTTATTAATTTTTACATATAATTTACATTATTTTTTGAAAATTTTAAATTAATTTATTCATATTACATCTCAATGGTTATCCCATCCCTTGTATCAGCATACTAGCCCAAGGGGCCTGTCCCATGAAAGTCTTCACTTACAAGGAAACTGGGACAGAGGGGAGGACATCCTATTGGGACTCCAGATGAGAGAAGCATGGGAGAAGGACAAAGTAGAAGGATCCAAGGGTCCTAGAAACCTACAAGAAGAACATTATAATTTACATTATTATACATATATAAAATGAAATACATAGAACAAGAAGAACAATAAACAATCAGTAATTAATTAATGTTATATTCCTAGTGTTTTCACTATTTGTATTTGGCACACTTGAAGAAAACATTTTTTCACTTTTTTATTATTTATTAATTCATTCATATTATATCTCAATTGTTATCCCATCCCTTGTATCCTCCCATTCCTCCCTCCCTCCCACTTTCACCCTATTCCCCTCCCCTATGACTGTGACTAAAGGGGTCCTCCTCCTCCTGCATATGCTCATAGGGTATCAAGTCTCTTCTTGCTAGCCTGCTATCCTTCCCCTGAGTGCCATTGGGCCTCCTCATCAAGGGGACATGGTCAAATATGGGGCACCAGAGTTCATGTGAAAGTCAGACCCCACTCTTCACTCATCTGTGGAGAATTTCCTGTCCATTGGCTAGATCTGGGTAGGGATTCAATGTTTACTGCATGTATTGTCCTTGGTTGGTGCCATAGTTTGAGTAGAAACCCTAGGCCCAGATTTGCCCATCATAATGTTCTTCTTGTAGGTTTCTAGGACCCTCTGGATCCTTCTATTTCCCCATTCTCCCATGCTTCTCTCACCTAGAGTCCCAAGAGGATGTCCTCACATCTATCCCACTTTGCTGGTAGGTGAAGACTTTCATGGGACATGACCCTTGGGCTAGTGTCTAGTTATAAGTGAGTATATACCATTTGAGTCTTTCTGCTTCGGGGTTAACTCACTCATTATGATCATTTCTAGCTCAATCCATTTATCCACAAATTTTGGGAATTCCCTGTTTTTAATAGCTGAGTAGTATTCCATAGTGTATATGTACCACAGTTTCTTTATCCATTCTTCTTCTACTGAGGGACACTTAGGCTGTTTCCATGTTCTGGCTATTATGAATAAGGCCGCTATGCATTTTTCTGTCTTGGTGAGTGTAAAATTCTGAATGTAAATCAATATCTATCATATCTCATCATTATTAAATTAAAACATCTATCTAGACCTAAAAACATCTTAACCCCAAAACAACTAAGCTTAATTGTAAAACTAAACTATCTGGTCATCAACACAATCAGAAACTTGTGAAGGAATAAAATTAATTACCTGAGTGAACAGTAAGTGTAGCTTTGCAATGGAGATCACTTTTTGGTGAACACTGTATCTGCTAGAGTCCATCATCTGCAATTTAGATATAGGAAACTGAAGCTCTTCAGACAAAGAAAGTAGAGTTGCATATGTAATCTCTAGCTGTTTGTAGGATTACTCTCCCCATTTTCTTTTCTATTCATAGAAAAGTATAGTAACTGCTAGTAAGATCCATTTATCAAATGTCTCTGGCATTGCAGCTGTCTTCTGTGCAACTTTTTCTAAGATTGAAACTATTTTTTCTGTTAAAAATGTACTTATTTAAAGGTTTCTTTATATATGTATAACATGTTTTAATCAAGTTCATCCATTACATATCCCCCTTCAATGCTTCTTAAGGTGCATAATTTAGTTTACTCACACAAAGGAAAAAGTGTCTACTGTGGATTAAGAAGAAGATTACATAAAATTGGGAAGGAAAATAGGAAAATTTATGAATAGGTGGATGGGAGGGATCTGGGGGCTAGATTTTCTCAGAATACATTTTATACAATACTTCTATATATGTTATGCGAATGTGGTGTGTTTGTGTGTGCGCACATGTATGTTTTTCTACTAACTGGCACACTGTAATACATCTGTAAGTATTTAACAGAATGTCTGACTTATGTTTTATATGTGGTAAAATAATCCATAATCACAGTTGTCTCTTAATAATGTTTGAGAACCTGCCCATAGATAGATTCATTATAGTGTGTCTTTCTATTATTTTCACAGACATTTATTAAATTCTGTATTATAATTTTCATGCTAGTATAACCTTCTGAAAATGATGCAATTAGACTCTAGATGAGAGAAGCATGGGAGAATGGCAAAGTAGAAGGATCCATAGGGTCCTAGAAACCCACAAGAAGAACATTATGATAAGCAGATTTGGGCCCAGGGGTCCCACTCAAACTATGGCACCAGGCAAGGACAATACAGGCTGTGAACTTTAAACTCCTACCCAGATCTAGCCAATGGACAGGACATTCTCCACAGTTGAGTGGAGAGTGGGGTTTGACTTTCACACGTACTCTGGTGCCTCATATTTGACCATGTCCTCTGGAGGGGGAGACCTGGTGGCACTCAGAGGAAGGATAGCAGGCTAGCAAGAAGAGACTTGATACTCTATGAGCATATAAAGGGGGAGGAAGTCCTCCTCAGTCACAGTCATAGGGGAGGGGAATAAGGGGAAAATGGGAGGGAGGAAGGAATGGGAAGATACAAGGGATAGGATAACCATTGAGATGTAACAAGAATAAATTAATAAAATAAAAAAAATAATTTTGAAAAAAAAAGACATCCCTTATTCTCAATTTTATGATTAAAATATAAGTCAAACACAATTTTCTTTAACAACTACACAATAGTAGCAACACATATTCTAATTCATATTGGTTCCTTCCAGCAGAAACACTGAAACTATGTTTTAGCTGTAGAACTAGCTAGGATTTCACTATCAAATTGTGATTCTTTTGAGTATTTTATCACACGTCATTTTCCTACTCCTCAAGGTAGCAGGCTTTGTTATTGTCTTAATATTTCTACTCTTTCCTAAAGCTTTTAGATAATTAAGAAGTCAGAATGTTTTGGGCATGGTGGCACTTATGGCAACACTTATGTCGTGTTCTGGCCACTCAGGCAGCAGTGGCTGGTGCGTCTCTCTGAGCTAGAGAACAGCCTGGTCTACAAAGTGTTTTCCAGGACAGCCAGAGCTAGTGCACAGCCAAGGCTATTGGAATCATGTCTCCAAAGAAAACAACAAATAAACAAATAAACAAACAAAACCCACCACCACCACCAGCAACAACAACAACAAAAAAATTAAGAACTCTAAGTAAATCTAGATAAATATATATATTGGAATTTTGAGAAAAAAAAAGAGCCCTTATATGAACATTAGGTAACAGTTAAGGAATTAAAAATTATAGTCCTTTTCTGTCTTGTCTTTATTGATATCTAATTTTTGATTATTTTAATTGACAGCTTTTCTTTCAAAAATGGCTTGTTATTATCTCAGAATGCTTGTACTTTCAATAGTGACTTTAGTCTTCAACCTATACATCTTTCTTCATGAGTGAACGGAAGGGCAGTGTGAACGTTCATCTGCATTACCGTGTTTGTATTTGCCATTTGCAGTGTAGTTACCTTACGTGTTTCAATAACAAAACTGTCAATAATTCATTAGAACCATTCTGTTTATGAGTAGTTAGTTAAACAGCAGTGAAAGCAAGTTTTAACAGGAAAAATTATTCCAATCCATAAAACCTAGTTTTGTTTTTTTTTTTATTAGGGATCATTCATTTACTCTTTTTTTTTTAACCTGAAAATTTTAAGATAATTTGCCTGGGGCCTGATATTGACCCTTCTTTGAAAGGTAATTTCACAAGGAAAATGAGAAACAATGCATAGTTGTCCTCATTATTTTGTGTTTTATTTAATTTTTTTCCATTAGGTGTCCATGGTCTGATTGATCCGTATTACCTCAAATGATTTTGTGTCCTTTCATTGTCTTTTACTAACCATGAAGTTAATGTCTAACTCATCGATCTTCATGCATCAAGTTAAAAGAGTGACATTTAATGAGTGAGTTAACCCAGAAGCAGAAAATCTAGTTTTTAAATGATTATAATTACTTTATTTTGGAAAGTGACAATGTGTGCTGTTTCCACCACTCAGAAGGTAACAATGCTGTTCGTGCTGCTGATTTACCTGGGTCGTGTTCATCTCTCTACTCTTTTTGCATCCAATAAAAACTGTGCAGTTACTATGGCAACAGGAAGTCTATAGGGTCTGGTTGAAAAAATAGTTGGCAGTTCATGTGCATAAATCTTCACCACAAATGATATGTTGCTCTCGTCTTGTGTTTTATTAATTTGTATTTTCTTTGTATATCAGACACTATTTTATTTTATAAACTATAAAGTCAGGAAGAAATTGGATGAAAAACAATTTCTCTTGAGAGTCTAACCTTGTAGTCAGGCTTATTAATGGAAAAACAAAGCACAAATCTTGGCATTGCAGAAATATTACATAAATATCAGCACTAATTTCTTTTACAAACCAAAGTGAAGTTATCTTCTACTTTGAAATTCAGATTAATAAGCAGTTTAATAACTATTCCCCTCATACTGAAGTAAAAAAAAACTCCTAGGTTTCAAAGGAAACTGAGTAGCAATGGGATGTGCTTTTGTCTTACCTGATATATAAAAGCTTGTCTTGCTTGCTCTATCACATGATGCTGGTGAGATACAGGTACTGCCGCAGAAGGAGAAAAGCCAGTGAAATGGTCCTCATAATAAGTTGAGCCTTTCCTGAAGAGGTCTATGTATACCATGGCCTCTCATAATGATCTTTCATGCTTTCTCCAGCTGGTAGCTGAAGCAAGCTGAGGAGTTGTGGTCAATGCGTTCTAGCTGTACTCTTGAGTCTTCAGTGTGAGATGAGATAGACCAAGGCTTCAGATCTGCTTCTGTTACTAGGTAAGTGTATCAGCTTTATGTTTTTGTGTCTGCTATCTTATCTGGAAAGCAATAATATAACTATATTTACTGAGTAGTTTGTTAAATATTTTTTTTAGTTATCTCTTCTTTTTTAATGACCAATTTTTAAAATTAATTTATTCTTGTTACATCTCAATGGTTATCCCATCCCTTGTATCCTCCCATTCCTCTCTCCCTCCCATTTTCCCCTTACTCCCCTCCCCTATGACTGTGCCTGAGGGGGACTTCCTCATCCTTTATATGTTCATAGGGTATCAAATTGTAGTAACACACAAATATATAAAATTAAACATTCTCACAGTTGTAAATGCATAATTCAGTCATTAAGTTAATTCATACTGTTGAGTAAATGCAATATCTATGCATCTCCAGAAGTGTTTTTACTGTCATGTGTTCATTGAACATAGTACTTGGTTTCATACAGACAACTTCTGTCAAGTACATAGAGTTATGACCATGTTCACCTGAACTTCCTTCTCTCCTTTTACTCTCCTATCTTCCATAGCTCACTTTTTAGAGAACTTATCTGGAAAAATGGAAACTGTACCTACTAAACACAACACCACCCCATCTTCTCATCTCTGCAGCCCCTTAAATCCACCACTTGACATGCTATTCTACTAATTTACCTTCTGTAGGTTGGTAACTCAGGAAAGTGATATGATATAAAATTTGTAATTTTATAACCAGTGTATTTCAATGGACATTATATTTTTATCCAAGTGGTAGTTTTTTTCTGGCTCCTGGTTTTGGTTTTTACTTCATAATGATTGTTTTTCTGTTGAATATCTTTTTTCATGTGAGTACCATTTACATGTTTTCTTTGGAGAAATAGTTAGTCAAGACAATTATAGATTAAGGTGTGTCTTTCCTTCCAAGTTCATATTTATATATTTGAGGAATTACTAGTTCCCAGTACTTCAGGTGGTAATCATTTTGGAGATATATTTAAAGATGCAAATCAGTTAAAAGGTCTTTAGAGTGGGCTCTATTAAAGTGGATCAGACGTCCTTATAAGAAGTAGAAATTTGAACTCATATGTGCACACAGTAATGATCATGTGAGTAGAGAGAAAATATAGTTCTCTGGGAGCCATCGTCTTACATGCCTAATCTCAAGAACTAGGAGAAAATATATTTGTTTTGTTTAAAGCATACAGTCTTCGATACCTTGTTACAGTAATTCCATGAAATAAAAACAAAGTCTTTTGTCCATCTCAAAATAATGTTTCATTGTGCATTGTTACTGTTGATAATAGGAAGTTGTTATGTATTTTTCATATTAACAATTTACTGAGCTGGGAACATGTGTTAGTGGTAGAACACTTACATAGCATGCATATAGACCTCCTGGAATCATTGTAAAACATTGAAAAACTAACCATTTAACAAATATGATTTATAGTATATAATGTCATTATATTTGTATAAATAAAATACTAAAAATTATGCAACTTGTCCAACAGTGAGACTTATGTGAGGAAAATGATACGTTGTCAACAAATACACATTTGTTACAACTTGTACAGTCTTTGTTTTAAAAAAGTGAGGTACCAAATGAATAAAACACAGTTTAAAATAACAGAGTCTGAGTCTGAGAATATTAGAGGCTAACGTGTGGTTTATGTTTTCAATGATTTAGTGCTAGAACAAATGAGTCAAACTCCAAACCTCCTAAGGATTAACATCAGAGCTCTCCCAAATGGAAATGAATGACTTTCCATGGTATATATTCCATATATATGATTTTAATATAATGTACAAATAGTTCTAATATGAGCTCTGGAATTATTTTAATGTGAGCCATTTAGTAGATCAAGTCCGAGGTAGGTGGCATTAATAGATTGACAGGAAGGGAAAAATGCCAACATTATAGCTTGGAAAATCACACTATTTTTGTACCTTACAAAGAATTACAAATATAAAAGCCTGTAAATGAAACTGACATTTATTAATTTCCTATTTGGGGAAATGACAGATATTACTAAAGATTTTCACAGATATTTCTGAGTAAATAAATTATTATATTACACTTTACAAAAAGTGATAAAATTTAGTTTTGTCATTTGAAATTGAAAAGGAGAACAAGGAAACATTAGAGAAAGGGTACAATTGAGGACTAGATAAAAGAATAAAATTTAAAGCAGACATTTTACTTTAAAAAAATTTACCTATGATGTAGTGAAAACTTGTATCTGTAATCAAACATTTTGAAAACCTCAACACTAGTGACCTGAGAGAAGAGAAGTTGCACATTTTCCTCCAAATCTGCAGTTTGCACAGCTTTGGTGAAAAGGAGGCTTGTGCTGTGTGGAGCATGGATTCAAGTGGCTTGAGTGGGAGGTGTAGGCATCTCTACCAAAGTCCCACTTGTTTGACTCTTAAGGAGGTACAGACTTTAAAAATCAAGAAGGGATTGACTATTCTGTGGGGACTCAGTCAAGCCCAGGCACCAAGAGCTTTGTGTCTTCTGCATAAGTGACTCTCACTGGCTTTCACAGGACTCTTCATAGCATGCCATCTGAATTTTATTTTAGTATTAAAAAGATATCCTTCTCTCATACATCCGGAGTGCAGCAGCCTCCTCTACCCCCACTTCTCCAAGTGCCCCCTCACATACACTCTTCCCCAGATCAACTTCACAAGGATATTAACCAAACATGGCACTACAAATTACAAGACTAGGTACACACCTTAATATCAAGGCTGGAGGAGGCAACCTATCCGGAGGAAAAGTGTTCCAAGAACAAGCAAATGAGTCAGAGACACCTCACACTCCCACTGTTAGGAGTCCCAAGCCCCACAAGAATAATGTGTTTTCAGAAGACCTAGCTCAGGCTCGTACAGTATCTGTGACTTAGCTTCAGTTTCTGTGAGCCACTATGAGCCCTGCTTAGTTGAATCTGTGGGTCCCACTCTTCTGGTGTCCTCAACCCCTTTGGCTCCTACAACCATTCCTATCCTTCTGTTGTAGGATTCCCTCAGCTCTGCCAAATGTTTGGGTGTGGGCTTGTCTGAATTTTAAGAGAGAAAACTGTGGAAAAGGATGGCATTTGAAAAATTTCCAGTTGGCAGTCATGTAGTGATTTCTATGGACTGTATTGGTTACCCTACCCAGCGTGTGTGAGTGAATTCACAGACTGACTCTTTGATGAAGATTAGTAAGTTTCACAAGGAGAAGAAAGTATGGCAGATGCTATACGGAAATTTGCAAGCCATGTTTTGCCATGGGAACATTTTCTTAAGAACTCTTTTCTTCTTTCTTTCTTTCTTCTTTCTTTTTTTCTTTCTTTTTTTTCTGAGGCAGGGTCTCTCTGTGTAGCCTTGGTTGTCCTGGACTCACTTTGTAGACCAGCCTGGCTTCAAACTCATAATAATTCACCTGCCTCTGCCTCTCATGAGCCACCACTCCTGGAAGAGTGTTTAGCTAAGGAAATAACCAATTGAAGATAGGGGAAGCCCAGGAAGTAGGAAGGAGTCTTTGGCAGCTATGTATCTGACACAGAATTAATATCCAGATTGTATAAGGAATCCATAAAACAGAATAAAAAAAAACCTGATTTATTAAAACAAAAGGCTATTGATCTGGACAGAGCATTCTCAAAAGAAACCCAAATAGCTAAAATATATCCCCCAAAGTGTTCATCATTCTTAGCAATTAAGGAAATTAAACCAAGACAAGTTGAGAATTCATTCCCCCTAGGCAAAATGGATCAAGGAAACCAAGAGCAGACTCAGGAGCAGATAAGTGTAGTTGTTACTCCTCAACAAAGAATCTTCACTTTTCAACAGCTCGAGACGATTGTCTAGAAAACCATAACTAATCAAAATGCTGAAAACTAGTGATCATGTGGTACCCAGCCTCAACTGATCTCTCTACAACCTAGCTCCTGTACCTAAGGGAACATTGTAGAAGAAGGAACAGAAAGATATTAAAACCCAGAAAAACAGGATGTCTGTTGGGAGAATGTGTCTCCTAGAAAGGTCATGGAAATTACACCCCTGGATTATCTCCATCATGGCTGCCTAAACAAGAGCTGAACAAGGCCACTACCAATAGACATGTTAATACTGAAGTAGGAAATCTTACAGAATTGTAACTCCAAAGAGATACTGGCAACTAAAGATGCTGAGAAAGAATGTGTGTGTGTGTGTGTGTGTGTGTGTGTGTGTGTGTGTGTGTGTGTGTGTGTGAGAGAGAGAGAGAGAGAGAGAGAGAGAGAGAGAGAGAGAGAGAGAG
>OU015743.1:150060400-150071807 GCA_907169655.1 Acomys percivali
AGAGAGAGAGAGAGAGAGAGAGAGAGAGAGAGAGAGAGAGAGAGAGAATTAGTCTCTCCCAAGAATGAGAACTTTAAGTGGCTATCCAATACCAAATGGTTAGTCCTAATATCATACATGCAATATTAAACACTCAATTGGTTTCATTTATGTATTTACACATATCTATGAATATGCATGCACACATGCACGAGTATTCTTGTGTATGTGTGTGTGTGTATATGTGTGTGTGCGTGTGTGTGTGTGACAATAATAAGTATAAACAGGACATTGATGTGATAGGTAGTGAGGGGAAGACATAGGAGGTGCTGGTGGTAGGAAATGGAAGGGAAAATTGTGTAATTATATACTAATAAAAAGGATTTTCGTAGGGAAAAAGCTTTAATTTCTAACATAGCATCTCTTGGCGTCTTTATTTCTATTTTTTTCTCTCTTTTTTTTTTTATTAATTTATTCTTGTTACATCTCTATGGTTATCCCATCCCTTGTATCCTCCCATTCTCCCCTCCCTCCCATTTTCTCCTTATTCCCCTCCCCTATGACTGTTCCTCAGAGGGATTACCTCCCTCTGTATATGCTCCTAGCGTATCAAGTCTCTTCTCGGTGAGGTTTCAACAGTCATTACATGTCCCATTCAACTTTTTTCACCGGCTACCAACAATTGAGGCTTTAGTCTGTCATCATCTCATCCCTGGCATCTGATTTTCAAGATAACACACTACTGCAAAGCTTAGTCTCTTAAAAATATGTAGCAGTTTATTTTGCTAGCAGTTTAAAATTTGTGTATGCCTGGGTAGAGGAAGCTGGTCTCTCCCATATAGGCACAGGTGTGGCCAATCACCCAGAGTTAGAGAAATGGAGGTGGTTCATACATAACACATCAAGTTAGGCTATTTTTACTGAGCAGTCACCATCATTATATTCCACTTCTTTTTAATATGCATGAATTGCAATGCTGATAGATAACAGTGATTGAGAGCTTACATTGTGATAAATGAATGCATCATGCAAATTATTTCCTTGAGTTTCAAGATCTGAAAGTCAGGGCATGTTGTCTTCATTTTACACATACGATTATTACAGGTCAGTAAGGTAAATCACTTTCCCCCAGTCATGTAATTTCTTCCTGTAGACTTGGGATTTGATAAGGACAGAGAATCTTAACTGCTGTTAAGATTCCAATTCTTTCTCTGTTTATGTGTGAATTGGACCAAAGTCAAATACAAAATAGACTACTACTTGTTTTACTACAATTTTATTTCTTGCCAAATAAAGATAATTTGTTTCCTCTCTTTGGCATAAAATAGGCTTGGCTGACAATGTGTTTATCTGCATTTCAAGATAAAAAGTGTGACATCAATGAGACAGACTGAGCTGCTAAAAGGTTTTTTTTTTCCAATTGAGGTGGCTAGAAACAAGGTTGAGCTAGAGAGTAGGGAAGACAAGATTGTTGTCTTTTCCTTTACCTAGATTCATTGCTATCCAAGATGTCTTTACTATACACTGTATGTGTGTACTCTGTCTTCCAGATGAGGTAAGGGGTGAGAGACCAGCATTTGTATCTGAGGAGAGATGACATCAAGTCAACAAAGAAAGGGTTTTCATTTTAAATCACTGTGAAATGATTTATTAGATTAGAACCTTGTTGTTACCATTCACTTTTTATTTGATCATTTATGTATTTCTTAGTTACTATAAGTTTTAGTTTCTTCCCTTGGACACATATAAAACATTGGTAATAGCTAAGTCGTATCACTCATGGAGTAAAAATAAAATTATGGACATAAAAAGCATAAGAATTTCAGTTATTATTTTAATTTAATATATAATTACAATTTAATAATTAATTAATTTTAGTATTATTTTACTATTTGAAGGTTTGCTTTCAGAGATATGAGAGAGGAAGCAATAAATACTTCCTTGATTATGATAGAGGTATAGATGAGGAAGAGATAGAGACTGTCACTATCAGAAATAGATATAGGATGAGTGAAAGAAATAAGGTGTGGAAACTACAAACTAAAAATTTAGCATGATGTGGTTTGGCACACTGGAATTTTGGCAGAGCTATTTCTATTGTTCTTCCAGGCTCCCTTCCTTGAATAGATGAAAGTTTATTTGGAGCTTACTGTTTCAGAGGGTGAGCTGATAACCATAATAGAGAGGAGTGTGGCAGCAGACAGATGGGCGTGGACCTGGGGAAGTAGTCAAAAGCTTGATCCACAAGCAGAGAGAAAGACAGAGAGAGAGAGAGAGACAGAGAGAGAGAGAGAGAGAGAGAGAGAGAGAGAGAGAGAGAGAGAAACAGAGAGACACAGAGAGACACACAGAGAGAGACAGAGACAGAGAGACATAGAGAGAGAGGGGGTCTTTTAAAACATTAAAGCCCACCCTCATGACACTTTTCCTTTATGAAGGTCACACTCTCCCCAAATAGTTGGACCAAATATTCAAATATATGAGCCAATGGGTAGCATTCTCACTCAAACTATCACACACATTCCTCTTCTTGTTCCCCATAGGCTATTGGCAATATCATAACGAAAAAATGCATCAACTCCAACTTCAATAGTCCCCATAATCTTTCACAGTTTAAAAATCAAAGACAAGGCTTTTTATTGGTAACAGAATCGCTGTGACTTATTATTAGAGGCCATTCTTAGCATGGAATTAAGGAAGATTTGCGGAAATCTTACTTCTGCTCACACAAAGAGCAGAGAACCAGCACTAACCATTCTGTGCATCACACACACCTCATACAATTAACATTTTAGCACTGTATACTGCTTGTGAGAAATTATATGTTTTCAGAAGAAAATAACCAGACACTGAAGCTGGATCAGACCTGACAGAATTTATTCCTCTCAGCATGCTCAATGTAGGGACATCCTGCATCCTTCATGTTCCAGCCCAAGGCGCTTCAGTTGCTGTTCCATCAGCACAGGACAGCTTCCAGGACAGCTTTGAAGAAAGCTTATGGCCCCAATTGGTCCAGCATTTCAGACTGTCATACACAGTTCTATTAAGCCTGGAATTTCTCAACATTTAGAACTGGACCACAAATGCTATCCTTCATTTGTTTGACCATTTTTCAAATTTTAATTTGACCCTTACAAAGGTATTATTCACCCCAAATCAGTCAGAAGAAACCTTAAGAAAACTATATCGCATTTCCCCAGATGAGGGGGTTGGGTAGGTTTTTGTTTTCTCTCTTGGGCTACAGATGCTTATTTTCATCAGGAGTTGGTTATAAGTTATTATTGGTCTTATACAGATAGAAAATGAGGTTGGACTCAGTGATGTCTCTCTTTTCCTTTATCTTTCTTTTGTAGGTATGGAGATAGAGGTTCAAAAGAAAGAAGAGGGGATATAGAAATACATAGGGATGATAGAACAAAAAGTAGATCATTGACTCTACTCAACAAAATAGTTACTCATAAATAAGGTTATTTTTAATTCATTAGTGGAATTTTGTATATTGATGCAAAATAAGTTTAATTTTGATATGTTGGTGTAGAATTCAAATTTAAGATTATTCTTCACACACATTATATATATTTCTACTCTAATATGATGCATTGTACCCAAACAATTTAATTAAAATACAAGGTTTACTTCCAATACCTTGAAAGTGCTGTTGTAGGCTGTTTAGGATAATTAAGTAATACAAGCTAATTGTTAGTTGAGCAAATCATGGTCAAGTCACTTACTAGTCTATTTTTATCACAAGAATTTATATACTATGTTTAACAGATAGATATGATTCTATAGAAATGTAAGGTAAAATAGTTTAAGGTCCTCAAAAGCCTCAGAGACCTACAGAATATGGCATTAAATATGTTTTTATTATTTTAAAGATTCTTTCACAATAAAACAGGTTAACCCCTGGCAACACCCAGCTTACATCAAAGATGATGAGCATCAAAGAACCTCCTTATGGAGATGGCTTCAAATGTGACAAACAAGCCACTGGACAAAATGTCCTCATTTATGTCACAGACAGAATTCGGCCTAAAAATGGGCAAGATGGCTGCAGGCAGAGTCAGTGGAAAACTCTGTCAAGACAAGGTAAGCAAGTCCTCAATAGTTGTTGCCTCACAAATATATCTGTCAAATACTTTGGGCTAAAAGGCTGAAGATGATGCTCCCATGTTATAGAGAGTTGTGGGTGACTGTTCAGGGAGCAAACTGTCTCTGTAATTTTTTTATGCTATTAACCAGAATTTCTGGTTCACTCAGGTAACTAAGTTTTATTCCTTTTCAAGTCTCTGATGAGCTTGGAGACCAGATAGTTTAGTGTTACAGTGAAGCTTAGTTGTTTAGGCATTAAGATGTTATTAGGACTAGATAGATTTTTTAAGTTGCTAGAGATAAGATATGATAGATACTGATTTACATTCAGAATTTTAGATTCACCATGATAGAAAAGATGTTTTCTTCAAGGCTCCCAAATACAAATAGCCAAATCACTATGAATGTAACATTTATATAATTCTTGTTTTTTTGTGATTCTTCCTGATGTGTATAGTTTATTTTATTTATGTGTAATAATATAAGTGTGTATGTTAAAAAGAAATATAATGAAACATTTAATAAATCAAAATAAATAAATAAATACATAAAATATTAATTATAAATTTTCAAAAAGTCAAAAGTCACTTCGGAGACTCAAGGCAACTTCCTAATTATAACTACCTTTAAATATCAAAAAGCAAATTATATAATTACAACATACAATGGCACAGAATGTACATTACTATTTTAACAGGGATGACTTTGGGCATAGTGAGGAAATATTGGATGAAAGAAAAACCTATACCTACCAATGCAACCTCCTAACCCTGTAATTCCATGTCTGATGTCAGTCTTTAGATGGGCCTTCCCTTCCATCTTTTAGGCTATTATATACTTCTGTCCCCTGGGCTGCTTCTCCTTCCTCTGCTCAGACTTCTTCAGTAGACATCCTATGACTCTGGCAGCTGGGGTCTCCAACAGCGTTCACGCTCCACTTTCAGAGCCTCATTGAATAGGCTTTTAAGGCCCCTGTGCATGAACTCTCTTGACACATGCAAGGCCTCAGTGGATTTCACTAACAGTTTCTGAGGTTTACTCTATTACCACCATGGTTGAGTGTATGGTGGGGCGTGGGGTGGCATGGTATTAGAGCCATATGGTAAGTGAGAGCTTTTATCTTGATTCATAAGCACAAGGTAAAGACAGTTTTTTGTTTGGTTTTGGTGTTGGTTTTTCAAGATAGAGTTTCTCTGTATAGGCTTGGCTGTCCTAAACTCACTTTATAGACCATGCTGACCTTGACCCTGCCTGCCTTTGTGTCCCTGGGTGCTGAATAGAGTCATTGTAATATAGTAAAAATGTCTTAGTGAACATAGACTTTGGTTAGCAATGTTGCATTTTTATTTATACAAGGGATAAATTAACATGATGACCAGAACAACTTTATTGTGCTGGTTATTGTCTCCAATTATTGTAGGTCACAATTTGATGAATATGTCTTATTTATTATATGTAGTAAATATTTATTTCAGGCTATTTCCATAGTTCAGAAATGATTTATTCACCTATGTAATTCCAAATGAAAATTGCATAATTGATCATAGATGACAAATGGATTTCATTAACATATTTTAACATGTGGTAAATTGGTTATATGAGGAATATGATTTATTTCCTGTCCATATGAGACATAATCCATGGTATTTGGCATTGAAATTATTGCTGCTAGTTTTGCTTTTTCTTGTCTGTGTCCATAGTTAAGTAGCATATTCAATGACAAAAATCTATTGTAGATCTAGTGTGTGTTTATCAAATTATACATAAATCTATGTAATTTGCATTATATTTAAAATCATAATGTGATGTTTGAGCATGTAGAAATGGGGTTGCTAGCCCTTGTCAGCCAATTCTGATCCAAGCATGCTTATCTCTTAGCATCCTCCAAGACTGCTTGTACTAGGATGGGCTGGCTCTGATAACTCTGCTTGTTGGGAGGGAAGAGAACAACGAAACAAACTAAACATAAAAGCATTCTGTCCTTGAGAACAGCTAGCTGGTAAACCATATCTGACAGACATTACTGTTGTTTATCCTATGGTGTAAATATTCTCTATTAAAATAAATTAATTATAATTTATATCCCTCACTTGTATCTTCCCATTCCCACCCTCTCTCCCTTTTTTGCCTTATTCCCCTCCTATAGACCTCTAACATAATAGAACCTCCTCCCTCATCATATGACCTCAGCCTACCAGATCTCATCTGGATAGACTGCTTCCCCTTCCTCTGTGTGTCACTGGGCCTCCTCACCAATGGGAAGTAATCAAATCAGGGGTACCAGAGTTCATGTCAGAGGCAGTTCCCGGTCCCCCACAACCTTGGCGAATGAACTGTTCATTGGCTATATCTGAACAGGGGGGGGGCTAGGTTTACTGCATTGTCCTTGGTTGGTGCAACAGTTTGTGGCAAGCTCCCCTGCCCCGGGGTGCAGATTCACTGGCCTTGATGGTCCCCTTGTGCAGCTCCTGTACCATATGAGTCCTTCTGTCATCCAATCCTTCCATACCACACTTAAGACTCCAATCAGAGATAAGTAGCCAGATCCAGCATCTGTCCCAATCCTCCACTGGGTAGAGTCTCTTAGAGGACATCTATGTTGGGATAATACCCATTTATAAGTGAGTACATACCATGCATGTCTTTCTGGGTTTGGGTTATGTCACCCAGGATGATCTTTTCTAATTCCATCCATTTGCAAGCAAATGTAAAGATTTCCTTGTTTTTAATAGCTGAGATGTTTTCCATTGTGTAAATGTACCACAGTTTCTTTATCCATTCTTTGACTGAGGGACATCTAGGTTGTTTCCTGATTCTGGCTATTATGAGCAAAACTGCTATGGACATAGTTGAGCAAATGTCTTTGTTGTATGGTGGAACATCTTTGGGTGTATGCCCAGAAGTGGTATGGCTGGGTCTTGAGGTAGCACCATCCCCAATTTTCTGAGAAACATCAGATTGATTTCCAAAGTGGCTGTATAAGTTTGCACTCCCACCAGCAATGGAGGGGTGTTTCCCTTTCTCCACATCCTCACCAGCATGTGCTGTCACTGGAATTTTTGATAATAGCCATTCTGGTAGGTGTAAGATGGAATCTTGAGTCATTTTGATTTGCATTTCCCTAATAACTAAGGACACTGAGCATTTCTTTAGGTGTTTCTTGGCTGTTCAATATTCCTTTATTGAGAATACTCTATTTAGCTCTGTACCTCATTTTTAATTGGATTGTTTGGTTTGGTGGTGTTTAATTTCCTAAGGTCTTTATACATTCTGGATATTAGCCCTTTGTCAGATGTAGGGTTGGTGAAGATTTCTTCCCAGTCTGCAGGCTGTCATTTTGTTCTGTTGACAGTGTCCTCTGTGTTACAGAAACTTTTCAGTTTCATGACGTCTGTTTATTACTTGTTGAACTTAGAGCCTAAGTTATTGGTGTTCTATTCAGGAAGTTGTCTCCTGTATCAACGAGTTCAAGGCTCTTCCCCATATCTAAATATAATAAAGGTTATATACAGCAAGCTAATAGCCATCATCAAATTAAATGGGGAGAAACCCAAAGAAATTTGACTAAAATCAGGGACTAGACAAGGCTGCTCACTCTCTACATATCTTGTTAATATATTACTTGAAGTTCTAGCTAGAGATATACGACAAAAAAAAAAAAAAAAAAAAAAAAAAAAAAAGGAGATCAAGTATCGCTACCTGCAGATGATGTGATAATGTACATAAGTGACTCCCAAAATTCCACCAGAGAATTCCTACAGCTGATAAACACCTTCAACAAAGTGGCTTATTACAAGAGTAATTTAAAAAATCAGAAGTCCTGCTGTATACAAATGACAAACAAATGAGAGAAACTACAACCTTCTCAATAGCCACAAATAATATAAAGTATCTTAGTGTAACTCTAACCAGGCAAGTGAAAGATTTGTATGAAAAATACTTCAAGCCCCTGGAGAAAGAAATTGAAGAATATATCAGAAGATGGAAAGATTTCCCATAATCACAAATTGGGAGGATCAAGATAGTAAAAATGGCCATCATTCCAAAAGCAATCTACAATTTAAATGCAATCACTATCAAAATACCTACCCAATTCTTTACAGACCTTGAGAGATCAATTCTCAACTTCACATGGAAAAACAAAAAACCCAGAATAGCTCAAACAATCCTGTTCAGTAAAAGATCTTCTGGAGGAATCTCTAGCCCTGATCTAAGATGTACTATAGAGCAACAATAATAAAAACAGTATTGTACAGGTATAGAAATAGGCTGGTTGATCAGTGGAATTGAACTGAAAACAGGATTAAACCTACACACTCTGGACACTTGATTTTTGACAAAAGAGCCAAAACCATACAATGAAAAAAAAGACAACATCTTCAACAAATGGTGCTGGTCTAACAGGATATCTACATGTAGAAAAATGTAAATAGATTAATATTTATCATCTTACACAAAACTCAAGTCCAAATGGATTAAAGAACTCAACATAAAACCAGAGACACTAAATGTTAGAAGAAAAAGGTATAGATATTCTTGAAGTGAGGGATGGGAGCTAGCAATTCATCCACAGAAAGCTCATTCATGTTGGAGCTGCTCTTATAAGATGCTCAAAGAAAAAAAGCTTAGTTAGGAATTTCACCTGTGTCTGAACTTCCCAAGTCAATTTCTGCCTGATATTTGTAAGCCCTGGTTTGATGATATTACCATTGCTCTCTCAAATAGAATACTCCAATTACATATTGCATGTGGTAAGCTGATTTGATGATGTTTTCCTACCACATGAAACTCATTTTTTGTTTGTTTTATTCTTTGACTTTTTGCTTACTACATACTTAATAAAGTCAATTATTCAAATTCCATAATATAGCTGTCATACATTGTTCTCCTGATTGTATGAACAGTCCACTATCCAAACTTTACATAATTTGCTGAAGAAATGTTTCTATTGTTTCATGAGTACATAGATTAGAAGTCTAGAAAAGATAGTTTAATGAAAGATAGAGGTTTGAGAAAGAAATAATTATCCAATACATGTACTCTAATACTTAGAAAAAGTGCACTTATAATTAAGCTTTTGAATCATATAGATTTGTTTGAATATTGCTTTTAGAAATAAAAAGTGAAAGTCAGAGAAAGTTTACTTCACTTTTTCATAGAGGATGGGTCAGTGACTTTGAATCCAGAGTCTTAACACACTAAAGTCCCATAACACACTCATTTAAAATATTTCTCTCAATTCAAAATTTAATAGTAAATATTGATATTAGTGTCAAATCATAGTTACAATTTTGAATTAATAAAAAAAGTTTATTGTAGTATAGGTATAGTGATGAAGTCACAGTATGAGCTTCAAATTAAATCATGGTTGGCTATTTATACAATACATGATGAACATAGATGAATATAAAAAATATAATATTAAAATTCCATGAATCTGTAACACTTATGGTAAGCTGATTATTTTAATCTAACAGATTATGTTGTCTGATTGCCTTTGCCACTCTGGATCATATTTGAAGACACATGATGATTATTTAGAAAACCATCTATTCTGATTAGTATATGCAGAGTCACCTACGGGAGGAAAAGCATCTAATTATTTTGATTAAAATTAAACAGTAGTTTTTATCTTATCACTGACACCTTTTGGAATTTCTCTGGCCATGAACTTATCTTCTGGAGACAAAGGGAAAGCAGTAGAGGACTAATTGCATAATTATGGATTTTTATCTCTGAACTTGTGTAGAATGTGCCTTAGCGAAAGCCTGCCTGGGAGAAGGGCTCCCAACTCTGTCTCGTCCTTGCTGTCCTTGCTCCTAACAGGTAGAAAAGATTCATGGCCATGGTCTCAATCCACTTTTGACTGTAAGATATTTAAAATCCTCATCCTGTATTAAAGAAAAAGGTGACTCAATAGTCAGGATCACTAAAGATGTCTGTCCCCAAATCAAATAGACCGGAGCTATATGAAGAAGTCAACTCCATCTGGAGTTCAATCACACTTTCCCATATGGCTAATCACCAGCTGCTTATGAAAGGGAGTGTTGTCAAGGCTGGTGAGCCTGAAATTAGCTGTGCAGCTGCGTTTTGCCTTGCGCGCAAACCCTGTAACAAGACAAGCAAGTCTGAAGTCAAAGATAACTATGAATCTTGTAACTCCTTTTTCCTTCTGAATTTTACATTAATTTTGAACAAGTATATAAATTTCCAGCGGTCAGTCTCTATCAATTTCTAAGCTTGATTAAAGTTAGATGTGAGGAATTACACAAGTCTCAAGTCGGTAACTATTATAATCACTGTTGTGAATTTGTTAATGGGACTCGTTTTAATTTAATGCATAATTCTTGACCAAGTTTGTAGCTACAGAATTTTTAAATTGGTTTACAATTCATCAGGTGTGCTTTATATATTTTTGAAAGAAGATGGCTTGTGCAGAATACTGATGCTTCTGAATGAATGTCTGCAATTTAAAAGTTAGTATTAGTGACGATTATTTGTTCATTAGTGCCTGAATACTTGAACATATTTATAATTTATAAATTTCTTAAATAATAATTTCTGAATTTATAAAAAGTATCTCGATCTTGCAATTTTAACTTTCATTTTCAGTGTCATCAGCAATTTTAGCCATAAATAGGAATAGGAGGTGAACTATTATTCTATTTTATCCAAGCAGAAAATTGAATTTAGTATCTGGTATATGTTACACAGTGACTATTTGGGTAGGGATATTGGGCCTTGTTTCCTGTTCACTGAAGCATTATGGGAATTAATACTTTTAGACATTTCCCTCTATACTTCTGATATTGAAATACCATTCCATATCTTGTGAGGAGTCATTTTTATATTTAAACACAGGCCTGGGTTTTTTAGGAGGATCTTTATGCACAGTGGCTATGGGAGTATAGCTCATTTATCTACATTGTGAGCAATAATCAAGGTTGATATTTGTTGATTATAATGGAGAACCCTTCCCTTTACCAGAAAGCAATTACCTATAGGGGAATTGAACTAAAATTAGTAGACATTCTAAAATAAGATTTTTGTCTATGGAAGGAAATTTAATGTGAAACGTGCACAAATCCTAGAGTCTACAGCTGGTTAATTTAAATGCCTATATATTTGATAGATTATCCTTTGGTTACTCTTTCACTGTTTTAGACAGGCAAACAAAGTATTTGAGCATATGCACTCCCAACTCTCTCCTTTCATTCCCACTAGGAATATCTAACTCTTTCATTACATCCTCAAGGCACCCCCAACTCATCTCTTTCATGATTTTTCCTTTTCTTTCTTTCTTTCTTTCTTTCTTTCTTTCTTTCTTTCTTTCTTT
>OU015743.1:150081037-150121456 GCA_907169655.1 Acomys percivali
TCTTCTTCTTCTTCTTCTTCTTCTTCTTCTTCTTCTTCTTCTTCTTCTTCTTCTTCTTCTTCTTGTGTACCTACATCCCAGTACTCATTTACAAATGTCCAGAAAAAAAAGCACTGTTTTGCTTAATTGTAATTTTGACTCAGTTTCATGCTGCAATAATAAGGGTGAGAGTAGTTGAAAAACATGGTAGCTTTTAGAATCATGATAGTTTAGCACAAAGCTAGGGAAGTCTCTAGTTGTGGAACATGCTGGTGTCATAACTCTCCAGAGGAGCAGGCTAATGTTTTAGGCTTGTATTATTTGACATGGTATTGTGGTCTAAGAGATTTTACAGAAGAGTCATGAAATGAGATTCCCAAGAAACCAGAGGCCTTAAGATTGAGCAGTTGTTTAAGAGAAGCAAAATGTCACTGCTATAAAACCATAGAGCAATCACTAAGGACACTAACATGTATGGAGTGCAGATGGTCTGAGTCTGCCAGACAACCTGTATGCTAAGAAAGTCAAGATGGGACAGGTGGGGCTACTTGAGTCCTTTAGAGACCAGAATATCATAAGTGATTTCTAAATATCAGTAATTGAGATTTAATCGTTGCTGTATTTTGGTTTGGCATTGCTTTGATTGGCTCTTCACTAGTGGGCTAAACAAGTATTTAATTTGTTTTTAATTTTATAGAAGCTCACAGTAAAGGGGCTTTGGATTCTTAAATAGATCTTTAACTTTTAAATGTTGACATTTTTAAAGAACAAAGCAACAGTCTACAGACTGGGAAAAGATCTTCACCAACCTTACATCTGACAAAGGGCTAATATCCAAAATATATAAATAACTCAAGAAATTAAACACCACCAAACCAAATAACCCATTTGATAAGTGGGGCTCAGAATGAGACAGAGAATTCTCAACAGAAGAATATTGAGAAACACTTAAAGAAATGCTCAACATCTTTAGTCATCAGAGAAATGCAAATCAAAAAGACTCTGAGATTCCATCTTATACCAATTAGAATGGCTAAGATCAAAAATTCAAGTGACACCACATGCTGGCAAGGATGCAGAGAAAGAGGAACAGTGCTTCTTTGCTGGTGGGAATGCAAACTTGTACAACCACTTTGGAAATCTATCTGGTGCTTTCTCAGAAAACTGGGAATATGGCTTCCTCAAACCCAGCTATTCCACTCCTTGGAATATACTCAGAAAATGCTACACCAGACAAGGACATATGCTCAACCATGTTCATAGCAGCCTTATTCATAATAGCTAGAACCTAGAAACAGCGTAAATGTCCCTCAGTTGAAGAATAGATAAAGAAACTGTGGTACATTTACACTATGGAATATGACTCAGCTATTAAAAATAAGGAAATTCTGAAATTTGTGGGCAAATGGAGGGGACTATAAATGATCATAATGAGTGAGTTAACCCAGAAGCAGAAAGACTCACATGGTATATACTCACTTATAATTGGGCACTAGCCCAAAAGGCACATCCCACAAAAGTCTTCATTTGCCAGGAGATTGGGATAGATGTGAGGACATCCTATTGAGACTCTAGATAAGAGAAATATAGGAAATGGGGAAATAGAAGGACCCAGAGGGTCCTTGAAACCTACAAGAAGAACATCATGATGTGTGGATTGGGGCTCAGGGGTGGTCTGCTCAAACTATTGCACTAACCAAGGACAATACAATAATAAACATCGAACCCTTCTTCTGATCTACCGAATGGACAGGACATTCTCCACAGTTATGTGGAGAGCAGGCATTGATTCTGACATGAACTCTGGTGCCCACTATTTGACCATCTCCCCTTGGTGGGTAGGCCTGATGAGACTTGACAGCCTATGACCATATAGTGGGGGAGGAGGTCACCCTCAGTTATAGACCTAGGCCAGCGGCATAGGGTGAAAGCAGGAGGGAGGGAGGAATGGGAATATACAAGTGATGTGATAACAATTAAGTTGTAATCTGAATAAATTATTAAAACTAAATTTAAAAAAGACTGAAAAATTTAAAGTTCTATTGTATTTTATATTATATTATTAATATGATGTCTTGGGTACAAACAGGAAAGGAAAGGTTATGGTTTAAAGTGATCTGTTCATGTTAAAGTTGACAAGGGGTGGAATGTAATAGCTCCAGTTGCCAACTTGATACATTTGGGAAGGAAGAATATTAGTTATCAGTTGAGCAACTGCCTCCATTAGATTGCCCTGTGGTAAGTACTATTCCTTGGCAGGTAAGCCTGGGTTGTATAAGAAACATATCTGAAGGTGAGCCCAGAAGTAAGCTAGCGTTCTGATGTGGTCTCTGTTTGTGTTCCTTCTTCAAGGTCCTCAGCTTGTGTTCCTGCCTTAGCTTCCCTTGGTGCTACACTGTAAGCTGCAAGATGAAACAGACTCTCTCCTACCTAGCTAAGTTTTGTCAGTGTTTTCTCACAGCAATACCCAGGAAACTGGAACTCCCATAGAATAAGGAAATAAACCCAATTATTAGATACTGGTTTGCTGATTTATTTAGTGATTTACTCATATCACTGCTTGTACTGTCTGTTTGCCCCACATGATTTCATTAGCTAACAGACACAAAATGATCTGGAGAAATAGGTGAAACAATGGGTCGCTGCCCTTAACAACCTTCTGTCTGTCACATACACTTCTGTGAAATTTTGCCTGCTTGCCCAGTCCACATTGTAGCTTTAGAGCATAAAATCAAAATATAAACTGGACCTGGAACCAAGAAACGATCCAGTTTCAGTGGCATCTTCTCTCTTTGACTTTCATTGGTGTTGGAGCACTTATTCCAAAACGGTGATTCCTGCAACATAACAATTCCTGAAAAAAAAAAAAAACAGAATGGAAATCTGGATATCACCTGACCACTTGGGTTTTACCCACACATCATAGGTCATTGCCTAAGTCTGCACTGGAGTTAACCTTGAGATTATGCTTGTTTTTCAAGTCTTGGATGAATTCTTTTCTGGAGTAAATATGGCTGAATTTGTAATAAAAAGTCTGGGCCTGGGCAGAGTGCAGCTGAGTGTTTAAGTGAGACTCTGGGATGGACCAAGGGCCCTTTAAAGTAATTAGTGTTTTCCCGAAACTGGTAGGCAGGGTACTACTAAGGATTCAACTAAGGATTCAACATCCTCCCTGAGGGCAGGGATGGAGATATGGTGTTGCAAAGGGCTCTGTCAACTGGATCAGTCTAAGACTGTAACCTCAGAGAAAAGCTTGAGAACAAAACCAATGGCCAGATATGAAGTTAAAATTTTCTTAGTTTGGAAACCAGGGGAGGCTTGGGGCTCATGAAGATGTTGGCCGAAATAAAAAGGTGCAAAAACCCACACTCTTGTCATCATAGAAGCTAATATTTGGAGAGCATTGCCTGTAGAATTACAGTGTTTTCTACATGGAGTAACAACACCAGCTCTTTTCTACAGTTTGGATTTAAGGTCTTTTTCATGACCATTTTGTCTTTTTTTTTTTTTTTTTTTTTTTTTGTATATACTCACTTATATCTGCATACTAGCCCAAGGGGCATGTCCCACGAAAGCCTTCACTTACCAGGACCATTTTGTCTGAACCAGGCTACAAGAAAGGAGTTACCTGATATGAGGCTCTGTATATGTTGTGGGAACATGGTAATACTTATGATCACAGAGACTACTATTATCTCATAAGAATATGTAGAAAAAATTATACTGAAAATCTACTAAGAAGCAACTTTTTAGCATATAAGAAATGTGAAAAAATTTAAAGCTATGCTAAATAATTCACATAGTTTAGATTTAATCAGACCAGCATACAATATGCTAGAACCTATGCATTTGTTCAGTAACTGAATGCTTTAGTCAGTAGATTGCATTTTAAATAAGGTGTTTCCTCACGATGCTGCTTCTGCAAATGATTTATACAATCTGGTGCCTGGATTCCAAGGTCTAGCTCTTTTGCAGCTAAAGCAAAGCAATAAACACCAACAGTTGAGCATCAACACCTTAATTATATACACTGATGTCTAATATTACACAAATTCTGCTCTGCTGACTGCTTTCGGTTCAGTGGGCTTTAGCAGTTGAAATGGGCTACCTAAAAACAAATAAGTGGTTCGGCCTGAAATATCCATTAACATTAGTGTCTCCATAGAATTGGACCAAGACTTTTCAAAGACTCATTCAGGGTAGAAAGGCCTCCAGAGTCGAGTGAGCTGCTTTGTGCTTGTCTATGCTCTGGACACTTACTATAATCGTAATTCTTTTTAGTGTCCGCTGTCAGCAGAGAGAGCTTTCACATTATGTAGTCATCTTATGCTTTGGGGAGCAAAGCACAGTCATCTCTCTGTACAGAGTTAATCAGCCTCAAATATCACTCTTCCTAGGTAATATCTAAACTGGGTAATAACACAAAGACAGTGATTAGAGGGAAGACGATTTTCTGCAATGAATTATTTAGTCAATGGAGCACATGATACATGTTTTAAAAATAAACTGAGACCTTAAGGACAAATCAAGCACACTATTTAAAATTTATAAACTTAAGGCATATTTTTAAAGAAAAGACAATAGACGAATCTAGAGAAATAGCTAGAAAGTATTTATGTTTCTAGTGTATTTTTTCCTGAGGTAACATACTTTGTATTTTTTAGTCTCCTTGCTTAGTCTCCTCCCTCATCACCTGCTTTTTTGCTGCTCTTTTCCTTTCTCCGTCAGCGGGACTCTTCTGTTTTCCTGTCACATCCATTGAATTACCTTTTTTTTTCTTTTTCTTCCCAAAACTTAAGGTGTCTTCTTCCCTTTTCATAGTCTCATGTCTAGTATCATATACCGTATACCTATAGATATATAAATATGCAGCAAAGTCTAGATATAAGAAAAAGCATATGTGCCTTTCTTTCTCCATCTGGTTTATTTCTCTTAACACACTAATTTTTCAGTTTTATCCATTTTCCAGAAAGTATCACGATTTTAGCCTTTTTACAGTTGAATAAAATTCATTCATATATATGTATATATATGTCACATTTTCCTTATACATTGATCAGTTGATAGTATGTAGGTTCCATTTCTTAGTTATTGGGAATAAAACATTGTAATCAACATGGATGTGAAAACTTTCTCATAGTAGAATTTGAAATCCATTAAGTGTTCACCAAGGAATCATACAGCTAGGTCATATGGTAATTCTAATTTTCAATCTTTACATTGCTGCCAGTAAAACAGTGTTAGGGTTGAATAAAACTATGTTCTGGAGAGGCTCCCGTGTTAAAGGGTTGATTGCCCAGATGATAGACTCTTGAGAGGTAATTGTATCTTGGGGACTATGAGTTCATTAAAGAATTAATACCTTGATGAGTTCTCAGAAGAATGAACTATTAGAAATTGGAGCCATGATTCAATAACATGCCTTTGAAGGGTTTATCTTGTTCCTGTGACATACTCTCCATCTCTGTGATTTCTCTCTGCTCTTTGAGCAGCTCAGCTCCATCATGCCTTTCTAATTATTATGGTCTATTTTTACCATAAATCCAAATTAAAAACCCGGCTGATTATGTGCTTAAGCCTCTCAAATTGTGAGTCCAAATAAACTTTTTTTTCTTAATGTGACCTTTCTCAATTATTTTTGTTATGGTAATTAAATGTGGTAATACAAATACCTTTTTAAAATTCTTTATATTTAATTAATTTTTTCAGATTACAACTCAATTGTTATCCCAACACGTTTATCTACCCACTCCTCCCTCCTGCTTTTACCCTATTCCTCTCCCCTAGGTCTATGATCGAGGGGGACCTCCTCCCCAACTATATGGTCTTAGGCTATCAAGTCTCATCTTGGTAGCCAGCTTATTCTTTCTTTGAGAGCCATCAGCCCTCCCCATCAAGGGGAGGTGGAACTCCAATACAAATATCTTAATGTAGACTTTAAGTGGTATGCTTTGCTTCAGACATACTTTACATTATATTATTTTGGCCTTATATTAATCCCAAAATATACAGAAAAATATTAATTCCATACTGTGTATGAGAAACACAAATGTACAGAAGGACATGGGAACATTTGACTAATCTCACAAAACTAGTATGTGTATTAAATGAGACATGAACTAGGATTTCTTTCCCTATAACTCATGTGGGCTCATTCGAGTTTTAGTATATAGGGCTAGTGGCTGTGATGATACCACTCTACAAATAATGAACCTAATTATAAGAAAGAGTCTAGACAGAAGACATAGCATAGAGACATAAAACAAAAAGAAACTTAAAGTAAGCTGTGTTTCAATGTGATGAGGATATATTATTATGGGAAACAGCAAACTATAAATACAAAAGTGATATATTTGGTTATATTAAAAAGTAGAAATAATAGCTTGGAAACAAATGTCAAGTTGAGAGTTTAGCATCAGTAGTACAATCCATGCATGAGCTAGAGTTTGGACACCCAAGCAGCAGAAAAGAATTCAAAAGAAGATAAAAAAATTTCCAGAGACATTTCAATGATAGACTTGAAAAATTTTGCCTAGAGGAAGGGAGAAGTGTAGATAGAGTGACTCCAAGGTTTCCTGTAGGGATTCTGGTAGAGACATGGCTGTAATTTTCCATAATTGCTAAATGTAGAAGCAAGATTAGCTTTGGTGTAAGGATTGGAGGACTTTGATAAAAGCTGAGATTCAGTAACATGAATTTGTCAACTCATTAAATGGATCTGGAACAAAAATCCTGGCAATGATTGGCATGTGGGTATTGCCAGCACCAGTTCAGATAAAGTTACTCTAGGAAGTTTCACAAAACGGTGAGCACTAAGACCCAAGTACAATCTTGGTTGTCACTGCATCCTGAATAATGCTATAATTAATGTGAAAAAGGAAAATGAAGACTCTGAGAAGGAAAGGCCTGAAATGAAGGAGAAAAACAAGGAAATGTGTAGTGAAATTGTATCTTTTGGTTGATCTCACTGCCATACAGAGGAGCAGCAATTGAAGATGTGGCAATTAAACTGGTTACATAAACTTAATTCTGACTCTAATTTCTGTAACATTACTTGCTCAAACTTTTCCTGTAGCTACTCATTAAAATACCTCTGATCTCAAGTCCTCTGAGATTTCTCTCAAGTCAAACCCTGGATTCATCGGAAGATGGAATTATGCATTCATATAAAGAAATACTATAAGCTCCAAGAAGAAAATATGTTAACACAGCAGTCTCTCAGCATTCTGCATGAGATATCCAGAAGTATTTTCCTTAATTGCCATGCAATCATCCTCTCTGATTTATAACCTCTTCTCCAGTTCATTGACATGTACTACCATCATGTTAAGTGCAGAGTGAGGCAAGCGAAAGGAGAAAACAGCTCGCACACCAAGAGAAAAAAATACAGTGAAAGCAAAGTTGGGCATCATTTGGGGACCCGCAGCACCTGCTACATTTCCTGAAGCCTAAAATGGCCCCAGTTGCTTCAGACACTGTTTTCACCATCTGCTGAGTGGCGCTGGGGTGGTCTGCAGCAGCTGAATGCCTTGGTGAATGTTTCAAGTCAGGCTCATTGGCACAGTGTGGAAGCTGGGGATGTACTACTGCCAAATGCAGGTCTGTTTTTTTCCCCTTCACTGCCATGAAAAGAATTAACCAAGGTCTGAAGAGCTGCCATTGACATAAATATGATTTAATGGCTCTTTAGCATTTTCAGAACCATAGCATTAGCAAGAGCCTTGGAGATTTTTCAGAGTAGAGTCTCAAAAATAGTTCTCTGGCAAGCCATTTTAAAAGCAGATGTCATGAGCATACTTCAGTACAACTGCCTATTAGGTGACAGCACTTCAGATGCACACAACGTGAAGGAAATGTATTTGCTATTTGCTTTATGAAGATGTCAACTGTCACCTGCCTCTCTTAAGTATGAGAACAGATTTTCCTGCTTTCTGCCTATCCACCCTCCCATTTCTTCGTGTTTCTTACAAGCATGTTGGGAAAGAACTGGTTCAGCTAGCAGAGCTGTCAATGTGAATCTGTGTGTGCAGTGATTAATTATTTATTTACATAACCATTTCTTTGATTATATAGAAAGCTCGTAGAGAACTAAAAGCAGCACATAGGCTTAAGTACTGTTTTTACTTGTTTGTAATATTGGAGTTGTTTTGGTTTTAGGATTTTGTGGTTGTTGTTGTTTGATAGTTTGTTTTCTCTTTGGAAAGGAATCTGGCAACATCTGCTAAAATGAAAAATACATGTAACTTTCAATACAGCAATATTTTTGCTAGGAATCTACCTCATGGAAATAAAAATGCCAGTCTAAAAAGATTTATGTTTAAAGATTTGTTTACAGTGGCCAAGAATTGCAAACACAAATGAATGCTTTTCAGAGTGGAAAAGGTAAATAACAGATGTTCCTTTCATAGCATGTAATATTATGCAGCCATTATAAGGAATGGGTTAGTCATAGACAAATTTACTTCAGAAGATTGCTACAGGGTATCATGGATAAGAAAACAAAACATAAAGTTTATTAAATGTGATTCCATTTAAGAACTAATGGTGATGAGATATGTTTGGTTTATATATATCTACTAAAATATTTATATTTATGTATTGTAAGATTACAAAGATTACTGGGAAGGTCATATATGTACTAAGTTGTCAACATTGATTCCTTCAAGAGACTGATGGGAGTGAAGTGGGAAGCCAAAGTCAAATGAAAGGAAAACAAACAAAATTAAATCCCCAGCCATCTCGTCTCAAAGATTTATATTTCTTACATTCTTCACAACTTTCATGAAAATCCAGATTCAAATAAAATCAATAGTAATTCTTGACTTCTACAATTTATACTTTGTTATCATGTGGGTTTGAAGGAATAATTAATTGTTTATTAATTTTTGACTTTTCTGTAGAATTTTTTTATTAGGTATTTTGGTGCAGCATGGACTAATCCATTGGCTTCTACACCCGGAGGTAGAGACAAAAAGGAGAGCTTAATAATGAAGGAGAAGAACTCAAACCATTTAAGAGACTACACTGTATTCTAGAACTAGATAAGAAATTAGAAATATGGTAGACTCATATAATCAACATAGGAAATTTGGGCAACCAAGCATGTCCATTCTGTAGCTCACAGGCCTCATGCATCCTAGGATAGCTATGACTGTGACCAAACATTTAAGATGTCAGTTCCATATTACTCTGTCAAAAGGTTAGGAACCTCTGATGGAACAACTTACATAGACTTCGAAAAAGCCTCTCTTATGACCAAATGCTGAAAAGTTGATATTCATCAAACAAGGGTGTGAGACAATAATGTGTGATACTCTTTCTTTCTTTCTTTTCTATTTGTTTTGAAAGGGACTTACTCTATAGGCCTAGCTGGGCTGGAACTAACTATATAGAACAGAATCAAACTCAAGGAAATTGTCTTATCTCTGCCTTCTGAGTGCCTGGAGATTAAAAAAAAATAATAGATCTAACTTTTTCTTGGATGGGCCTTTGTGTGTACCTCTTTTGGGGTCCCTGTAAGCACACAGCCATCAGGGAAATGATTCCCATGAGGTAAAGAGTCTGGTTAGTGTCACTTTAGCAGACTGGTTCAAAAACGTCCAAAGTCTGACCTCAAAGTTTGTTTTTCTTACATACAGTAAAACTTTGAGGAAAAGACTCCACTGGACAATTATCACAATGAAGCTTCAGAGACGGTTATGCTGAAACTCCCTTGCAAAGTACATCTCTATAGCAAAGCACCTGTGACCTTTATAATAAGAGTGAGTTTTATTGACTCATGTGGTGCTCAGACTAAAAGCCTATAGGGGAAGTATTTGTAATAACCATAAAGATGGATTCTATTGATGCAGGATGCAAAGCACACAGGACATCTTTCAAAAGGATGGGTTCTGTTTACTGAGAGATCAAGTTTAGTATTAGGGCCTAAGTAATGGTCAGGATTTTGGGATATTTAAGTGAAGGCTGGCTCCATAGTTCAGCAAAAGATCACCAGGTTGTTAGACATTATCCACCCCAGCCTTCCAGGTGACCAGGCATCAGTCATTTTCTTACCTTGGAGAAAAAAGGACTGTGTATTAACAATTATGAATTTTTGATGCCTTTTGTGAGGTGTGCCTACTACACTGCCCCTCCAAGCATGCTGGAATTTTGACTGACTTGGTTTTGTACAGGCAACTACAGATGTGAGTTTGTGAGTAAGGCAGACCTGTAGGAGACACTGTTTCATAGAACTTTTCCCCAAGCTTTGTACTTACAACCCTCCTCCCCTTCTCTTTTCTGAGATGTTGAACCTTTAGGGGATGGGTTGTTATATTTGATTTAGGATTATGCCCTCCTTAGTCACTGATATTCTACATTTTGACCAGTTGTGAGTCTGTATATTAATTTTTGTCCACTTCAAAAAGAAGCTTATTTGAGCAGAGTTGAGAGCTACATTAATTTATGGATGTAAAGATTAGTGCTTATAAGGCACTTTGACATTTGTTCATTTAACAAAATAGTAGGAGTTTATCCCTATAGCAAATGAGCAACCCAGCCATGGATTCTTGGGATGGACTAAAGTATCAAGCATTTAGTTTTGTCCTGTATTCTGGGTCTCAAATCCAATAAGAATGTGTTAGTTACTCTTACAAAATTCATGTCTTCAATGTTTCAATGTGCATATCCTGACAAGGTGGGTGTTGTTGTTCCTTGAATTGTTTACATCTAGATAAAACTGTTGATTATGCTTCTCCTCCAGCAGCCTGTACAGTACTTTCCCAGTACTATGTTCAAACCAGCTAATAGGAAAGACCCTTTTAGGTCAGTGCCAGCTTGATTTCTCAACATCCTGCAACCCAAGATGTCTTTATCAGTAGAATACTGTCGTTAAGTTCTTGTTGGCTACCAAAAGCAATAGGGGCAATTCTGCATTGCTTTGAAGAGTCTATGTTGGTCACCCTGGCCAACAACTTGAAGGGAAGTGTTATACAATTGACATTGGGCTTTTGTTTGATAATCTATGACACCAGGGACAAGAATATCCACCCATATAAGGTAACGTCACTAAAAAAAATCTCTGTATATGTATAAATCTATATGATGCTTCTAAAATAGATTGCTATGATTTTTTTCAAGTGACATTAGTATTAGTTTCTTTCCCGCAGCCCTTTATCTCCACTCATATCAATTATATTATACTATTTTTCTCTTTTAAAATAATCCATTTCTAGTGGTCCAGCTATGGGTTCTTGATTTCTACAGATTTCTCCAATTTAAACAGCTAAATCTAATGATTCAAGGCTAGGACCAGCATATGGCAAAGAATGTGTAGAATTTCTGGTTCTGAGTTAGGTCATTCAGTATGTTTTTTTTTTTTTCAGTTTTATCAAATTACTGCCAATTTGGAACTTAATTTTTCTTCACACACACACACACTATATATATATATATATATATATATATATATATATATATATATTATATTTACATTATCTGTTTATCAGATGAAGGGCATCTAGACTGTTTCCACATCCTGGATGCTCTGAACAGAGCAGCAGTTAACATGGATGAGTAAGTATCACTACCAGAGAATATAAAGTCTTTTGGGTATATGCTCAGAATTAATATTGCTGTGTCGTATGTTAGGTCTATTTTTTGCATTTTGAAGAACCTCCACACCAAGTTTCATACTGCCTATATTATTTTTCATTCCAGTCATTACTAAGCAATATTTTCCTTTCCCCCAGCATTCGCACTAAAATTTTTGTTTTAATTTCAAAATAACTTTAATTTGAATTTTTTGATGGTTAAGGATGTTGAACACTTAAAATCTATTTATTAGCTCTTTGTATTCCTCTGAAAAATCTTTGTTCAGTTTCCTAGGTCCTTTTTAATTGGGTTGTTTCTCTTCTTTTCATTTAGTGTTTTGAATTCTGATATGATTCTATACATCAAAGAACCTGAAGAGTCCACAATAAAATGCTTACAGTTGATAAACACTTTCAGCAGAGTGAAACAGTATAAAATTAACACACACAAAATCAGTGTTCTTCCCATCAATAATAGACTGAGAAAGAAATCAGGAAAACAGTTCTGTTCACAATCGTCCTTAAAGAATGGAACCAACCTACTCAAGGAAGTTAAAGCCTCCCAATGAAAACTGGAAAATAGTGAAGAAATTTAAGCGGAGTAAATGAGCGATCTTCAGATCCTCAGTGGATTTTCCTCTGTCTGGTGCACCCTTTAGATCCCCCCTTGTCTCCCTAAGTGAGATTTTTCCATGCTTAAGTGAAAATAGGTAGGGTGGGGTTCTAGAACAAGAAACAAACAAAACCCAAACTACTGTTCTGCCAAAGGAATGTAGCAGTAATTGACTCCTAGTCTCACTCTGACATATTTACAGATCTAGGCCTTGCTCATCCATCATTGAGAAGCTCCCTCCTGCAGCAGATGGGAACAAACATAGAGATCCACAGCCAGACATTATGCAGGAGTGAGAGACCTTGGAACACTCAGACATAACATGTTTGTCTCTATCAGATTCCTCCCCTTCAGGGCTCAAAGAATCCCTTGGAAGAGGAGGCAAATATGCAAAGATGCCCAAATCTTGAAGTCAAGGCAGATTGGATGTTCTGTCCAGCATTTCTGGTTTGGAAAGTGTATGCAATGATGCATTATGTCTTCCAAGGGGGGGCTTCAATGAGTATCTCCTACTTAGCATCTAGCATACGCATATGTGAGCACAGCTATGTTTAAAATCAGATGCATCATGGGCTAAATAATGAAGTAACCAAAGCTTACAAAATCCAAGCCTGCAGTGAAAATAGAGAAATGTCTGGACTGTACCTGTTAGCAACCCAATTCTTCTACTTGAACCCTGTAAAAGGAAACTCCCAAAATGATAGTGGCCCTTGAAATAGTGGCACTTTGTTACTCACGTGGCTCACTGCTCACTAGCAGCATATTTCTGATATGTAATATGCATTTGCTGCTTTTTAATGAAGTTTCCTTATGCGTATGAGGTCTGTGGAAGCCTTTATTTCAATTCATTTAATAAGAAAGATGCCAAAGGTAGAAGCATACCTAGTCTAGGCATGGTCTATCAGAACAAACATAAAATCCTTAAGAAAAGGAAATTAGAGTCAAATATAATATAAAGTTAAAATTTAATTGACTTATTATAACCTACTTTTAAAAATTTACTCCTCCTATACTTAATAACAATTTTAGGCTTAGGTTATTTTTAATTATCAAAGAAAATAGAATGTTAGGATTGGGGGAAGGCTGAGGCAGGAGGTGGGATTCTATTCCAGCCTGGGCCATGTTTGAGCTCTTGTCTTAAAGCAAACAAATAAATCTAGTTTCTTCAGTGGCTGGTTGAAATGCATCATTCGCTGCCTCAAGCAAATTCTCTGCTTTGAAAGTGGGATTTTGGGATCTTGTGTGGTACTTGGAACAGTCTGAAAGGACTCCAACTCTTTCACAAGGAATTGTTTTTGTAGCAAGGGAAGATGACCGTGAAGTGCATTCAGTGCAGCAGCATTTTCTATGCTTAATGAATGTATGGGTCAGTTCTGGTACAGAAATATAGAAGCTGCTCTTGGGTTAGGGCTAGTAATTGCAATAGTAAAGTGTGATGCCTTCTCATCAGAAAGCGATGGTTAAAATAAAGGATGGTTGTGTTTAATAGGGGGAAACGCCTTATTAGTTCATTAGATAAAAGTAGATCTAAAGGGCATTCTGATAAGAACACTGACATTTAGTGCTCAGAGTAGGAAGAAAGTGCCCTCCCAATGCTAATTAAGGGAGAGGATGAGGTCTCATTGATTTTTAGTGGTAAATGAAGCTTGCTTAGGTGAAGTTTTCTCATTGGCTTGACTTCCTTGTGTAACTGAAATGGTTTCACTTTGCACACAATCTTTATTTCCAACTCTCTAAATTCTAGAATCTAAAAGGGGAAATTAGAATTTAATTCATGTATTATGTTCATTTGATAGGGTCATTGTTACAAAATATTACATACGATGGTCCTTAAGCAATTTAAATTTATTCTTTGACAATGTGGAAGCTGGAAGTCCAAGATCCAGTTTTGGAATGTTTGGTCTTTCATGAGGCCACTGCTGTGTCCTCATATGGCCTTAATTTTGTGTTGAGTGCAAGTCTGTTTTTCCTCCTTCTTAGAAGAACACCTATTAGATTATATACCCACGAAAGTCTCTCGATTTTTATCTGATTACTAATTAATTGTTTTTGTTGTTGTTGTTTTTAGACAACACCATTCTAAATTGCTCAGGCTGGTCTAAAATTCTCCATCTGAAATGTCTCAGCTTCCTGAGCACTGGGATTACAAGCAATATTCTCCACCCAACTTCTCGGTTTAATCACAGCTTTGGAGATGTTTGCCCAAATACAGTTACATTCTGAGTACTGGCATTTGGAACTTAAATATGAACTTGAACAGAAAAATATAAAGCAAACTCATGTTAGTTCTAAAAATATAAATTTGTAGGTCAGATTCTTGTAACCAAGTGCTATGAGATCACATCTCAATGAGTACAAAGCCAAATAAAGTATGGGCAATCATAAAGTAGAAACAAAGGTTTTATTATCTGCAGCAGGTCAGAAGAGCATAGAGTCATATCCAAAGCAATGTCTTCTTAAACATGCTAAACATGGATGAAGATTTTATTAAAGAAATTTATACATCTTTTTTTTGGCTTCCAAAACTTCTTTTTTTTAATTTTATTTTATTAATTTATTCATATTACATCTCAATGATTATCCTATCCCTTGTATCCTCCCATTTTCCACATATATCTTCTTATAGGAAAGCACTTTGGAGACAGGCACCTGCTGAGCACACTAAATTTATTATCATCATGTATATTTGAAAAGCTAAAATAGTGGATAGTAGCATATTTGCATACACTTAATGATAAATATAGCATAATAAATAGAGCATCCAGGCATCCAGGAATGCCTTTGGTCATGTGCAGTTCTCTTCAAGGTATCTAAACTGAAAAGAAGTATAAGGCACTTGGAGGGCATATTAATACATGAAATTTCTGCTAAGGCTAACTATTCCCTTTAATGATTAACAACTACTTGGGTTTAAACTCAGACTCTTCCATTTCTTAGCTGTGGAATAATTTGTCTGATCTTTGTCAGGAAAACATGTCTAGTTAAAATTATCAGTCATTGCTTCCATTTTTTGAGTATTTTCAGGCACTGGTGAGATGTCACTTTCCTTTTTAGTGGATGAGTTGTAGGTTTATAGGAGTTTGTCTATTTGTCTAAATTATCTTGGTCAATGTTTAAACAGAGATGTTTTTGCTATGAGTTGCTTCTAGGATTTTCCAGGGCATAATTTGACTTAAAGTCTCTCTTCTCACTTACACCAAAAAAAACTGAAAGACTGGGACCTCCAAGCTTACTGGATTAATGCAACAACATTCCATATTAAGACTAGATATCCTGATCCTATGCAGGAAGTCAGTTAGAGAAAATGGAACAGTGAGTTTGAATTTTTGGCAGAAACTGGCAGAATTTTTCATCATTTTATAGGAGAAAGGGAATAAATTATATTAAAAAAAATACCCACGTTCGATAGAGGACATCCATCCTATTGGGATGCTAGGTGAGAGAGATAGAGGAGATGGGGAAATAGAAGGATCCAGAGGGTCCTAGAAACCTACATGAAGAACACTATGATGGGCAGATCTGGGCCTAGGGGTTCTGCTCAAACTATGGCACCAACAAAGGACAATACATCCAGTTAACTTTAAACCCTACCCAGATCTAGCCAAGGGACAGGACATTCTCCACAGTTAATTGGAGAGTGAGGACTGACTTTCACACGAACTCTGGTGCCTCATATTTGGCCATGTCCCCTTGATGGGGTAGATGGTGTTGTATGACACTTTTTTGGGGCAGACATGAGCAATTATCTGCTCTCTCCAAGTGTGAACAAGACCAAAGTAATGATAGTACCAAACTCTAACATAGAGGAACAATGGCTTTTTTGGAGTTACCCCCAGGAATATGGATGAGGAGTTACAGGAGCATGGATGACTCAAAGGTATTCAAAGTGCCCCACCCCACCCCTGCATGAGTGAAACTACATGAAAACCAGAGCTCAGGAGCTCACTTCCTGACTTACAGGCAGTCTGACTGGTCGAACGGTGTCTTTTGGGCATTTTGGCTGGCCACTGTCTCTTCTCCCAACAGCTGTTTATGACTTTAAAAACCTTGGGGGGGGGGTCCTCAGAATGGTAAAAGTTTCAGTGTTTTCAGACATGGACGTTTGTGTTTAGAGTCTCGGGATTCTCCACTCTTTCTCCTAGATTCCAAGAGGGAACGTTTCAATTTGGAGGAAATTGTTGCACAACAGATGGTCCCAGAAGCTTAATGGAGACACTGAGGCAGCACAGGGGGAGAGAGTAAGAGAGAGTCTCTGATGGAGGGATCCTCTGAGTTGAGCCTTGGTGTGTAAAGTGTAGGTTGGTAATCACCATCAACACTTGGGGATGTCAGGAGGTGAAGAACTGTGTATTCTTTTCCAAGGGGTGTATCTGAAGGCTCTAGGTGGTGTTTTCAGGATCCTGGATAATATGGAGGATCCCTGGGTAAAATTTTATTGAATTTTTACATTTCACCGTAATCAAATTTTATGCTTATTATAAAATAGAAGTTATATAAAACCTAGTTTTTACATATCATAACATGCTTTAGAAATGGCTAAATTGCACAGCTTAACTGTGGCTTATGTTCACCCTGGCTAGAATAAACCAGCCTCATAAAAAGAGTCCTTGGAGACCTGTCGAGACATAAATTCAAGTAATTCTTCTTTGTTCTGCCTTGACGCACATATTTAATATTTGAAATAATAAAATTCTGCCCCCTTTCCTCTTTTCAATTAAACTCTTCATTATTTTCATATACAGTTTAAACCACTAGTTCAAATTTTGTCAAGTATGAACCGCTGTGTAAGCAAAGCCACAATCAAAGTCTAGAATATTCTTATATTCCCCACAAGGTTCCCACTGTGTTCTTTTGTAATTTTATTTCTTGAAAAGAAAAGAAAGACAGAAAAAAAAAAAAAAGAAAAAAAGAAATGTTTCCAGCCCCAAAATTTAAAATTAAAAGATTTGTGTACATCCTGTCCTACCTCATTTTGGATGACATTACCCACAGTTGAACTAGGCCCTCTGATACCAGCTAACAATTAAGTAATTGTCTCACCGATACAGATCCAGGGCCACCTGATGCAGCCATTTATTTAGTTGAACTTTCCTCTTTCCAGATGAGTCTAGTTTTGTGTCAAGTTGATGGCTGAAGCTAACCGTGACATTTATTTATGTGTTCTCTTTTGTTTATTTTTTAAAGATTTGAGCACAAACTTTCTTACACAAAATATAAATATTTACAGTGTTTTTAAAACTAGAGACAATATTTCTATAGGTTCTTATCACTTTGTAATATTAGAATTTGAAATAATATCACTTCTATCTTTTCCTAATAAGAGTGTTTTTATTTTTTTATTTAAGTTTTTATATTTTTCTTATGAGTAGAAATTATAGATTTGTAGCCAGGTGATGTGCCTTTCTCAGA
The DNA here is from genome assembly GCA_907169655.1 of Acomys percivali. Lineage (NCBI taxonomy): Eukaryota > Metazoa > Chordata > Mammalia > Rodentia > Muridae > Acomys > Acomys percivali. Next base: position 150,098,609 of record OU015743.1, read on the forward strand.
ATGGGGAACCACTCAAATATAGGGGCATACCATATTCATTTGACCCTCATTGTTAAGGTTACCTGGTTAGTACGATTCTTGTTTTACCTTGTTGTATCTCAAAATTGTGCATTTGTGAAGAGTTGTCTTTTGAGAGGTTGCCAAGACACTTGTAATTTTTTTTTCATCAGAACATATGCTGTAGATAGAACACAGGGACTCTGGCATGGCAGGCAAGCACTTGATGGCAGACAGACCCTCAGCCCTCTAAATGTTTCTTTTGATTTTCTTTCTCCATTGATTATTCCTTTTAGAGATGAATTATGCCATGGTGTCTGCAAAATAACAATTTAACAATACAACTTCAGCTCCAAATTTTATCAGTTGGCACTTAAGTCTCCAAGAACCTTCCCCCATGTATTTGTTCTCTTTATAACCACTGTAGAACTCATTTGGTGACCAAATTGTACTATGTTTTTGTGCAGTGTCTTCTATGGCACTGTGGCATACACTTCTCCATCATTTTTATTCACTTCATTATTTCCTAGCCTAACTAGGTGCTTCAGGCTCATGCACCATTACCCACGTGCACAACCAAACATTTCTCCAAACAGCCGTTCCTGTGTTAATGGAGGACTGCATTTTTGTTTAAGTTGTTTGTAACAAACATATAAAGATAACAAAGGTATTAATTCAGACAGATTGCCAGTGTCTAAATACCTGAAGAGTTGTTTCTCAAGCATGCTGCTAGAGGTTGGAAAATTTGATACTTTAATTGAAAATTCAATTATGAGAAGTTATAAAATAAAAAAAAACCTCTGACAGTGGATTTTGGCTCAGTGGATTAAGGTAAAAGATGTCACAATTATAATGAACCCTTGTGTCGAGATGTGAACCCCACAAATTATGCTTCCATAAATTAGAATGACTGTGGTTAATAGCCATAAAGCAGTTATGTTTATAAAATGGATCATTACTGCTGAGGATGTGAGGAAAAAACCTAATGTATACCAAACTATGCAGATTTATACTTAGTGGAACACTGGCTGCTATTTTCTTTCAAGGGCAAATTTTCTTTTAAAAAATTAACTAACTGGGAAAAATTCCTATTTTTCCTTTTCAAATGAATAAAAGGAAAAGACAAGATTTGTTTTGCTTGAAATGCATCCTCCACATTGATTACCTATTGTCAATTATCATTACCCAATTATCCATAACACTTCTCTGGAAAGCCCCATGCATGAACTCTTCCCTTATGCATCACTTTGTCTTAGAATTTTTGTGTCTTTGTTGCTTAGTTACTGTGTAGTTTTAAATTATAATCTGATTGTATTACTTATTAGCAAATAAACAAGATGTTAAATCATTTGTAGACTCATTCTCTAATTTACATAGTGATCTTAGTATAAAAGTCTAAATAGATGCTATTCAAACTGCAGGTGTGGATCCAGGCAGGTGTGCTTGCACAATACTGATAAAGAAATTGTGATTAAGTTTTGAGAAATGCCTATGGCTTTAGTATTTCTGTAGTGTCGTAGTGCTGTCATTGTCTTCCATTAGTACATGAGTCTTCAACTGATGGACACATTTTAACATCTGGTCCTGTACCATAGTTTGGGGTTGAGAAAGTTTCAGGGAAAGGAGGGACTTGGTAGATGTCACCATAGTCAGTTGGTAGAAGAAGCTAGTCTAGATTCTAGTCTCTTTGCTCCTAGCTCACTCACTGAGTAGTCAAATCTTCATATTGATTCTCTTTGTTTTTAAGACATCATTTGTTATTCTAAGGTGTTAATTTGAGAAGCTCTTTTAATGAAAAAGGATAGTTGTAGTCAAAGCTAGCAACATCGCAGTCAAAACAAACACTGCCACAGTCAACTTACATACCAATGCAAAGGCACCATTAGTTCCAAAAATTTTATTTTTGTATGATAATGCATAGTACAAATATAAAATACAGCAAACTTTCTCTAGTTGTTGACATAGTATTCAATTTTAATAAAGCAGTTTTACTGTTGAAATTGGATAAGGAATCTATGTAGTGGCATCATTGCACTTGTATTTATTTCAAATGATCTTATGGCATGAACCTAAAAGAGTTGCTTTATCGTTAGTGAACTGTCCTATGTACAGAAGTTTAAAAGAGAAGAAAGCACATGTATATGGGCTCTAATGCATCCTATCATTTCCTTAGTGATCCTGGATGAGCCACAAGAAATAGTATCACATTGGTAGGGGTAACCAGCTTGCTCCTAACTCTACGTTACTGAGCACAAATTTTATTAAAATATTATATACATATACACATATATATATATATGTTTCTGTATAGAATGTTTTACATGAAATACTATCTCTCTCATAAGAATTCTTTATTGCGGAGATTCCAAGATGGTGCCGACCAATAAGCCACGTATCTGATCTACTCCGAGGGGACCAGGGACATAAATAGAGCAACAGATTGCTGGGCATTGAGAACTGTAGGTGAGTGGGGCCCCAAAGGCCACAGACCAAACAGGGGGCCTAGCCCCCTGGGACAAGCAACATCCCAGAGGTGCTAAACACACTCCCCAAACTCTGGAACGGAAACCACATGCAAACTGCAGCCTGCATATAAAGTACAGACTCACTGTTTGGGGAAGGGATTTTCTGGAATCTCCACCCAGATGAGTCTCAGTGAAGAGGGTGAATCTGCCCTAGGATTCCTCCATCCACACCACCCTAAACTGCGGAGGTCACCCACTGAGTGGAAACACGGGCGGCGGGACCCAACAGAGACAGCTAAAGTGGGACTGTAGCTCGCTGGCCATCCGGGGCCCAACCTAACACTGATCACAGCAGACTGAGCCTTCAAACAGCGGCAGAGAGAAATCAGCTTGGAATGCGCCCACAGACCTATCGGGGAGACGTGGATCTTGCCTAGCGTGATAGCTGAGCATCAGAGCCTGGCGAGAAGATCTGGTTCCACGGGGCGACCACCAGAGCACTGCAACCCTAGTGTTCCTACCCAGCCGAACCACAAGGCACTGGCCTTGCACTCCCTGAATGAGAGAACCTAGCTGGGGCTTTTGGCCTGAGAAAGGCAGGCACTCTCACATTATCGGGAGATGAGACGTGGGTGGGTCGTGTTTGCAGTGTCTAATTGCTGACTTAGAGCGTTAGTGGAGCTTCATAGCCCGGCGGGAAGATCTGATTCTGCGGGCGACCACCAGAGCTCTGCAACCCTATTGTTCCTACCCAGCCGAGCTGCAAGGCATTGGCCCTGCACTCCCTGAACGAGAGAGCGTAGCTGGGGCTTCTGGCTCGAGAAAGGCAGGCACTCTGACATTATCAGGAGATGAAACGTGGCTCTTGCTTGCAGTATCTAATTGCTGACCAAGAGCGACCTTGGTCCCTCCAGGCATATAGTTCTGGGAGAGGTTGAACATCTCTACAGGGCATAGAGACAGACCTAAAAGACAGCTACACCCCCAGAAGATCAGATTTACCTGGGCTCTTGACTACAAAGCCATAGAAAGGACAGGTAGCTGGGATCAACCTACACAACCAGAATGTTTGTGTGCGGACCTTAGTCTAGGTCCCAAAACTGCTGATCTGAATTACAACAGTAAAGTCCAAACAGAAATCTACTTTGGTTGACTCAGCCTGGAGCCCACAGTGCAGAGGAAAATCACCAGGAGTGAAACTGGATCACCTACCTGTTCCATGGAAATACTCCCTGATCCCCACAGGCAAGAGCACCTGACCTATAATCAGGCATCAATTAACCACTCTCAACCAGCGAAGGTCACTACAAAATACCTTCCAACATCAGAGCCATCAAAATGACAAGAGGACAGCGAAAGAATGCTAACAAAAACCAAAACAGTTTGGTATCTCTGGATCCCAGCATTCCCAAGGAAAACAACCTGGAGAACCTAACAGCAATGGATAGTCAAGAAAATGACCTCAAGTCCTTAGTAAAGAAGATGATAATGGAAGAAACAAATAAAATATGTAAACAAATGCAGGAGGAGGCATACAAGAGGGCTGAAGAATTAAAAGAGTCATATAAAGAGGCACTTGAAGAATTTCAGAAAAATATAAATAACCAGATGAAGAAAATCATTAAAACAGTCCAAGACATGAAGATAAAAATGGAAGCTATGATACAGGAACACACAGAAGAAAAATGTGATCAAGAGGCATCAGAGAAGAAAGCAAGCATCTCAGAGGTGGCCTTATCTAACAGATTGCAAGAAATGGAAGAACGAATATCTGGACTTTAAGATACAATCACAGAACTGGAAACAACCATCCAGGAAAATGCTAAATCTGAAAAGTTCTCAACGCAGAGCATCCATGAAATAAAAGACAACATGAAAAGACGAAACTTGAGACTAATAGGGATAGAGGAAAGAGAAGGCAACCGACTCCACAGCCCAGAAAATATCTTTACTAGAATAATAGAAGAAAATTTCCCCAATTTGAAGAAGGAGATGCATACGAGCATACAAGAGGCTTACAGAATAGCAAATAGAATAGACCTGAAAAGAAAATCTTCCCGCCACATAATAATAACAACATAAAATATACAGAACAAGGAAAAATATTAAAAGCGGCAAGAGAAAAAGGCCGAATAACATATGAAGGCAAACCTATCAGAATTTCTCCTGACTTTTCAGCAGAGACCATGAAAGCCAGAAGGGCCTGGACTAAGTTCTGCAAACCCTAAGAGAACACTATACAGAAGTTACTAGAAGGAAAACTCCACCCCAACTGGTCAAACTACAACCAAAACTACATAGGAAATAGGTAACTATACCATTGCAAAATCACAACCTCACAAAATCTCAACTGTTATAAATACCAAAAATGAAGGGACTTACCAATCATTGGTCATTAATATCTCTCAACATCAATGGTCTCAACTCTCCAATAAAAAGACACAGACTAACGGAGAGGATGCATAAACACAACACAACATTCTTCTGCATTCAAGAAACACATCTCAACCACAAGGACAGACATTACCTCAGAGTAAAAGGTTGGGGAAAAATATTCCAAGCAAATGGTCACAAGAAACAAGCTGGGGTAGCTGTTCTAATATCTAATAAAATAGACTTTAAACCAAAATTAATCAAAAGAGATGAGGATGGACACTTCGTACTCGTCAAAGGTAAAGTCAACCAAAAAGACATCACGATTTTAAACATCTATGCTCCGAATACAAGGGCTCGCACATTTGTAAAAGAGTTATTAACAAAGCTTGCCCCAGTCATCGATACCCACACATTAATAGTGGGACTTCAACACCCTACTTTTACTCAAGGATAGGTCTTTGATTCAAAAACTAAGCCGGGAAATAACCTCATTAACCAATGTCATGAATCAAATGGATCTAACAGATATCTACAGAATTTTCCACCCAAACGCAAAGGAGTATATCTTTTTCTCAGCACCCCATGGAATGTTCTCTAAAATTGATCACATAGTTGGTCACAAAGCAAACCTAAACAGATACAAGAGGATTGAAATAATACCTTGTATCTTATCAGATCACCATGGTCTAAGGCTGGACTTCAACAACAACAGAAATAACAAAAAGCATACTAACACGTGGAAACTAAACAACTTTCTACTTAATGACACATGGGTCATGGAAGAAATCAGGGAAGAAATAAAAGACTTTCTGAAATTCAATGAAAACGATGGAACAACATACCCAAATTTGTGGGACACATTGAAAGCAGTGCTAAGAGGAAAATTTATAGCACTAAGTGCCTTTAAAAAGAAAATGGAATCATCCCACATAAACAACTTAACAACATCTGGAAACTCTAGAAAAAAAAAGAAGCAGAAACACCCAAGAGGAGTAGACACCTGGAAATAATCAAACTCAGGGCTGAAATCAATAAATTAGAAACAAAGAGAACAATCCAAAGAATCAACAAAACCAAGAGCTAGTTCTTTGAGAAAATTAACAAGATAGACAAACCATTAGCCAATCTAACTAAAAGACAGAGAAACACCATCCAAATTAACAAAATCAGAAATGAAAAGGGAGACATTACAACAGACACTGGAGAAATACAAAGAAACGTAAGAACCTACTTCAAAGGCTTTTATGCCACAAAATTTGAAAATTTAAGGGAAATGGACAAATTTCTCGACTGATTCCATTTACCAAAATTGAACCAAGACCAGATAAACAAATTAAATAGTCCTATTTCACCCATAGAAATAGAAGCAACCATTGATAGTCTCCCAGCCAAAAAAGCCCAGGGCCAGATGGTTTCAGCTCAGAATTCTACCAGTCCTTCAAAGAGGAGCTAATACCAATACTATTCAAGCTATTCCGAAAGACAGAAATGGACGGAATATTACCAAATTCCTTCTATGAGGCCACAGTCACATTGATACCAAAACCTCACAAAGAACCAACAAAAAAAAAGAATTTCAGAACATTTTCTCTTATGAACATTGATGCAAAAATACTGAACCAAATACTCGCAAAGCAAATACAACGCATATCAAAAACATCATTCACCATGACCAGGTAGGATTCATTCCAGGCATTCAGGGATAGTTTAACATATGGAAATACATCAATGCAATCCATCATATAAGCAAACTGAAAGAAAAACCACATGATCATCTCTTTAGATGCAGAAAAAGCATTTGACAAAATCCAACACCCATTTATGTTTAAAGTTCTAGAGAGATCGGGAATACAAGGCACTTTCCTCAACATCATAAAGGCTATATACAGCAAACCAACAGCCAACATTAAATTAAATGGAGAGATACTCAAGGAAATCCCTCTAAAATCGGGAACCAGACAAAGCTGCCCTCTGTTTCCTTATTTTTTCAATATAGTTCTTGAAGTTGTAGCCAGAGCAATAAGACAACAAAAGGAGATCAAGGGGATCCAAATGGGAAAGGAAGAAGTCAAATTATCCCTATTTGCAGATGATATGATAGTGTATATAAGTGACCCCCAAAATTCCACCAGAGAACTCCTACAGCTGATAAACACCTTCAGCAAATTGGCAGGATACAAAATAAACTCAAAAAAGTCAGTAACTTTCCTGTATACAAATGACAAGCAGGCAGAGGATGAAATTAGGAAAACTACTCCCTTCATGATAGCCACAAACAATATATCTAGGAGTAACTCTAACCAAGCAAGTGAAGGACTTATTTGAAAAAAACTTCAAACCTCTGAAGAAAGAGATTGAGGATGACATCAGAAGATGGAGGGATTTACCTTGTTCGTGGATCGGGAGAATCAATATGGTAAAAATGGCCATCTTACCAAAAGCAATTTACAGATTCAACGCAATCCCTATCAAAATACCTACAAAATATTTTGAAGATATTGAAAGATCAATTCTCAAATTCATATGGAGAAATAAAAAAATCCAGAGTAGCAAAAACAATCCTATTTAATAAAAGATCCTCCGGAGGAATCTCCATACCTGATCTCAAGCTGTACTACAGAGCAACAGTAATTAAAACAGCATGGTACTGGCAAAGCAATAGGCTGTTGGATCAATGGAATTGAATTGAAGACCCAGAGATGAATCCACACACATTTGCTCACTTGATTTTTGACAAAGAAGCCAAATCTATTCAATGGAAAAATGATAGCATCTTCAACAAATGGTGCTGGTCTAACTGGATGTCTACATGTAGAAAAATGCAATTAGACCCTTATTTGTCACCGTGCACAAAACTCAAGTCCAAATGGATTAAAGACCTCAACTTAAACCCAGAGACATTAATTCAGTTAGAGGAAAAAGCGGGGAAGAGTCTGGAACACATAGGCACAGGAAACAACTTCCTGAACAGTATACCAACAGCCCAGGCTTTAATGTCAACAAGTAATAAATGGGACCTCATGAGGCTGAGAAGCTTCTGTAAGGCTGGAAACACTGTCAAGAGATCAAAGCGACAGCCTACAGACTGGGAAAAGATCTTCACCAATCCTTCATTTGACAAAGGTTTAATATCCAAAATATATAAAGAACTCAAGAAATTAAACACCACCAAACCAAATAACCCAACTGAGAAATGGGGCTTGGAACTTAACAGAGAATTCTTAGCAGAGGAATATCAAATGGCTGAGAAACACTTAAGGAAATGCTCGTCCTCGTTAGTCATCAGAGAAATGTAAATCAAAACGACATTGAGATTTCATCTTACACCCATCAGAATGGCTAAAATCAAAAACTCAAATGACACCACATGTTGGCGAGGATGTGGAGAGAGAGGAACACTCCTTCATTGCTGGTGGGAATGCAAACTAGTACAACCACTTTGGAAATCTATCTGGCACTTTCTCAGAAAAATGGGAATAGAGCTTCCTCAAGACCCAGCTAACCCACTCCTTGGAATATACCCAGAAAATGCCCTACCACACAACAGGGACATATGCGCAACCATGTTCATAGCTGCTTTATACATAATAGCCAGAACATGGAAACAGCCTAAGTGTCCCTCAGTAGAAGAATGGACAAAGAAACTGTGGTACATTTACATTATGGAATACTACTCAGCTCTTAAAAACAAGGAATTTCTGAAATTTGTGGACAAATGGATTGATCTAGAAATGATCATAATGAGTGAGTTCACCCAAACGGTATATACTCCCTTATATCAAAACACTAGTCCAAGGGATACGTACCCTGAAAAACTTTACTTACCAGGAAAGTGGGTCAGAGGAGAGAACATCCTATTGAGACTTTAGGCGAGAGTAGCATGGAAGAATGGGGAAAGAGTAGGACCCCCAGGGTCCTGGAAACCTACAAGAAGAACTTTATGACAGGCAGATGTGGGTCCTGGGGTCCTCCTCAAACTAAGGCACCAGCAGAGGAGAATATAGGCAGTAAACTTCGAACCCCTACCAAGTCCTAGCTGACGAACATGATATTCTCCACTGTTGAGTGGAGAGTGAGATCTGACTCTCGCATGAACTCTGGTGCCCCTTTTCTGACCACACCCCCTGGATGGGGAGACCTGACGGCACTCAGAGGAGGGATAGCAAGTTACCAAGAAGAGACTCGATATCTAAAAGCATATATAGGGGGAGGAGTTCTCCCTCAATCACAGACATAGGGGAGGGGAGAAGGGGGGAAGAGGGAGGGAAGAATGGGAGGAAACAGGGGAAGGGCTAACAATCGAGATGTAATACGAATAAATTAATGAAAAAAATTGTTTACTGAAGGGAGTTCTGTGTTATACGTGATAATCTAGAAAAGTTCATGATCTGGGCTGGACCTTGATGAAAGAGCATTTTAAGTATTTCTATGCTTACTTTAATGGGTCCAGTGTCTTGACAACTACTCATCCTGAATACAGGCATATATCTGGATTATACACGTTAAGGTAAGAAAATTAAACATGGATCACCATCATAAGGAAATTGAAATACATATTGATAATATTTTGTAAGGATTATTCTAGTAATTATATGTGGGAAGATTTTGTTATATAATTAGAACTAAAGCTAAGAATTTACAATTGTTTCTCTTGTTTCATTGTGAAATAATTTTCTCAAATGAGAATGCAGAGGTGGTTGCTTTTGACTTTGTTCTGTTGTGCATAACACTAATAGTAGAAAGATAAAAAAGACTAATGTTTACATATCATATCATTACTCTTGAAGTTATTTTTATAAAACAGTGTTTGTTCCTCTTAGCTTATTTCTTAACCCATCTATCGTACAAACAATTGAGACTCTTTTATAATACAAGACTTCACAACATAATCTGAGCAGTTTGTCTGTTCTTAACTCTCTATGCTATTATGTCTTACTCCCAGCAAACATGATCACTATACTTGCACTTTGCAGCTTTCCTTGGCCCCAACTCCTTCCTCCAGATCTTCCTACCCGTGGCTCAATTCCCTGCTTCCTCTGCAAAGTCCTCCATCCTTGGATGGTAGGAAGTCCAGTCCTATTCTCTCCCCTGCTCATCGATTGGTTGTAAGCTGCTTTATTGATACAACAGGGGGACAACTGAAGAGTAGAGTTTACACAATATTTAGACAGGAAATCAGAATTTAATCTATATAATAACCTTAGGCCTACACGTTACTCTAAATTTCCATCTTTCCCTGATGCTAAACGTGATTATGTGACTGCTGTAGTCTATGATCTGTAAGGTAGATAATACAGGCATCTTAGGTAAGGGTGCTGATTTTGTGATAGTAACTACAGCAACTGCCACTTGCTATGTGACTAGGGTGTTGAGGATGAAGAGCAGCATGAAAGAAAAGTCCTGGATTTCAGATATTATAAAGTACCTTACTAGCTTTGAATCTGAAAATGGCTGGACCATTCTCCCAGCTTACATTATCTCTAAGACGTATTTCCTCTGCATTGCACTTTGCCATTGAGTACTCAACATGATGTATCAGCAAAGAAGCATTACTTTCTAAATCATGTAACTCTAAGGCTATAAAGTAAAACTTAATGTGAAGAAGAATGTGGGCTGATTTTATTGGCTGAATCTTGACTGTGCTGTGCCAACATGCTTCTTTCCTTGAAGATTTTTTTTCCTTTTCTTCCTGTTTTTTATTTGTTTATTCACCGTACATTCTGGTTGTAGGCCCGTCCCTCCACCCCTCCCAGCCCCACCCTCCCTCGGTGTCCCCCTTTCCTTCTCACCTATTCTTCAGAGAAGGGGAGCCCACCTCCTTGCCACCCACAGCAGCTCACTAAGTCCCATCAGGATTGAGTGTATTTACTTCCCCTGTGGCCTGGCAATGCAATCCCGCCAGGGGGAAGTGATTAAAAATCTAGCAACAGGGTCTATGTCAGAGGCAGCCCCTACTCCCATATATTAGAGGACCCACACGAAGTCTGAGCTGCCCCATAGGCTCCATCTTGGTGGAGGCCTAGGTCCAGTCCATACATAGATCTTTATTGGTGCTTCAGTCTCAGCAAGCCTCTCTGGGAACTGGTTAGTTGGGTCTGTTGGTATTCTTGTGCAGCTCCTGTCACCTCCAGGTCCTTTTCTCCTTCCCTGCACTTTTCCAAATGACTCCTCCTGTATAGCCCAATTTTTTTTTCTGAGTCTAGGCATCTGTTTTGAAGTGGTGCTGGGTAAAGCCTCTCAGACAACAATTCTGCTAGGTTACTGTCTGCAAGCATAGCAAAAATATCATTAATAGTGTTAGGGGTCGGAGTCCTCCCATGGGGTGGGTCTTGGGGTGGGTCTTGTATTGGTTGAACATTCCCTCAATCTCTGCTCTATCTTTATCCCTTCATATCTTATAGGTAGGGTAACCATTGACTTGTTTCTTTTTTCTTTTGAAAAAAAGTCTTTCACTAAATTTTTCATTAGTTTCTAATTTGATTCTAGTCAACAACTCTTATTAATTCAATAAAGATTACATCCTCCACATTTAAATACACACTTTAATGTTTTACAAATTTTATTACTCTCAGGTCTTAATCTATTTATTTTAAGTAAAAATATTTAAGAGAGAAATATAGAAAAAAACTATATACCATGCTACTGTGGCTAGCCACCTGGTGCTTATTTTAAAATCTGAACGTATTTTTACTGTGTTTCACTTACATATTCTTGAGATTAGTATTTTGGACTGATTTGCTTATTATGAGCTATTCTGGGCTTATAGGATTCAACCCAAGCCAGTCCCTCTGCTGTTATAAAATACAGGTTTGATTAGTTTATTGAGAAAGAAGCTGAAACCTATTATCCTTCAGAGTGACCTTTATTAGGAGGGAAAGCCTCACAACCATGGAGTTCTCAGTCATGCTTTGAAGTGGGAGAATAATTAATAAAGAAAACTCATTCTGTCAAAGACAGCATGATAGGATCTTGAAAGGAGAGAGAAAGACTTCCCATCAAGAGCTAAATGGGGATAGAGTAAATGATTAAGAGAGATAGATGCTATACACAATAGGAAGAGGCATCCTGAAGGAGAAAGAGCCTTTGGATAAATACCCAAAATGAAGAAGATTTTCTGAATTTTATAGATTTTCAGGGGATAGTGGGGTGTTCCATCTATTTTATTCTGATATAGTCAACATGCTTAGTAACCAGGTGTTGGATAGGACCATAATTTTATCTTTCAGCTATGGGGAAGAGATACTGAACTCATTGTTTTCTACAGATGCCCACAGGGGCTTGGCAGAGAAGGAATGGAAGAAAGAGGAGAGAGAGAGAGAAAGAGAGAGAGAGAGGGAGAGAGAGAGAGAGAGAGAGAGAGAGAGAGAGAGAGAGAGAGAGAGAGACTATGATCCACATGACACTTTTGTATCATCATCAAAAAGTTTTATTATTAGTATTTTTATTATTTTAAACTTTCATACAATGTATATCTTTAATCTTGGAATTTACTTTCCATGGTGACTGTCTCCGGTAGCTATGAACAGATTCTCATGGATAGGCTTATTTCTTGCAGAATCTGTCCCAGTAGGTTGACTGCTTTATGTATTTTTCACTTAACACAAATATTCATGCCACATGAGTTTATAGATTTTTGGAAGTATCTTGGTTAACAACAGAAAACATAGATTCTTGTACAAATGAGTTGATTTTTATCTTCATGGCTTAAATTTCTCATAATAAGGACGTTTTAGTGACAGTATGATTTTCCTTACATTGTCACATGGAGAAATTTACTTTGGGTAAGCAATTTCACAGAAGTCTTTAAGCATAGAATTTTAGGTGATGATAAAAGTATTGATAAGCAAGAACACTGTGTTGTAACTAAGTATATTAAGTGAATCTTTCCACTGTTATCTTCAGCAGAAGTTTAGATTATAGATAAAGGATTTGACATCCAGAGTTTGCACTTCGATAATTGAGTAAGCAAACATATTCTGTGTTTTTAAGGGTAAGAAAGACATTTGTGAACTGAGTGTCCTCTTAAAACCAAGGATCTGATTAATAGATATTCATCCACATGGAGATAATTTGTCACTTAAAACCTCAGAATCTGCCAGTTTTGCCATCATCCGTTTTTAATGCAGGTTTAACCATAGGAGTTAAGAGAGTTAAAGAGCGATATTAAACAACATTAGAACATGCCCTCATGTAGATACAGACGTCTCAAGAAAAGTACCCACCTTCATTTTAGAATTTGAAACTTTGATAAAAGTATGGAATAAATCTAAGGAGCTTTGCAATTGTCAAAGCTGGGAGGCATAGAGCCTGTTGGATGGCAGAATTAGGATACCTAAAGATCTTGACAGGCTAGAACAGTCTGAGATGAAATAACATAATGTAATTTAACAGGGATAAATGTAAGGTTATGTACTTGGGTCAAAACACAGAAATCTAACAGTGCTTACAGCAGAAGCTAAGCTTCAAAAAAGAATGTGAGAAAATGCTTAGAGCTATTAAGTGACAGTCTTATCTTCAGAAACAAATGTTGTGATGTAGATCTCCCCAGAGCTAATGTGGGCTCAGAACACATGTCAATTGAATAAATAGAATCCTGAATGATGATAGACAGAGACCAAAGTTAAAATAAATGGTAACTGCACTGAGAGGCAGTTAGATAAACTACAACATGGTCAAGAGTCTTGAAATAGAGACTTCAAAATCTGCTTCACACAGAAGTTTCAGGCCTCTTAATTGATTATTTTTGGCCTAGATAAGAGCAAATAGTAAACACACCAGAAGCATAGTCTACATTATAAAATGCCATGTGATATACCTGTAAAGTACAATATTAAGCTAGATGACCCAGACTCAGAGAGAAAGAAATCTAAAAACTCAAGCTCTTCCCTGGATAGCATGCATATTAGCTTACATATAGACGTGTATGCACATTACATTTCCAAATTAAATTTTGCTTATTTATGAATAAGAACACTTTATTTGAATTAAATCACAAAACAAAGTCATCACACAGTTGGGACTTGTCCAGTCCCAAACACGTCTCTCTCAGGGGCCTTCTACACAGGTAGAATGGTCATTCCGAAGCAATATGCATTAATTTAGTGTTTTATATTTTCACTATCAACAACACTTTTTAATTGTTCTTGATACTTAAGTACCCAGGAAGAGAAATTCAATTGTCAGTCATAAACAAGAAAAAGATTATGATGGTGTTGGAACTAGAAATAATTCTTTATAATTTCTTTTATGACTCGTGTGTCATTTTAACTACATTCTGTTGTTCTTCATTTCCCTAATATTGCCCTTTCTGCCTCCTCCCTTCTAACTTCCATGTTACACACACACACACACACACACACACACACACACACACACACACACGTGCACATACATTAAATGTAGTTATGCTACGAAAGATGGTAATCATCTCTGAAAAAAATAGAATATTGATCAAAAACACCATGAGACTACCCAAACCATACAGGCTACTACTATTGCCTTTGTTTCTTTCTTATAAATTGAAGTCAAGACCCTACTGGTGAAGATAAGTAATATACTTTATACAGATGACTTGGAGGAATCAAGTTGGAAAAGACCTGAAAACTTCCTGCCCATGACTAGTTCTCATAACATTTGAAGAAGTTTATGGAGTTCAGAGGCAGTTTTTCCAAGCAGAGAAATTCAATCAGAAGCTGAGAGAGGCCAATTTGAATCAATCAGCTGGGAGAGGAGTTTGTGTCAGAACAGTTGAGTTGAACCAGCCGGCCAGTCAGAAAGAACTAGAAAAGGTGAGTTTATCTAGCAGTAAGTCTCAGGGGCATAACATATTCCAGGCCTACGTTAGCAGAAGGAGGCTAGAAGTTGAAGCCTTCCAGGTCCAAGTTTGTAAAAGATTAGACCAGAAGCTTCCAGGCCAATGCCTTGCATAGTTAGATAGAAATGCTCTGGGCTCAGCCCAAGCCATGTATTAGTAAAGCCCGGGTATGACTCTCATCTCATCCTATTGTGTGAGGAAATAAAAACATTTCCATAAAATATATATTTCATCATAATGATTTCCAAATCTGTATTTATATAGAAACTATAAGTGCTCCTTTATTTTTCAATCCATCCTACTTAAAATTTAACACTTGTGTTTTAGATTTCACTTTTTAGCTTATTTTTTATTTGATTTAGAACCTGGAACTACTGCCATTTGTCTGCCCTAGCCTTTTGAGTACTAGGATTAAATCTATTATTAATAAATAAATACAAAACAATGTCTCAGACACAATATGCATCCCAGAGGGAAAAATAAAATAAAATTACTCAGTGACCACATCTAATATAAGAGCACATTAGCTATGACAAGGAAATGTGGAGTGGAAGAAATGGGTCAAGTTAACAGATATTCTATTCCTTTGTTGTACTTCCTTTTTCATGTTATTGA
This sequence comes from Acomys percivali, assembly GCA_907169655.1. NCBI lineage: Eukaryota > Metazoa > Chordata > Mammalia > Rodentia > Muridae > Acomys > Acomys percivali. The sequence goes on from OU015743.1 coordinate 150,113,876, forward strand.
TTTCTGGATAGATTATATTTATAGCACGCAGGGAATAATACCAAGGGAAAGGCAGAACAAACAGCAAAGTGAATGGCTGCTTTTTATTCTAGACAGTGTGATATAATGTTTTAGAAGTTAGGCTGTGTAAGTCAATGTTTCATAAGAGCTGTCAATCTGTCAGGAGGCAGAGAGATGGGGAATTCACCACAGAGGCTTGGAGATATGGACTTCTGTGTTTATTATCCATGATATATTGATAAATAAGAGAACTGTGTCATGAACATTAGAGAGGTGGCAGGTGAGGCTGCAGAAGTTAGCAAAGGCCAGAGCATAGCAGGTTTCTGTGGTTAGAATGGAGCACCACTATCCATTAGTAGTGTGACTGTGAGTGTGGCCAAGACCACTAGTGAATCTCCAATGTCCAGAGTCCCTTCAAAAAAGTAAGAAGAGCAAAACTGGAGATGCCAGCAGAAACATGTGACAGACCCAGAACACAGTGCATGCCACATGTCTCCTTTTGAGAGGCATAATTTTGTAGCTTGGAATACACAGAAACCCTAGAGATTTGGATTTTTCTTTCAATTTGGTTCCATTCCTCTTTTTATCACTCATTCCTTGACACTCTTTATCCCTTCTTCTCTTCTTCTGTTCTTAAGGAATACTATTTATAAAAAAAATGGGCAGAAATAATGGCCACATCACTAACATCTTTCCTCCTAAAGAATGGGCCATCTGAGGTTATTGCTCACATGTATTTCCTAATAGAGCTGACTTCATGAGACTACACCATAGATGCTTCTTTGCTTTGTGTTTCGTTTTTGTTAACTTACTTAGTTTCAAGGTTCAGGGAATTGAACCTTAAACAAAATGAAAAATAAATGCACTATTTATCTTAGCATGCATCATCTTATTTATTTATTGTTTACGCACAAGATCTTGGATTTCTGTAATGAGAGTCATTCTTTACATTAAAAGCAGATGATTTAAAAAATTCTGCTGTCTTAAGCATTTGTTGACAAAATAAAAGATCTTACCATTGTTTGGTTTATTTAAGCATATTACACTCTTATTAGTTGTCAGAATTGCTTGGCCTACTGCAGATTGCTTCTATTCTGGCTGCTCAATTTTAAAACAACATACTTTATTAATAGAGAAAATGAGAGTTTGAGTGGGCCAACATCCTGGCAGATACACTCTGTGATGCCTGTGTTTGCCACAGAGGGGCATTACTAGACTTCTCTTTCCTGTAGGTTCTTTCAATAGCCAGGAAAGTAACTCCCAAGAAACTTATTTCTCATCAACTTTAAAGGGGAAAACCATATACTAACATAAAACGGAGCCCTTCAGATCCAATGGGCACTTACAAATTGTATGTGATTTTTAAGCTAGAGAAACATTTTCCTGAGCAAATAATCTCAGGAAGGGCAATCTTTTACATCTCAAGACAGAAGCAGTTGTTTCCTTTTCAGTGACTTGAAATTTCTTTATGTAAACTGCCTCACTATTTCACATAAAGCCATGACCCTCATTTCAATAGAACCCTGGGTCAATAGGAATTGTGGTAACAATGCATCTCATTGGCTTGGTATCCTCCTGGAAGGGAATTCAGCTTCCATCAGAGTACAGGCAGGGGACTAATAGCTTGAAAATGTGGTTTCTATTTCGTTGTAGTCACGGGCTTTTCCTAGCCACCCCTTCCCAGCTAGTACACATCCTTGATGCTCTTGCCACTTCCTGAACACACTAAGCAGCTTTCCGAAGAGGTAAAGAAACAAGGCACAGGATGAAGAAGCTGCATGCAAATGAGGTGCTTCTGTGGTACTTCCAGTACATGCTGCACAAACTTGACTCAATCCAAGTAGCAAGAAATGGAAAGGATTTTCCTGCCTAAGTTGAATCCGAGTTTAAATATACTATTAAGATCTCAAGATCTCTCTCTCACACATAAAACTTTTAAGCACAACATAATTTAAAAAGCTTCAGAATGACGCCTGAGATTTCCTTATAAACATGGAGACATCAACAGAGCTGCAGTGTGTTGACCAGAGTAAAAGTCACTACAGAGTGGCTAAGCCTTAAGTCCAATTAAAGTGAGCCAGTGTCTTCTTTGTCCCCAATTTCATTTGGGTTAATCATGTCTGGATGTTTTCAGTCCCGTCTTCTAGTCCCAGAATGAATGAGAAGTTGATTATATATTCAGGTTCAGTTTTGGGGAGCTAGTTAATTTTATTTCATGACCTCAAATTAAGCATTATGCTTCAAAGATATTGAAATATTATCATGCCAATTGCTATTTAAAATTCATGAGGATTACAATTTCTTCTTGCCCCACTTGTTTCTTTGCCTCATTTCTGAAACCTTCCTGCCACTTCTTCTTCTTCCAGCTGTTTAGCATCATTTTTCTTCTAAAAGTTTCTTCCTGCATGAATGGGTTTCCATTACTACTAAGTCCACTTAGAAAAAACTACAAAAAACATTCCTAAGAGGCTGTGCCAAGCCTCCTGGCTTCTTTATAGGCTGTGTCCTCATAGATGCTCATACTTTATTAGTATCTGGTACTGATGCAAAGCAAAGCTTCAGGAAATTACAGAGACTATCGGTTTTTATTTTGATGCCATGATCCTGAATAATATCACAGAGATCAGATCTCTGATTTCCCTTGGGCACTCAAAGCTGCTCAAAGACATTAGGAAGGGATTTTCCCCAAATGTGGGGTTAAAAAACTCCCTAACAACCTGACTGCACTATAGGAACTGTACTCTTCAGTACCTGATACTGGACACAGGTGTTTTATTATGGAGGCTCTGTCTTTTTTTTTTTTTTTCTTTTAAAGATACCCAGTTCCCCCAATACACAATGTACCTGAATCCGCTGATCACTCTGAATTACATGATCTAATTGAATAGTTCCCTGGTTCATCTGGATTGACATATTTATAGTTTCACCATACCTAGCCACATCATGATAAATTTAAATATCCAAGCACAGAATCTGGACTTCTGTGGTTATTCTTCCATATTTTTCACTGACAACAAACAATAGATTTTTCTCTTCTAATTTGTACTAATGCTTTAATATGCCAATATTGTCTTGGATTTATGACTCATGACAAGACTTATATGTAGGTCCATAACCTTGTTTAGGATCCCATCCCTCCTACTAGCCCATTGTCAGGGAAGACTAGAACTTTTTACTGATTGGCATTGTAAACAGTTGCCCCCTCCTCTTCGTCTTCCACCTTCCCTCCAACGAGTACTATATATACTATAGGAAGTAGTAATAGCTACCATTTATAGAATGACAACTATATATCAGGAACTATACAGAAAATGTGCATTTATTTGACTCTCCCTACAATCTTGAAATACTTTGCTAACTTCATTGTGTGGTTGGTGTTATTGAAAGTTGTACATCTAGTAAAGCAATTTATTTTAAATCATACATTTTTTTTTGCTTTGCTATACTGCTACAGGAACAATATAATCACCATCTTTGTGGTGTAAGGCAAGCTAATACTCTTTCATTCGTAATGCAATCTTAAAAGTGTACCAATGAAAACAAGGATTCAAAGTGAATAAAAAGCTGCAGGAAGGAGACAAAGGTGTGCAGAGCGAGCTCTCATAGTAGTAAATCAAGCTCCAAGCAGTTATATTGGAGCTGGTCACTGAAGAGAAAGAGAAGGTGTATGAAGCAGAAACTTGAGCTTGCATTAGAGTTTTTTAAAAGTAGGTTTCCTTTCTTCTTTGCTGTTTTCCAGTTATTAACATTCTTCTTAAAGACTTCTTGATGCCATTCTAGACAGGAAGTTTCTTTCTCTATCCACGAATAACCTTTCATTCATACTCTTTATTCTGTAACAACCTAATACCTTAAACCTGAAGCTGTTTCCTTTATAATAATAAGTTATCAGAGAGATGGGCTTGGAAAGTTATTTTGTTCTTTGATTTTTCTTTCCTTTTGTTTTGTGAGAATGAAAATTCATGTAGTTAGCTGTGTTGTAAAGATACACATGGGAGGCTAAATTTAAATGACATATGGAATATGATAAGTAAATTTAAAAGAATAAGATAAGTTATGATATTTGCTATGATTAAATTACTAAGTTGGGCAATATTTCCCAAAAAATGAAAAAATGTGGGATTTAGGGGAGAATGGGAGGATACAAGGGATGGGATAACCATAAAGATGTAACAAGAATAAATTAATAAAAAAATTAAAAAAATAAAGTGACTAAAATACATGATTGAGTTTATAAGCAAAAGTGGAGTATAGAGTCATGAATTGTTAGAGAGAATCATGTCAATGGATTGATAAAAATAGACATAAAGCATGTATTTGTGGAATGCCTCCAATTATGTTTCTTAAAACCAACTTACGTATTTACCTATATAATTTTTATCTTGAACTATTTTGCCATTGTAAGACTCTCTCTCTCTCTCTCAGCCTAGGCCTGGGAACATGACCCAGACCAGCTTGGGAAAGTGACACAGAAAAATTAAAGGCCAGTTTCAGTTTCTGAGATCAAGGTGTCCAACTAAGATAAACAATTTCAACTAAGGCAAACAATTCTCAGAAAAATACCATCTGGAAATTCCCCAACACACCTCCTTGCCAAGAATAGCCCCCAAGACCAATGACCCCTGCAATAGCCAATAACATTTAGACAAGCATCCCTAGCAACCACCAGAGCCAATCCTAACATAGGGCACACAGCCCCTCCTAACCTTTGCAGTTTTAGCCTTTAAAAGTAGCCTGTAACAGTGACTTGGTGTGCCTCCGCCTCTCGAGTGAGTGCTGAGGCCCCCTGATGCGCATCAGCAATAAACCTTGTGCTTTTGCATCAACACTGTGGTCCTCGAGTGATCTCTCGTGACCACCCCCTACCCGAGTAGACTCTAGGGTCCAACACCACAGGGTATTCCATGAAATACTATTTTTGTCTCACTAACAACTGTCTCATTAAAAATAGGTCCTTGGTAGAGTTCATTAGGCTAAATAATTCTAAACAGGTGTCTTTCACTTACCCAGCACTTGCTTGGGACTTTGAGTGGAGTAGCAGGCCTTCATGCTTGTCTTAAGGTTTTGCAGCCTATTTGCCTAAAACATCTCTTTCCCAGATTCTTTGTTTCTCTGTCTCTCTTAGTCTCTGCCTCCACCTCACTGTGTATTTTAAGTGCTGGGTTGTATGATATATCATATGGATCTCAGCTTCGAAAATGTCAGTATCAGTAAAAATAATGCAAAATGGAATTGATGAAGAAACTGAGAAATATCATTTCTTCAAATACAGGAGAATTGTTTAGATGTGAAACATCTGATGTATGTAACTCGAACTAACTGAAATACAACTAGAGAACCTCCCACAAATGAAGTCTAACATAATGATCCAAGCCCATGTTGGATGATACATATCCACTTTCCAGTAGGTCAAACTGGTCACTTAGTATATTTTACAATATACTGTAGTTCTATTTTCAGAAAGGCATTAGATCTTGCCAAGAACACTATGAGATGTTACAGAGCAGAAGCCTGTCCACTTTTTTTTGTTAATGGCCATCATTTAGACTATTTTTCAAGTCCATTACAGTTTTAAATATCCCATTCTAACAAGCTGTGGATTATAAACTGTATTACATTTGAAGTTGAAGAAAGGTGATCTCATTTATGTTGAAACATGGATTTCTAGAATAAATTACAGGTGCTATTTCAAATACGCAGGTTCTTTATTCATCTATTTAGCAAACCATGGTTAATCATAGTTGAACAACCAGGTTACAGGCTGAAGAGATGGTTCAGAGTAAAAACTCTTGCTGCTGTTTAGAAGTATGGAGTTCAGTTCTCAGCACGCAAAACAGATGTCTCACAACTGCCTGTTATTCCAGATCCAAGGGGCTCCAACATCCTTTTCTAGTCTCCATGGGAACTGCACTCATATGTATAACCCTGAATTCAGATATATATTTATATGCATAATTAAAAATAAAAACAAACCAGAGATGGAGAGATGTCTCAGCAGTTAAGAGCATTTGCCTGCTGCCTTGCAGAGCGCTGGTTTCATTACCCAGCACTCATGCTGCAGTTTACAACTTTCTGATAACTCAATACCAGGAGAACCACTACCTTTTGGCTCTGATGGCACTGCAGGAATATGGTGGACAAACACACATAGCAAGAAAACAGCTATGCACATAAATGGTGGCAGCGGCACATGCCTTTAATCCAGCACTAGGGAGGCTGAGCAGCAGGCTGATCTCTGGGTTCAAGGCTTGAGTGAGTTCCAGGATAGCCAGGGCTACATAGAGAAATCCTGCCTTGACTAACAACAACAACAACAACAACCAAACAAAGCAAAACAAACAAACAAAAACCCTTAAAATATGTTTAAAATAAGAAAGAAACACAGATTGCCTCCATTGTGGTCATGGACATTCTTCCTGTCAGGAATGAATAGGCACTGTAGTATAACAATTTTATGTAGAAATTATATTGTGTCAGGAATTACAAGAATTCTAGAAATGATTTACAATATACAGGAAAAAGAAGGAGAAATACAGAAATGGGGACAAGTATTTCTCTTCTATATCTCGAAGAATCCGAAAGATGACATCTGATGTGTCAGTCCAAAAAGAGATGAAAAATATAGGGAAAGGGACCAGTGAAGAACAGCAGTAATCAGAAGACTGTGAGAAACTACGTAAAATTCAGAAGTACCAACTGCCAGAATTATGAAGGACAGAGAAACTGACACAGGGCATCACAGTGGCCTGAAATGCAAGGAATCCCCTCCGGCCACCCCCTGCCCTTTCTTTTCTCATTCTGGCTTTCAAAGAAAAGTAGAATAGGAAAATCTCCAGAAGCAGAAGATCCCCAGCTTCTGTGACACAGAAAGTGAGAAATGTCCTTGCTATACCCATTACTACCTATAGTGCTTTGCAAGGAGGAGACAGCTACAGAGAGAAACTACAAATGAATTGCTCTGCCCATAGAGGAGCAGATCACAGGGTTGTCCACCAAGGGCAGGAGCAAGACCTGGAAGCCACAGAAGCCCTTGAACACTTGGCCACAGCTGACCTGAACCTGAGCTTACTGGACCAAATTAACTTAAGCTAAGATCTTGGACACTGACATATTGACAACCTGTATCATGGTAAGGTAAATACATCCAGATAACAAGTAAGTGAAAGTGGTGGATGGGTACATTAGGGCCTTGGAAATGGAAATCTACAGAGAGAAGCCTGACCATCATTTCATGTGGAAAACAATAGATGAGGAAGGTAGCCTACCAGTGCTCCACTCTGGGCTGGGAAGCTCCTAAGGGAAGGTCTTCTACTATGGGCACCAAAATTAACCTCAACAGTAACTACTTGTTAAAAAGCTACTGAATCTGTGTTACTGACCTCTCTTTTGTGGCAAGTTTGATCTGGAGACTTGAACAGCTGGTCTCATCATCAGCATTTACTCTGCAAGACATTTTCGGGTGGGGAGTGATTCAATATACAGTTCAGCAGGAAAGGTATGAGCTGATGCTATGTACATTTCTATGTTGTATAATGTTAGTATATTTTTAAAGATTAATTCTACATGTATGAAACACACACA
>OU015743.1:150121812-150138334 GCA_907169655.1 Acomys percivali
TGTGTGTGTGTGTGTGTGTGTGTGTGTGTGTGTGTGTGTGTGTGTGTTTGAGTCTGTCTGTAAGAGCATGGAAAGTCAGATGACAACTTAAAGTCAGTTTTCTCATTCTACTATGTGTTTTCTAAGGGTGAAACTTCTATTGTCAGGCTTTGTGACAAGTACTCTTACCCCCTAAACTGTATTTACAGCTTGATTTTTATTCTTTAAAGTCTTCACACATCCATAAATATTAATTATTTTATTTAGGTTTACACTACTGTTACATTCTGTGATTCGTCAGTCTGTTTCTCCTATTCTGTTGTTGTTGCTGTTGTTATTTTACTTACAACCCATGCATTTTCTGTCATTCTACTTCATTTGTCTACTCATCTTTGTGTCTTCTCTTCTTTATTTCTTAATGATAAATTTCTATAACTTTAATAATTTTCTTTTCTATATAACAATTAAATTTTATTAGTTGCTGTAGTGGATTTAAACAAAATGAGACCCCGTAGGCTCATTATGTTTGAATATTTGGTTTCTAGCTGGTGGAACATTTTGGGAAGGATTAGCAACTATGTTCTTGTTGGAGGAAGTGTTTCACTGTGGATGGGGGACTGTAATAATTTTGAAACTCCATTCACACTAACAATATTCCAACTTCACTTTCTATTTATTTTTCTCATTTAAATATTTTATCTATTGCTTTAGTAATAATCCCTAGTCTTATTCAGGCTAATTAATCACATTCGTATGTTTACTAATGAACATCTTAGTAGACATGATATTACATTTTTCCCCTTTATTTACTGAAAGATATTAGAGATAAAGGAATGGACCTACCAATTGATTCTGCAGTTGAAGATCTACTCTCAGAGTGGGGCTGGAGTCTCTGCCTCAGCTAGTAGAGAGGAATGACACCATGGTATATAATCTGAGTTGAACTTTTAAAAAACAAACTGGAAAGATATATTATTTAAAGACTCCTCCCTCTCATCAAGGAAAGTTCTCTTTTAAAGAGACAGAGACCACTATAGAAAACCATAGCCAATAAAAATGGAGATTAGTGGAGCCCACTCCCAATGGAGCCATCTGTAGAACTCTCTCACATGTGAAGCTCAGGGACACTGTAGAAGAGGAACAGAGAATCAGAGAGAATGCTATCAGGTTGTGTCTCTTAGACATGTCATGAGCTACAACCATAAAGTCTCATGAATGTGGCTGCTTAAACAAGGGCCAAACAAGAACAATCACAGTAGACATGCCAAAGTAGACAGGAAAAAAATCTCACTGAAGCCTCAACCCTAAAAGAGTTAGAGGTCACTAAAAGTGTCAGGGTGTGAGAAATAGTCTTCCACAATTAAAAGCACACAAAGTTTTAATTTATATTAAATGTTGCACTATAAAAACATACATAGAAGTAACATTGTACAGACTGAATAGGTTATATGGAGGCTATGAATCTGAAAAAGAGCAAGGAGGGATGGATTTGGAGGGAGGAAAGAGAGGAGAGAAATGTTATAACCATATCATAATCTCAATAGTTGAAAAGTCATCTTAAACAATAACTTTTGTTTACAAAGTCTCATTGCAGAAATCCATGAAAGATTAAAAATGAAGGTAGCCTGTCCCACCCCCCAAATTATCAATTCCATTGATGTATGTCAACATTGTTAAACCATATAAAATCCTAAACATTTAAAATGTTTAGTGAACTCAAAAAGGATACAATACAAATACATTTTTTTGTTTTGTTTTGTTTTTAAGACAGGGTATCTCTGTGTAGCCTTGGCTGTCCAAGACTCACTTTCTATACCAGTCTGGCCTAGAACTCACAAAGATTTGCCTGCCTCTGTGTCCTGAGTGCTGGGATTACAGGTGTGCACCACCATGCCCATATCAAATAAACTCGTAAATAAGTTAAAAAGAACATAATTAACAATTCAATTAAATAAACAAGTGAGTATAGGATATAAAAGAGGAAGGAATCAATAATGAGAATCAAATAGTAAATATTTCTAATATTCAAATATTAAATGTTAGAAATTTGATGGGTATTCTTGGTGTCAACCTGGCTACATTTGGAATTAACTAAATCCCAAATGGCTGGGAACATCTGTGAAGATTTTTTATTAATTAAATCATTTGGAGTAGGAAGAACTGCCTTTAATCTGGATCTTTTGTGTTGGGAAAATCCACTTTTAATCTGGGCCAAAGTGCCTGATGGTAGCTTATATAAAGGACATAGAAAAAGGATGCTCTTTGCTTTTGCCTGTTTCTCTTATTTTGTCTGGCAAGTCCATTCTTTTACTGGCATTACAGACTAATTTTTTTTTTGGATTCTGGTATATAATGAGGACCAGCTGAGATCCTTCCTTGTGGACTGGACATTTATTGGATTCTTGGAATTTTTGTTGGTAGATAGTTATTGTTAGAATAGCTGGACCATAATTTGTAATCCACTCTAATAAATCACATATATTCATACATATATTCATTTAGTAGGATATGTATCTTATGTATTCATTCTGTATAAAATATATATTATACATGTATGTCTACATACTACACACACACACACACACACACACACACACACACACACACACACATATGCTATATAAGTTCTGTTCCTCTAGAAAACTCTGAGTAATAATACAGAAATAAAAAGCTGAATAAAACTCTATGGACAGCCTCACCTTAAAATGGGTCAAGTGGAAGACAGTATAAATCAAATCTTCAATGCAATCTCCATTCCAATTCATAGACCTAAACATCAAACAGGCAAATAATAGGACTAAAATTTATATGGGAACACAAAATAATCATAAACAAAATGGAAATATCATTGTGCATGATTTCAACTTATACCACCAAGCTATAGTAACAAAAAGAAGTGTAGTACCATTACAGAAACAGACACATATATTATTCAGATAGAGGATTTAAATGTTAATCCACACTTCCACCAGATAGCAAAAATAATCTTGAGAGAGAGAAAAAAGCCAAGCAAGCAAGCAAACAAACAAAAAACATAGTGGAAAACGTCTCAATTCCCGATGTCAAATTATACATCAGATCCATGGCTCTCTCTCTCTCTCTCTCTGTCTCTCTGTCTCTCTGTCTCTGTCTCTGTCTCTGTCTCTCTCTCTCTCTCTCTCTCTCTCTCTTTCACACACACACACACACACACACACACACATATGCGTACACCAAACACACATCATTGTAACAGACAGAGGATCCAGGTATTAATCCATGACATTATAGCAACCTATTTTTGATAAAATGCAAATGAGAGAAAAGACAACCTCTTCAACAAATGATGCTGTGAAAACTGGATAGCCATATGCAGAAGAAAGAAACTATATACCTGTCTCTTTGTGTAAAAGTGTATTAAAATGGAACAAAGGTGTAAGACATACAACTCTGAAGTTGTTTGGAGAAAATATTTTAACACAAGCAGATTAGGGACTTTCCACAAAAGACTGTGATACTCAAAGGAATCAAACCAAGAACTGGAAAATACGATTCTACAAATATAAAGGTTTCTCTATAAAATTAAATAATTATTAGATTGAAGACAGGGCCTACAGAATGGGCATCTACATGCCTGGCAGATAATTAAAATTCTGAGTGTATAAAGAACTAAAAAAAAAAAATACCCTTCAGAAATAAGTAGGCCTCCTGGAGAGGGTGATGGAACATAGCATATCAAGTTACAATAAGACTAGGCACAAGCCTTCAAATCAAGCCTGGACAAGGAAACCCAGTAAGAAGAATAGGGTTTTAAGGGAAGGCAAACGAGTCAGACACAGCCTCTATTCCCACTGTTATAAGTCCCAGAAGAATACCAAGCTACACAACCATAATATATACACAAAGAACGTAGTTGAGACATATGCAGGGTCCCTGATTGTCACCTCAGTCTCTCTGAGACTCTATGAGCCCTGCTTAGTTGATTCTCTGTGCAGGATTCTAGTCCTCTCTGGCTCCTACTGTCCTTCCCCACTTCTGCAGGGCTCCCCAAGCTCTGTCTAATGTTTGACTATGGGTCTTTGCATCTGCTTGCACCAGATGCTAGATAGGCCATCTCTGAGGATGATTGGGCTAGGTTAGACTCTGTTCTATGACTGTAGCAGAATATAATTAGGAATCATTTTTACTAATTTTTTTTGGCTAGTCATGTTTGGTTCTATCCTAGGTCTCTGGGCTATCCAGCCTCTAGTAAGTCAGGGAATATCAGGGGGAGGGATCCCCCTTGTGGCATGGGTCTCAAGTTAGACCAGTCAGCTATTACTTAAGGGATGAAGTACAAATGACTAATAGAAAAATAAATCTGTGTTGAGATTTTATTTCATCCCAATAAGAATGATTATAATTATACAAATGAATAATGTGCTGAAGAGATGGTTCAGTCATTAAGAGTACTTGCTGTTTTTCAAGAGTGCCCGGATTTGGCTACCAGCACTTAGAGTGTGTCTCACAACCATCTTTAGCTCTCGTTCTTGAAGATCCGAGGTCTCTTGTCTCTGTAGTCTCTACAGCCATGTGTTATGCATCAGACAAGCCAAAATACATACAATTTTATATAAAACTTTACAAATGAGTTGAAAATGGAAACAACAAATTCTGAGGGATAATTGAAAATGGAACCATTAAACACTGCTAATGGGAATGAAAATTGATCCAGCCACTATGCAGGTCAGTATAGAAATTCCTCTGAAACTAAAATAAGAATTCCTGTATTACACAGCTACCCTACTGTATTCTCAAGCTACTCCACTTTGAGTATATTCCTGAAGGACTAAGTCTTCATACTAAAAGATAACTGAACATCTTTGTTTATTGCAGCACTATTTACAACAGCTAAGATATTGAATCAATGTTGTTTTCTGTCAACATATGAATCAATAAAGAAGACGAAATATTTATATACAATGAAGTTTTATTCAGTCACAATAGAATAAGTCTTATTATTTTCATAAAAGTGGATACAACTGTGGATAATCACATTACGTGAAATAGGTCAGACTAAGAAACACACTTCCTGCATATTTTCTCTCATTTGTAGGTCATAGGTTTTACTTAATAAATGCACAAAATTATTTTATTCTGCTATGATATAATATCCTGACATAAAGAAACAGAGGAAAGAAAGGGGTTAATTTGACTTACAAGTCTAGGATGGACATATAATAACAGAAAACATATATATGGTTTAATAACTGTAATCATTTCATTGGATTTGGTGGGTGGCAAATGTGAATTTTTAATTTGTATATTTTCATGTGTACATTATGATTTTTTGAGTAGCACAAAAATAAAACTATTTCCTTCTGTTAATCATTAAGTTGGCAAGTCTCATGTGATAGAGTATGCACATGGAAATAAGATGGACCTGCAGGTTATTTTCTCCTGGATCCAGTTTCCTCGTGTAGCTGAGATGGTCAAGACTCTTTCATCTATATGTCTTATTATCCAAACACTGGTATTTTAGACATAAGCATCAATAGCTGCCTATATGGAATTAAAAACATAAAATATAATTAAAAACATATTATTGTTGGAATATATTAATGTTAAAAGAAATTTTGATTAAAATGGATACAGTATACCATGGAAATAAAATGTCAGGTTATATATGTGAATATCTATATAAACCCCACACATATGCACAATACTATATATATGTATACACACATATATACAACAACAAATAACAATAAATACATACATAGGCATATATTTATAAATATAGTACATATGTACTGTATTATATATACAGACTTAGACTAGCTAACATTCATCAGTATTATGAATATATACTGTGTATATATAAGCAGCACATAATATACATAAAGTATATATTCTCTGTGTATATAATATATACCATATATAATATATTATATGCACTGTGTGTATATATTGTATATATATGTTTAATATAGTCAGTCATAAATAGGATGAATGGGGGCAGTTAGGTGAGGTGGGACAGGAAGGGGAGAAGCATCTCAAGTGTAGAAATAAGGCACACACTGTGAGGGAAGGATGTGGTTAGGTGGTAGTCACTTTATTGTAAAAGTCAGTGAATGTCAGAATATTTGCCTGAAAATGTTGGCAATGGCTGAAACATGAACTTCCCTATGAAGGCGGAAGGAAGATACTGAAGTTGGTTTTTGTTATTGGTTTTTTATTTGTTTGTTTTTGTTTGCTTGTTTTTTTTTTTTTTTACTGTAGGTAGTGTACCCTAAACAGACTCTAATTTAAAACCACACTCTGATTACAGCTGACAATAAATGTGGAATGGGCAGACATAGGTGTCTAAGAAGGACAGACACATTTGGATGCTATTGAACTGTCTAGGTAAGAACTTCTGCAGCATGAAAGCCTCACACTACCTCTCTAACAGCCACTGTGTGAGGCCCTTCGCAGCCCTTTGAAAATTCCATGGTCTGACGTTAAACTCTGCCGAAGGGAACATTACACAGTACGCTAGAACAGGACCCTGGAGTCAGCATGCTTGGCTTCAATCCTACCAGACTAGGAATATCCCTCATAGCTTTTGTCACGTTAATGTTTAGTCCCCAGTTGGTGATCATGCTTTGGGAAGCTTAGGAAGTACCCTCTTGCTGGAGGAAGTATGTCACAGGAGGTGGGTTTTGAGAGCTTAAAGATTTGTGCCATTTGACCTCTTTGTTTCTTGCTTGGGAACTGAGATGTGAGCTCTCAGCTGCTACCAAGCTGCTGCTTGTTGCTAAGCTTCCCTCCTGTGATGGCGATGGACTCTTTCCCCTCTGGAACTGTAAGCACAAGGTAAAACCCTTCCTTCTATAAGTTGCCATAGCATTTTATTACAGCAATAGACAAGTAACTAATAGAAGAAAGAAAACCTCAAAGGATTTCCCCTGAATCCAACAGGCTGGATACAAGGTCTTGAGCCAACTTTGGGGTATGAAGTATCTGCAAGACAGCTTGAGAGAGGAATAAGAAGTAGAAAATGTGTGTTTATACCTTCATTTAAAAGTAGGGCCTGGTCTGCAAACAGATTTTAGTAATTTAGCTCATGAGTTTACGAGCGAGAAAAAGAGAGGCACTGGAGATTGGAAGACAATAGAGATCCAAAATATAGAAGAGAGGGAAAAAAGAGTTTGGGATTGAGCCTCACAATTTTTCCTTTTTTTAAATTATTATTTTATTATGTTTTCAAAACATAAACATTTATATTATTACACATGAATAAAGTAAAATACATACAGCAGGAAACCTCACAATTTTAAGCAACAGTAATAAAAAAGAAGCAGAAAGATTCTGATACAGGTAGCATGGATTTATTGAAAAGATCTCTCAAGTCTGTTTCTGATTAGGACACTTTATAGGAGAAATACCTTGAAATCACTTCCTATGTGATCTATATTACATTCTTTAGCTATTTAAGAGTTTGGGTGCCTCTATATTCAACAGAGATATGATTTTGCATGTAGCTACCACAGACTGTAGGGTAATCACTCACATAGCCACCTATTCTCACATATCTTGGACATTATATATTCTTTTTTTTTCCCTTCAAGGAATAATACACTCTAAAGTTTAGTTGGATTGTTGCTATCTTTCAAAGTTTTCTTGTAATTTTTCTCAGTTTCTATTGGGAGCATGCAATGTGAGATAGTACTTTCAATTTATATATTGCCGTAGCTTTCCCTTGAAGAACTCAAGACACTACACACATTCTGCCTCAATTATCTAGTTCTAAACTTGTGCTTGTAACTAACCTGCTCATTCTATTCTCTGGCTTTCAGAGGACTGCTATTCTCTTCCCAACTGCAATTTCCTTATGAATCCCTTTGCCTTGAAATTTTCCAAGACTGCTTAACAGGAGGGCCATATTTAGCTTCTAAATGTGTCTAATTCTCCTATACAAGATTGTTCTCTTTTCACTTGGCGTCAAGGGATTGACTCAAAATAACTATCCTTTTGTTACAAAGAAAGAAGAGCAAACCAAAGAAATTCAGTAAAATGGAGGCTTTACAATCAGTCTAAAAGGAGGTGTCTTAGAGCACCTGAACTCCAGCAGCTTCCATGGAGGCAGTGTTGAGACCTTCTCTTTGCTTTTTGGGAATTTCAGCTTGAAGAGTTGATTTGATTTATGATGTCCCAATGTATGAAAAGGGAGAGAGGTTAAATACCAGGCTTCCCATTTAGATTAGAGTCCCAGAGACCAAAGCCATTATGCAGCTTATTTTTAGTATACAATGTCACATAGCTTTGGATTTAACACCAAAGACAGCCCTTAGCATGGACTTTGACTCAAGTGGCCACTGTGCATTTTTTTTTGTACTAGATTTTCTAAGCCTTTTGATAGGCCTTTATAAAACAGCTACTAGGTGAGATATAGTAATTATGGGAAACTATAGTCAACTTATATCTTTAAAATGATAACTCATACAAATAATTTTAACAGTCCTCTGTGATAACTTTTATCCAGACACCTGTGCTTAAGCACTCTATTTCATAATCTCCCAGTTTTATTTGGTTTCTACTGGGTTGACTCAAGTAACACCACTTCTATACAGCAACTCTTAAGCTATCATTATTTAATCTTTATCTCAGTGAAATTGTTTTCTATAGACATAGATGAAGAAACATACTGGGGTTAGGTTTTGATGGTCCCTTTGCTGAGAATGTTCACTGGGATGTGAAAGGACAGCAGGAGGAGAGGTGAGCAAGAGGAAGAAGTGTTCTGAAAGCAAGCGTGTGATCTGGAAATGCTAATTTTGAGATGATTATTAAGAATCAAAGAAGATATGCAATTTCCTTTATGTACTTGAGTCTGGGGTTTCAGGGAGCCTCTGAGACTAAGAATTTGAGTTTATCAGCCTATAGATGGTATAGTTGAGTAATCCCTATCTAAAATTATTGGGACCATGAATGATTTAGATTTAGTGGTTTTAAGTTTTAGAATATTTGCAAGTACATAGTGAAGCAAACCATAGGTGAAAATTTAAGCACAAAATTTGTTTCAGATGTATAGTCTATCATCTATCTATCCATGTATCTCTCTATATATCATCTATTTCTCTATATATCATTATCTATCATCTCTCTCTCTATCTCTATTTATCTCTATCATCTATCTATCTCTATCTACTTATCTATCTATCTATCATTTATCTATCTATCATCCATCTTGCAATGGTAGTATACTTACATTAAAAAAAAAATTCAAGCATGAACCAAAGTCTTGTAGTATACACTTTTCAACTTGTAAAAATATGAAATTTGGATATCTCTGGATTTCAGATCTTTGGATTGGGCATTTTCTATTTGCATAAATATCCACAGTATATTTAGCAGTATACTAGCTAGCCTATGCTCTGAAGCTGATGATTATGAACTGTGCCTTTACCCCATCCAGCAGTTCCTTTGCTGTGCTTCAGTTTGCTCATCCATAAAGGCAGAGTGAGTAACATTAATTACCTTGTTCTTTGTAAAAAATTTTTTTATTAATCTATTCTTGTTACATCTCAATGGTTATCCCATCCCTTGTATCCTCCCATTCTTCCCTCCCTCCCATTTTCCCCTTAGTCCCTCCCCTATGACTGTTCCTGAGGGGGATTAGCTCCCCCTGTATATGCTCATAGGGTATCAAGTCTCTTCTTGGTAACCTGCTGTCCTTCCTCTGAGTGCCACCAGGTCTCCCCCTCCAGGGGACATAGTCAAATGTGAGGCACCAGAGTACATGAGAAAGTCATAGCCCACTCTCCACTCAAGTGTGGAGACTGTTCTGACCATTGGCTAGATCTGGGTAGGGGTTTAAAGTTTACCGCCTGTATTGTCCTTGGCTAGTGCCTTAGTTTGAACGGGACCCCTGGGCCCAAATCTGCCTATCATAATGTTCTACTTGTAGGATTCTAGGACCCACTGGATCCTTCTACTTTGCTATTCTCCCATTGTTCTCTCATCTAGAGTCCCAATAGGATGTCCTCCCCTCGGTCCCAGTTTCCTGGTAAGTGAAGGCTTTCATGGGACATGCCCCTTGGGCTAGTATGCAGATATAAGTGAGTATATACCATTTGAGTCTTTCTGCTTCTGGGTTAACTCACTCATTATGATCATTTCTAGCTTAATCCATTTATCCACAAATTTCGGGAATTCCTTGTTTTTAATAGCTGAATAGTATTCCATAGTGTATATGTACCACAGTTTCTTTATCCATTCTTCTACTGAGGGACACTTAGGCTGTTTCCATGTTCTGGCTGTTATGGATAAGGCTGCTATGAATATTGTTGAGCAAATTTTCTTGTTGTGTGCTGGAGCATCTTCTGGGTATATTCCAAAAGTGGAATAGCTGGGTCTTGAGAAAGCCCTATTCCCAGTTTTCTGGGATAGCACCAGATAGATTTCCAAAGTGGCTGTACTAGTCTGCATTCCCACAAGCAATGAAGGAGTGTTCCTCTCTCCCCACATCCTCGCCAGCATTTGGTGTCATTTGAATTTTTTATCTTAGCCATTCTGATGGGTGTAAGATAGAATCTCAGAGTTGTTTTTATTTGCATTTCCCTGATGATTAAGGAGGTTGAGCATTTCTTTAAGTGTTTCTCAGCCATTTGATATTCTTCTGTTGAGAATTCTCTGTTCAGCTCGAAGCCCCATTTCTCAATTGGGCTATTTGGTTTGGTGGTGTTTAATTTCTTGAGTTATTTATATATTTTGGATATTAGACCTTTGTAAGATGTAGTGTTGGTGAAGATTTTTTCCCAGTTTGTAGGCTGTCGCTTGGTTCTCTTGACAGTGTCCCCAGCCTTACAGAAGCGTCTCAGCCTCATGAGGTCCCATTTATTAATTGTTGATATTAAGGTCTGGGCTGTTGGTGTTCTGTTCAGGATGTTGTCTCCTGTGCCAATATGTTCCAGGCTCTTCCCCACTTTTTCTTCTAAGTGACTTAGTGTCTCTGGTTTTATGTTGAGGTCTTTAATCCACTTCGATTTGAGTTTTGTGCAAGGTGACAAATATGGGTCCAGTTGCGTTTTTTTACACATAGACCTCCAGTTAGACCAGCACCACTTGTTGAAGATGCTATCCTTTTTCCATTGAATGGATTTGGCTTCTTTGTCAAAAATCAAGTGACTATATGTGTGTGTATTCATATCTAGGTCTTCGATTCGATTCCACTGATCAACCAGCCTGTTGGTTTGCCTGTACCATGCTGTTTTAATTACTATTGCTTTATAGTACAGTTTGAGATTAGATATGGAGATTCCTCCGGAGCACCTTTTATTGTCCATGATTGTTTTAGCTATTCTGGGTTTTTTGTTTTTCCATATGAAGCTCAGAATTCCACTTTCAATGTCTTTAAAAAATTGTGTAGGTATTTTGATAGGGATTGCATTGAATCTGTAGATTGCTTTTGGTAGGATGGCCATTTTTACTATGTTAATTCTCCCTATCCATGAGCAAGAAAGATCATTCCATCTCCTCATGTCAGCTTCAATCTCTTTCTTCAGAGTTTTGAAAATTTTTTCAAGCAAGTTCTTCACTTGCTTAGTTAGAGTAACTTCTAAATATTTTATATTGCTTGTGGCTAATGTGAAGGGTGTGGCTTTCCTAATTTCTTCCTCTGCAAGCTTGTCATTTGTGTATAGGAAGGCTACATACTTTTTTGAGTTAATCTTGTATCCAGCCAATTTGCTGAAGGTGTTTATCAGCTGTAGGAGTTCTCTGGTGGAATTTTGAGGGTCACTTATGTACACTATCATATCATCTGCAAATAGGGATAATTTGACTTCCTCCTTTCCCATTTGGATACCCTTGATCTCCTTTTGTTGTCTTATTGCTCTGGCTAGAACTTCGAGTACTATATTGAAGAGATATGGAGAGAGTGGACAACCTTGCCTTGTTCCCGATTTTAGAGGAATTTCCTTGAGTATCTCAACATTTACTTTGATTTTGGCTATTGGCTTGCTGTATATTGCCTTTATTATGTTGAGGAAAGTGCCTTGTATCCCCGATCTCTCTAAAACTTTAAACATGAATGGGTGTTGGATTTTATCAAATGCTTTCTCTGCATCTAAAGAGATGATCATGTGGTTTTTTATTTTCAGTTTGTTTATATGGTGGATTACATTGATGGATTTCCATATATTAAACCATCCCTGCATGCCTGGAATGAAGCCTACTTGGTCATGATGAATGATATCCTTTATGTGTTCTTGTATTCGTTTTGCAAGAATTTTATTTAGTATTTTTGCATCGATGTTTATAAGAGATATTGGTCTGAAATCTCTTTCTTTGTTGAGTCTTTGTGAGGTTTAGGTATCAATGTGTCTATGGCCTCATAGAATGAATTTGGTAATGTTACATCCATTTCTATCTTTTGGAGTAGCTTGAAGAGTATCGGTATTAGCTTGCCCTTGAAGGTCTGGTAGAATTCTGCACTGAAACCATCTGGCCCTGGGCTTTTTTTGGTTGGGAGGCTATCAATGATTGCTTCTATTTCTGTAGGGGAAATGGGACTATTTAGCTTGTTTATCTGTTCTTCACTCAACTTTGGCAAGTGAAATTGATCAAGAAAATCGTCTATTTCCCTTAGATTTTCAAATTTTGTGGCATATATGCCTTCAGAGTAGGATCTTATGATTCTTTGTATTTCTTCAGTGTCTGTTGTTATGTCTCCCTTTTCATTTCTGATTTTGTTGATTTCAATATTGTCTCTCTGCCTTTTAGTTAGTTTGGCTAATGGTCTGTCTATCTTGTTGATTTTCTCAAAGAACCTGCTCTTGGTTTTGTTGATTCTTTGGATTGTTTTCTTAGTTTCTAATTTGTTAATTTCAGCCCCGAGTTTGATTATTTCCAGACGTCTACTCCTTTTGGGTGTTTCTGCTTCTTTTTTACTCGGGCTTCCAGTTGTGTCATTAAGATGCTTATGTTCGATGTTTCCAATTTCTTTTTAAAGGCACTTAGTGCTATGAATTTTCCTCTTAGCACTGCTTTCAATGTATCCCACAAATTTGGGTATGTTGTTCCCTCATTTTCATTGAATTTCAGAAAATCCTTGATTTCTTTCTTCCCTGACCCAGGTGTCATTTGGCAGAGTGTTGTTTAGGTTCCACATACGTGTAGGCATTTTGTTATTTCTGTTGTTGTTGAATGGCAGCCTAAGAACATGGTGATCTGATAGGATACAAGGTATTATTTCAATCCTCTTGTATCTGTTGAGGCCTGCTTTGTGACCCACGATGTGATCAATTTTGGAGAAGGTTCCATGGGGTGCAGAGAAGAAGGTATATTCTTTCTTGTTTGGGTGAAAGGTTCTATAGATATCTGTTAGATCCATTTGACCCATGGCATTGGTTAATGATGTTATTTCTTGGCTTAGTTTCTGTTTCAATGACTTATCTTTCAGTGATAGTGGAGTGTTGAAGTCTCCCTCTATTATTGTGTGGGGATCGATGTGTGGTTTAAGCATTTTTAGCAGATCTTTTACAAATGTGGGTGCCCTTGTATTGGGAGCATAGATGTTCAGAATTGTGATGCCCTCTTGGTTGACTTTACCTTTGATGAGTTTGAAGTGTCCTTCCTCATCCCTTTTGATTAATTTTGGTTGAAAGTCTATTTTGTTCGATAGTAAAATGGCTACGCCTGCTTGCTTCTTGTGACCATTTACTTGGAATATTTTTTTCCAACCTTTTACCCTGAGGTAATACCTATCATTATGGGTGAGATGTGTTTCTTGAATGCAGAAGAATGTTGGATCTTGTTTATGCACCCATTCAGTTAGTCTGTGTCTTTTTATTGGAGAATTGAGACCATTGATGTTGAGAGATATTAATGACCAGTGACTGTTAAGAGTCTTAATTTTGATGTTGTTTCCATCGAGCATTTGTGTTTTTGCCATGGTATAGTTATCTATTTCCTGAGTAGTTTTGGTTGTAGCTTGAACCTTTGGGATGGAATTTTCCTTCTAGTACCTTCTGTAAAGCTGGGTTTGTGGATAGGTACTGTTTGAATTTGTTTTTGTCATGGAATAATTTGTTTTCTCCATCAATGGTTATTGATAGTTTTGCTGGGTAAAGTAGTCTGGCCTGGCATCTGTGGTCACCAAGTTCAGCTAGAGGCTTTTGGCCCAAAGTGCGTGCTCTGGTCAGTTATTGACTCAGGGCCCGAACCATCTGCCAAGCTCGGCCAGGGATTCTGGATTCAAACTGTACACTGTTTCCAACTAGATTCTTAGAGCTGGGACTGTGCTAAAAGCTCCATTAGAGTCTCTCGGCCCAATCTGTCTGCCAAGCACAGTTAGGGACTCTGGCCCTAAACTGCACGCCAAACTCCACCCGAGTTTCTGGGGAAGAACTGTGCACTGAGCTCAGCCAGGGACTATGGACCCACACTGCATGCTGAAATCAGCCCGGGACTCCGGGCCTATACTGCGTGAATAGTCGAGCAAGAGCCTTGGGGCCGCCGAGCCTGTGCACACAGCTCAGGTAGAGACTCTGGACCTAATCTGCCCAGCAAGTCCAGCTAGGGCCTCTGGGCCGAATCTGTGTCAGTTCCCCAGAACTGCCCGCTGAGCTGAGCTAGTTTCTTGGGCAGAACTGCTGGTTGAGGTGAGCTGGTGCCTAGGGTGGAACTGAGTGCTCTGCCCAGCCTGCTTCATAGCAGGGGAGCTGCCATGCGCTGAGCTGGTGCCTTGGGCAGAATTGCTTGCTGTGCTGAGCCAGCATCTCCATGGCACTGGGCACTGAGCTGAACCCAGGACTCTGGGGCTGAACTGTCTGCCGAGTCCAGTTTGGGTCACAAGGCACCACGTGACCCAAATCCTGTCCAGAGTCTCCTCTCACGCAGCAACTCCCACCTGCCACTACACCAATCACCTCCACCTGAAGGCTGTGAGCTGAAAAACCTCAGCCATTGCCGCTGCTGACACTGGTGCTGCTGGTGCCACCACTGATGCTCCTGCCGCCTCTGCTGCTGCTGCTCCGATCCAAGAAAATCCGCGACCCTGCCATGTGCAGGGGCACGCAGGTCCTCCGCACCCTGGTCCCTCCGAACTGTGGAGCACTCCTGCTGCCGTGGTGTCGGGACCTTGGTGTTCCTGGCTCAGAAATCTGTGCAATTCCCTGAATTGTTCACTGGAGCTTCCAAACACGGTCCACACTGCTCGCCGCCATCTTGGATCTCCGTAAAATTTTTTAAAAGGAGCATCTGCCCTCATGCACATTGCACACATGAGTTGATGTTGTCTGAGATTTAAAGCATTAAAAAAATTCCCGGTGATTCCAGTGATTCCTTATGTTTATAGAATAAGCCTCAGTAGAAAAGAACAGAAATTTCCACATTTCAAAATGATACTTTCTAAATTAAAAATGAAACCTTAAGGGGCCTTAAAGTACTATATCAAAGTTGTCAATTAAAACTAGAGTTAAATGGGCTAGCAGAACAGTGCCCT
Organism: Acomys percivali; assembly: GCA_907169655.1. NCBI lineage: Eukaryota > Metazoa > Chordata > Mammalia > Rodentia > Muridae > Acomys > Acomys percivali. The sequence continues at coordinate 150,137,237 of OU015743.1, forward strand.
CACTCAGGCATCCGCATCACCATCACAAATAACGTGAAGACTCTGTAGCCCGGGAAGAACAGGATCCGTCCATAACTACTCATCTAGCACTGACCTCCGTAAGGAATTGTTCAGCATTGACTGTATCACCAGTAAGGTGAGGCTGTATCCCACAGGTAGATGGTGCAATCACTGGACAGCATCCAAGGGGCAGGGGAAGAGGAGCAATGAACATTCCAGAATAGAGTCATTTTATTTCCCCAGGTAATGGGATGAAATGAGAGCTATATCCAAACTTTATGAATATATGGCTTAGGCTGAGCCCAGAGATGTGGAGAGCCACAGATAGCACCCACGAAGACGCGCCTGGCCAACACTCAATGAAGATGGCGCCTAGAAGTTTGCCAAGTACAATGACTTGACAAAATCTACTTCCTGCTTCTTCCCTGGAGCAATGTGCCCTTGAGTGAGCCCCTTATGCGCATGCCTGAAGGCATAGCGTGAGGTGGCGTGATCCACACACACCAACCAAGAGTGACAACGTGGCAATCTCTGATAGGACCAGGCATACTATAAAGGTTCTGTGGGCGCTTTCCCCGGGGTCACTTCGGTAATCAGGGTTCATGAATAAACTGCCGCAAGAAGAGTTCCCGGTGTTGGTGTCTTTCCTGCTGGTCGGGGGCAGCATCGACACAGAGAGTTTCTATCGAAATATCCTAGGCCTAGAAGCCCTAGCCTCCATACAATATAATCTTCTGGAAGCCAAGATCTTGAAAGCTTCATCTTCCCGCCTCTCTCTACTAACCTAAGCCTATAATATTTTCAGCCTCTGAGACTTAGTGTTGAATGAATTCACCCTTTGCAGTTTACTCTGAACTCTGGTTGGCTGCCTCAACTCAAGTAGTCTGGCTCAAAACTTCTCTCTAAGATGATAGATTCAAACTGACTGCTTGGAAAAACTGCCTCTAAACTTCATGAACTGAACTGCACTGGACTCAACCGAACTGGATTGGACTGACTGCATTAACTCTGCTGTATTCCTGTATTGAACTCTTCTCTCCCTCCCTGCACTGCTCTCTCTCTCTCTCTCTCTCTCTCTCTCTCTCTCTCTCTCTCTCT
>OU015743.1:150138344-150153285 GCA_907169655.1 Acomys percivali
CTCTCTCTCTCTCTCTCTCTCTCTCTCTCTCTCTCTCTCTCTCTCTGTCAGCAGTTTGTAATTTATTTTTTATTTTAATTTTTTAAATAATTTATTCAGATTGCATCCCAATTGTTATCCCCTCACTTGTATCTTCCTGTTCCCCTCTCTCTCTCTTTCACCCTATTCCCCTCCCATAGACTTATGACAGAAGGAGACCTCCTCCCTCACCATATGATCACAGCCTATCAAGTCTCATCTAGATAGCCTGCTTCCCCTTCCTCTGAGTGCCACCAGGCCTTCCTACCAGTGGGAAGTAGTCAAATAAGAGGCACCAGAGTTCTTGTCAGAGTCAGTCCCCACTCTCCCAACAATTGTGGAGAATGTGCTGTCCATTGGCTAGATCTGAATAGGGGTTCTAGGTTTACTGCATGCATGTCCTTGGTTGGTACAGCAGTTTGTACAGGTCCTGCTGGGTCCAGATCCACCATCCTTGATGGTTTTCTTGTGGGGTTCCTGGACCCTTTGGGTCCTTCTATCTCCCCATTCTTCCATACCCTGTACTGCTCTTAAGTAGCCTCTCCTTCCTGTCTGTTCTCCTAAGAGTTGGGCATATCCTGACTCAGTCTGTCAAATTGTTCTCTGATTTGTCATTTTGTCTGCCTCTCAATTAGATGTCACTGTTTGAAATGAAAGGTGTGTACTAAGGTGTGTCTGCATTCCAGCAGGATCACAAAAACCCAGAGGGTCGTTGGATGTGATCCCTTGCCAGAGTAGCCATGTTGCTAGATTAAAATTTTTCTACAAGAGTCCACTCTTTTTCATAAGTTTCATTTTGTCCTTCATGCAAGCACCACATTAAGTAGATGAATTCTGAACTTCTTTAATATTCCACAGAAGAAACTGATTTAAACTGTCGTACAGTGACTTTATGTTTTAGGTAATTTAAAAAATATTTTAATATATTGGTATGAAGGAGGTAGAAAAGTGGAATAATATTTCATTTAATACATGAGTTTTTCACAGTTGTAGCAAGCATATATATTTATATCAATAGATAAGGCCAAAAATAAAGGCATGTCTACAGATAATTATTTTCAACTCCTTTTCAGAGCCATTAAAAACAAGAATTTGAGAAAAATCATTTAGACTGTACTGTTAGAAAAAGAGTGAAGAGTTTGACTTTAGTGTCAAGAAACTATTGTGTATATCAATATCTGAATTTCCCCAAAGTACAGCATCTGAGATATTCGGCTGGTATATTTTTATCTAGAATAAATGCTTAATTTTCCAGTTTCTGTGTAAGATGGCTTGGAAGATGCAGGCATGGTAAAACAGGGATTCAACCTATAAGTGTCCTTCAGAGAAGACCACCTGTTTATCACTTCTGCATTTTGTATCTGAAACAATGACCTCTCAGACAATGAGATGAATTTTGGGGAAGGAAGCTAAGCTATGCACATCTAAACAATCTAGGCAATTTACGAGTTGTTTTTTTCCCAAACACCCTTCGATGCCCTCTTTTTAAATATGAAAGACCAATTTCTGGTTCGTTTTAGTAGCTCTTTATGTTTGACAGTGCTCGTGTGGGGGTCAGAGGAGACCTTGCAGGAGTCAGTGCTTCCTTCTACCGCTTGATTTCCAGGAGCCAAGCTCTTATTACTGGCTTTGGCAGCAAACCTCTTTGCCTGTTGAGCCACTGCACTGGCTCCTGTTTTATGAATTCTTAATTCAAATGTTTAAAGGTTCTTCAAGAGAATCATAATTAAAATATTTATTGGAGAAAATGAACAATCACAAATCACATAAATACAGCATAAATTGTTCTTATTTCTACCACAGATATTTTTACTAATATTCTGAGTTACTTAAAGATTTGGTGCCCATGTTTCTTCTATAAGCTTTTGCATTGACACTGATGAATAGAGAAAAAACAAATCAAACAGCAACAGTATCACCACTTGTGCTGCTCACTATGAATTTCTAGCTCTGTGCCTTCTGGTACTATGATGGATTGTGATTCTTTTCTTCCAATTTTTGTCCAATTTGGACCAATATTTTAAAATAGTTGTGCTGCTTCTGACTCAAGAGATGCATGGCGTCTTTGATGGTTGTTCAGCCATGAGGGGAGGTGAGCATAAATTGAGCTCAAGTTTAACGTATGTTAAGTATAGAGGGGGAAATGCTCCAAATGCTATCCCAGTGGTATTTCTTCAGGATATTTGTAACAGCATAAACAATATTAAATATGATAATCTATAGTATATTGAAGTATTAATTATAAACAAGTTTAAAGTTTTCATTTTATTTTCTTCATAAAATTTACCTATTGGCTCATTAAATTCTCATTTATGGTGTCTCAGTTTCACCACTTTCCTTTTCATATCACTGGGCTCAAGTATTTCATTGGCTTACACTCCATACCTCCCCACCAGTGTCACTTGAATATCATTTGTAATTTGAAGATCACTAATTTATCAGGTTTGTACCTTCAGCCATATCTTTTGATATTACTGTTTCCTATTAAATAATTGCTATAAGGGTAATGGCATGGTTAGTTAAACAAACAAATATATAATGCTCCCTCTTGCTCTAAAATATAAGCTTTATCAGGATTAGAACTATATTTTTGACTATTTCTTTAACTAAAATAGCCTCATGTTTTATAACAACATTTTTGTCAGTGACCAACCACTTATTCCATTAATGATTCTGTAAGTTACTAGTAAATCTGGAGATTTTCTGATGTTTGTGGTTTAGTTGTATCATTTGTGTGTTTAAGTGCATTTAGAATGCTTGCATGCATAGAAAATACAGCGTGCTGTAGGGCAATAAGTATTGCAGGTTTGAACTCTCAGAGCAATAAGTTATTTCATAGTCTCTAGACTTGTATAAAATAGTCTATGAATGGGAGGACACAAGTTATGGGATGGCAATTGAGTTGTAATGTGAATAAATAAATAAAATTAATCAAAAAGAAAAATAGTCTATGATGAACACACATTTTGTAGAATATAATCCTCTCATTACAAACATCTGACTTTAGTTTCTAGAACAGAAGAAAATACTAGAGTAATAGAGAAGATAATTTTCATTATAATGGAAGTTATTAAACATTTTCTCTATTATCTCTTCCTTTGTTTCAAGTTTCTAACTTATTATTTCATGTGAAGTAATGTTACCTCTTAAAAATAAATGTATTTAGTCTTTAAAAACATAAAATTATTCTAGCTAAAGTATATTTTAAAAATTACTGTTGCACATATCTGAAGAAAATTGATAATGAGCCTATCACACATCCCTTAATGATTAGTTTATCAGTAGACATTGAAAATGAGCCATTGTTTCTTTGGAAAGCAAGGATGGCTTGTGTCTCCAGAGTAACCAGAAAAGATTAAGGTAAATAGAAACTTGAATCATATAAGCACTGGAATCTTGGGTGAGGACCACTGTTATTTCAGATGTTCTGAAATCTCCAAATCTGGTGAAGAGAGTTCCCAATCTGAAATTTAAAATACTTTGCATCAGTGCAAAGATAGAGTCACCAGAGCATTTTTCCCACTCTTCAGAATTTCTGTTGGCTTTCGAAGGTAGTTTTAACCTTTACAGTTTTAAATACAATAGTTTTTACATTAAGGTAGATGAAAGTAACCTAGTAACTGCCACAAATAACGAGACACTTCCTCTTTCATCTCATTGTCCATGATGAACATTTTTGGTGGCAGAATCTAAATACAACATGCAATAGGATACATTTTATAGAATGCTTTGTTTTGCCTCATACAATAAAATGAAGCTGCTTCTATGTAAGGAACCAGTTAATGGTTACTGGGCAGGTAACTATCTATATTTGATGCATTGGATTCTATTAATAAATAATAAATGCCAATAACAATAATAGGCACTCATATTTGTTATGAATGATTTATTTATTAATCTATTCAAGCTACACAATAGCAGAACAAAGAAGGCCCTATTATTGTGAACCTTTTTTTTATAAGTGACAAAGCTGTATAGAATGAATAAATAATCTGAGAAAATGCCGGTGAGGGATGCTGAGGATGTGAGGTGTGAGAATTCTAACCTAAATCTTTTACAAAGCACCATGATGTGTGTTTGGTTTTCTATTTTGTTCTTCCATGGGCTGTAACCTGTGTGAAGTGGTTGCTGGTGGTGCAGAGAAAGTATGACGAGGAAATGTTACCCGAGCTCAGCCTGTCCTGAAATTCTTCTTGAAGCTTTCATGTAAAATTAAGAGACATCAATGAGGGAAAAATTTTAAGCAATGGATATCTTTTTACATTGAATTTTCCGTTTTTACATTATGTCTTGTTAACATGCCTCCTCCTTTCCTTCTTCTTCCCCTTCTTCTAAATCATCATGGGAACAACATTTCTTTTTATCACCAATACCTTCTGTTCAGAAAATACCAGCTCCTTTTGAGGACCACAGATAGACCACCAGTCTCTCCCCAATCCTTTAAAGACATGTACATTTCTGCTGATAACTGATGCACACTTTGTAACTCATACTGTCTCAGGTGAGGAAGCATATAAAAATCAACACATGCATGCAGTTAATTAATAAGCTGAGACCTCCCAGATTCATTCACACTGTCATTTTCACAAGGCATGACATTGTCTACAAGGTCTGTGAATTTTTTTTTTTTAAAAACCTCTTTTAACTGTTTGGATATTAGAAAAAAATCAGTCCTGTTTTATCTCAACTGGTTTTAATTATATCTGAAACTTTTTCATTAAATCCAAATGCTTCTTCGGGAAAGGTGCTTAACTTCTCAGATGGCTCTCCCAAAAGACACTTGGTGCATCAGGATTTTGTGTCATCATGAGAACACAGCTGACAGAGCTTCTTACTGCAGCCTCATTTTCTCTTGGCTGGTGACTGCTGCACTGCTACTGGCTGCTTCTAGCTCCTTGGCTAAACCCAGGCCTTGAGGGGTGGGCGGGCTCCACGATTTGGTACTTTTGGTGTTTGTGCTTGAAGTTCTGATCAGAATAGCTTCCTGGCCTTAGGCTCAGAGATTTTTTTCTTAAAACTTCCTCCTCCTCCTTCTGCGCGTGTGCACACACACACACACACACACACACGTGCACACATATGTGCACACACACATACACACATTACATAGACACATACTTGCACACATACATACATCCTCACACAAACACGTAAACACATGCACAAACAGACATACACATAGACACAAATACACACACACGCACATATACATACACACACACACATAGACATACACATACACACAAGCACAGACACATAGATACATACACTCACATAAACACACAGAAAGACACACATACAGAAACATATTGATATCATTAAAAGGAGTCAAAAAGAGGCAGAAGGGATTTATAGCTTGGTAATGCTACATAATTGTCTTATAGATGTTCTGAATTAGATTAACTGAAATGACGATCCATCTAAACTGCCTGACCCAATATAAAGCAGAATCCAAACTAAGCCATATTTATCTCTTGCTTCCTTGACTGTGGATGCGATGTGACAAGCTGCTTCCTGCTTCCTGCTTCCTGCCTTACAATGCCTGCCAGATGGGCTGTATTCTTTCCTTTCTTAAGTTGCCCTTATCAGATATTTTAACATACAATGAGAAAAGATTAGTTACCTTAATATCAAGACCTACTTTCTCCCCATGTAACATTCGGACCTAACAGTCTAGACTTCATCCACATTTGCCTGGGCAGTTTCTAAATTTTACATCCCTACTGCACTTGTTATTCCAAATTTCTCTAGAACTGACACAGTTACAATTTCTTTCTTGTCTCTTATCACCTGGGTACTTATATATAAACCATGTAGTGTATTGAATTCCATTTTAATAGCTCCAATATTTCAAACCATTATTTTGTTCAGGAAACTATATTTTGTGTAAAGAAAGCTCAATGCTACTACTCTAAGTATATTGATCTCAGTAATATCAATATATTAATGCCTCAACAGATAAATGGTTTGTTATTTGGTTTTGAGTGTTGAAACATTATTCAGAGGATACATATACCCTATATATATCCAAATATATGTAAAGAAGGATGTATATAGAATAACTATACTGCCTAGTGGCATTACTATGTAGCTTCAATCTGTCAACAGACATATATATATATATATATATATATATATATATATATATATATAAATGAGCAAGCTTTGGTGAGATTTGCTGGTGTCAACCAGTGGTGCTATGGAGTATGTGGAAACTGAATTAAATTTGGCCACGAGTATAATATTAATGTAAATAGGAAGAAGAGAAGAGCAGTCCTGTCCATGTCTGCTAATCATGTCTGATTGTGCAATGTTAAATTCTCTGAAAGGGAACATTTATATAAAGAGATGTAAAAACTTAACCATTATATGGTTTTATTTCACTCTTAAAAAGCAAAATCAATGTACATGTAAAATTAATACATCGAATGTTAAGCTAAAGAAGACCTTTTTATTACTGTTAGTGTTTTGTTTTATTGTTATTTAAAAATATTTCCCATTTCCCAGTGAATTTGCTCTTCTATATTTAATAGAGAAACAAGAATGCAAGTACCAGAGAGGTTCCCAAGGGAGAGAAAATTAAAAGAAGAGAAAATTGTGATTCCAAACAACATGCTTTCTACCCTGAAAATCTCAGAAAAAACATTCTTGCTAGAAAGTCTCATGACAACTTGGGATATCCTAGCATTTCTACAGAATGAACTGGATTCTACTGTTAACAATAAGCACATCTTTAAAGGATATCCCTTTCCTCCATCTTTCCAGGACACTTGGTTTCAATCTTATTGGAAAAATTTCAGCATTCTATTTATGTGTAAACCATTACCTAGAGAATGTGTTTTTTTTCAAGTATTTTCCATGTAGTATTTACTTATGTCCATAAAGTGAAATATTATAAAATGAAATGAAAGTATTAAACATTGAGCAGTGAATATATTTTACTGGGTTTTTCTTTTCAAGAAGACTAGCTGCTTCACTTATTCCATCTTTGCCTGGATGCCTGTTCTCAACATCAGGTCATATCCCAAGCTTGGCATGCAGCATCCTCTCAATACACACACACACACACACGCACACACACACACACACACACACACACACACTTAAAAATAAAAGAAAGTTGTAAAATGCCCATAAGATCTAGAACAAGACAAAAAAAAAAAAAAAGAAAAAAGAAATGGCTAAGAACAATGCTTAGTTTAATTGGCAGATTAAGTCCATGCAGGAGCAGATGAAAAAAAGAGGTTTGAAAAATTGGTCTAAGGTTCAAACTTGTGAGACTTTCCCCTGTCTATGCTAGCATGCCTGTTGCTGTTTTCCTTGTCCATCTCACGTTCAAGCAACCATGTGGGTAAGACTTTATGGATATAGTTTCTCTGATATTTCTAGGAGACAAGGTCTCACAGAAAATTTCTGTTCCTCTGAATCTTCTGCCCCCTCTTTCACTATGATCCTGGAGCCTTAAGTACAGGAGTTGCGTTGAAGATTTACCAGTTGTGCCAGGGATCTGCAAATTCAGGCAAACAAATGAATGCCGAGGAACAGTCTTTTCTCGGAAACAGTACACCAGTTGGTTATCTAGTACAAAATGGCCAGCCCTGAATCCATACATCCATACTTACAAGTGAACAGATGTATGTATTTAGGAACACAAACACACACACAAAGAGGACACAGATTTGAATGAGAACAAGTTTGGTACATTGGAGGAGTCATCAGGAGGAAAGTGAAGAAAGAAAATGCAATTATAAAATCTCTCTCTCCCTCTCTCTCTCTCTCTCTCTCTCTATATATATATATATATATATATATATATATATATATATATATGTGTGTGTGTGTGTGTGTGTGTGTGTGTGTTTGTGTGTGATATACACATATATAAATATGATATGATAGTTGGTCAATTTCTCTTGTTAAAACTTGTGTACTTTGGCTCAGAACACAAATTCTGATTTACACTAACTGGATTTAAATGCCCCATCTACCACTTTCTAGCTAGGTCATTTTGGTAAGTTTTTGAAGCTCTTTTTATTTTTACTGTGTATTCTGGTAGAGGGATTTTAACTCAAGACATCATGCACACCAGAGAAGCAGTGTACCACTGAGTATATCTTTGTCTTCTTTTTTTTAAGGTCTCAAATATCAAACATTTGGGGTGAGTTGAATAGGAAAGTGGTAATAAGGAATTGTTATTATTTTTTGGATTATCAAATATTTAAAAGGCATAATTTCATTTTAAGTTAAGCTAAAACAACCAAAGCACTGGCTTCTAAATATGTATAGTTTTATAGAGTGGATGGAATCAGAGACAATGCAGAAGTAAATATATCAATTTGAAAGAGTTTGTGGTGATTAAAGAAATAACTGGATTGGATTATTAAACTCAGCATCAAGGGGTTAGCACCATGTGGAAATGTTGTCATTGGTCTTAGCAGAACCAGTTTCTGCAAGGCAATGGAGCTAAAATATGAGCCACTGGGTAATAGAGACAGAGTTTCTATTAGAGAGATGCTCTGTCTAAAGTGATGTGAATTTTAACAGTACGTTTTGTTTTAAAATTTTCTAATTATGTTTGTTTCATAGGTACCTAATTTCAAGCATTTGACTGTTTTTAATCCCAACTGATATTAAGGCCAATTTTGAAGTAATGATATTAGCCTTTGACATTTTCTTTGTTGCCTTACTGTTTACATTTGTTTCCCATCCTCATCACAGAGCAACAAGAATGAGGTCTTTCTAAAGATTTGACCAAACCATTCCAGCCTGGTATCTAGCCCATTTTGGAGGCTTCTTCCATGTGGTTTGAAGTCTAAACCTTCCCTATGATATATAAGTGAGTAATCTAGCATAGTCAATTTAAAAAAAATGACATGATCTTACTTTATATAATTTCATATTTATGGTTGTTGCTATTGCCTGTACACATTAGGAAACTCTTCTTGCTTGAGCACTAATTTTACAAATTTTAGAGCATGTGGAGATTGATATAGCCATCAACAAAAACAAGATGCCGATGGAATCTGAGTTTTGAGTTGCATATCCCTGATGACTAGGAATGCTGAGCACTTCTTTAAGTATTTCTGAGCCACTAGATATTCCTCTCTTGAAAATTCTCTGTTTAGATCTGTACCCATTTTTAAAATTGGGATATTTAGCTTGGTGGTGTTTAATTTCTTGAGTTCTTTATATATTTTGGATATTATCCCTCTGTCATATATAGGGTTGGTGAAGATCTTCTTCCAGTGTGTAGGCTGACATTTTGCTCTGTTGACTGTTTTCTTGCCTTGCAGTTTTTCAGTTTCATAAAGTCCCATTTATTGATGATTGATTGTAGAGCCTGGGCTGTTGGTGTTCTATTCAAGAAGTTGTCTCCTGTTTCAATGAGTTCAAAGCTCTTTCCCACTTTTTCTTCTAACAGATTTAGAGTGTCCCATTTTAAGCTGAGGTCTTTAATCCACTTGGACTTTAGTTTTCTGAATTGTGATAACTATGGGTCTATTTGCAGTTTTCTATGTCTAGCCATCCAGTTAGGCCAGCACCGTTTGTTGTATATGTTAACTTTTCCCATTGAATAGATTTGGCTTCTTTGCCAAAAATAAAATGCTATATGTATGTGGGTTTATTTCTGAGTATTCTATTTGATTCCCTTGTTCAGCCAGCCTATTTCCATGCCTGTACCATGCTATTTTATTACTGTTGGTATATTTCATCTTGCACCTACTCAAATGGCTAAGATTAAAAAAAAATCAAGTGACAACACATGCTGGTAAGGTTTCAGAGAAAGGGAAACACACCTCCATGGCTGGTAGGAGTGCAAACATGTAAAACCCTGGAGATAAATCTAGCACTACCTCCAGAAATTGGGAATAACTCTACTTCAAGACCCAGCCATACAACTCCTGGGCATACAGCCTAAAGATGCTCCACTATGAAACAAGAAGATCTGCTCAACTATGGTCATAGCAGATTTATTCATAGTACGCAGAATCTAGAAACAATCTAGATGTCCCTCAACTAAAGAATGGATAAAGAAACTCTTGGACTGGCTGAGACATGAATGTTTATGCACAAACAAGGCTTCCTATGGTCACAGAAGCCCTGTGACTTATTAATAAATGCCATTCCGTATGGCATGAATGAAGATTTGCAGTTGTCTTTCTTCTGCTCATATAAGGAGCAGAAAACAAACCTTAATTGTTCTGTGCATCACACATATCTTATAAATTTATAATTTTAGGACTGTATAATCCTTGTGAGAATTTATATGTTTTCAGAACAAAAGAACCGGCACTGAAGCTGGATCAGACCTAACAGAATTCATTCCTCTCAGCATGCTGGACACTGACATCCAGCATCTTTCATGCTCCAGCCACAAATTCTTCAGTTGCTGTTATTCATCAGAATGGGACAGCTCCCAGAACACCTTCAAAGAAAGCTTCTAATTCTAATTGGTCCAGCATTACAGAATGTGCCACACAGGACTCTAATTAAAACTGGAATTTCTTCCTGGTAGCCTGCTTACTCTTCCTCTGAGTGTCACCAGATCTTCCCACCAAGGGGAAGTGGTCAAATAGGGGGCACAACAAATTTAAGGCTGTTTTGATGATCTTACTAAAAACCTGAAAAGAAAAAAAAGTGCTCATTAAATGCATTTTTCCTTTCAATGTTTTCTTGGGATTCCTGTGTAAGGGGATCAATTATAGAATGCAGGCTAAACTAAAAAGCCAGATGAGACCTACTGGAGGGAAATAGGATGAAAGAGGGAGGGAGGGGGAATGGGAAGATGCAAGTGAAGGAATAACAATTGAGATGTAATCTGAATAAATTACTTAATAAAACTTTAAAAATTAAAAAAAACAAACAAACAAAAAAAAACTGGAATTTCTCATCATGTAGAAACTGGACCACAAATCCTATTCCTAGCTTGTTTAACCATTTCTTCCAATTTTATTTGGGCCCCTACAAAGGTACTATTCACCCCAAATCAGCCAGAAGAAATCTCAAGAGAATGATGCCCCATTTCCCCTAAGGGGAGTTGGGTAGGTTTTGTTTGCTCTCTTGGTCTACAGATACTTATTTTCATTGGGAGTTGGCTATAAGTTGTTTGTCCTATTCATAGAGAAAACGAGGTTGGACTCAGGGTTGTCTCTCTTTTCCTTTGTCTTTCTTTTGTAGGTATGGAGATAGGGGTTGAAAAGAAAGAAGGTGGCATATAGAGATATATAGAGATGATAGGATAAAAAGTAGATTACTGAATCTACTCCTCAAACTAATGCCTTAATTGTTACTCACAAATAATGTTATATTTAATTCATTGGTATAGAATTTTGTACATTGATACAAAATATGTTAACTTTGATACATTGGTACAGCATTCAAATTTAAGGTTATTCTCCACACACATTATATACATTTTTATTCTAATATGATGTATCGAACCCATAAATCTCAATTATAATATAAAGTTTACTTCCTTGAAATTGCTATTGCAGGCTGTTTAGGATATTTAAGGAATACAAGTAAGCTCTTAGTTGATCAAATCATGATCATGTCAACTACTAGTGTATTTTTATCACAAGAATATATATCCTAGGTTTAAGAGATAGATATGATTCTATAGATAGTAAGGTAAAATAGTTAGATAAAGTCTTCAAAAGCCCCAGAGACCTAGAGAATATGACATTTAAAGATGCTTTCAATATTTTAAAGATTCTTTGACAAGAAAACAGGTTAACCCCTGGCAACACCCAGCCCACCCCAAAGATGATGAGCATCAAAGAACTTCCTTATGGGGATGGCTTCAAGTGTGGCAAATCAGCCACTGCGTAAAATTCCCTTGCTTCTGCCATGGATTGAATTCTGCCTAAAAATGGGAAAGCTTGGATGCAGGCAGATTGAAGGCCAAACTTTGCCAAGACAGGGTAAGCAATTCCTCAATAGTTCCTGACTGATAAATATGTTCATCTTTATATTGAGCTAGAATGCTGAAGATGGTGCTCCAACAATATAGAGAGTTACAGGTGACTATTCAGACAGAAAACTGTCTCTGTTATTTTTCATTTTGGAAGCTGCTAACCTACACTTCCGGTTTACACAGTTAATTAATTTTGTTCCTTCTCAAGTCTCTGATGAGGTTGGAGGTCAGATAGTTTAGACTTTTCAATTAAGCTTAGTTGTTTAGGAGATAAGATGTTTTTAGATCTAGATAGATGTTTTAAGTTAATAGAGATAAGATATGATAGATATTGATTTACATTCAGAATTTTAGACTCACCAAGATAGGAGAGATTTTTTTTCTGCAAGGATGCCAAATACAATTAGCCCATGCACCATGAATATAACATTTATATAATTCCTGATTGTTTTGTGGTTCTTATTGCTGTATGTAGTTTATTTTTATGTGTAATAATATAAGTGTATATGCCAAAATAATTATAATAAAACACAATACACATAATATCCCATCAAAGTCTCTGTTATCATATTTTCCTACTGGAAAACGTATGGCTCTTCCTCTATCATTGGAGTTTCACGTATCCATAAGTTTGTATAATTTCATGATTAGAAGATATGTATTCTGGAGATTGTCTTTGACTGTTGCTGCTTTTGAGATGTGTCCACATTGTTGCACTTAACAGTATTTTGTTAGTTTGACTGTACAATAGTATTCCATTGTATAGATGTGCCTTAGGTTATCTACCTATCTTCTTGAATGACTCATTCTCTAAACCATATGTTCATGTGTTTATTTTCTGCTATGTAATTTCTTCAATGGACTGATAATTCAAACCTTTTTCCTCTATTTCTTACAGTTGGTGGTTTATTTATTTATTTATTTATTTATTTATTTATTTATTTCTGTCTAAGTTTTAATAGCTCAGCACATATTATAGAGGAAGGCCTTTAATATCTCTCTCTCTCTCTCTCTCTCTCTCTCTCTCTCTCTCTCCTTATTTATTAGTCACTTACAGCCTTATGACAGCACCCTCCCTCCTCTCTTCCCAGTCCCACCCCTATTCTCCTCTCAACTTCTCAAAGAATCTGAGGACCCCAAGGTGTACCAGTCCATCCTCAAACCTCAAGTCACAGCAGGACTAAGACTATTCTCTCCCACTGAGGCCAGACAAGGTAGCCCAATTATGGAAAAGGGATCCAAAGTTGAGCAACAGAGTCAGGGAAAACTCCCACTCTAATTATTAGGGGACCCACACAATGACCAAGCTGCACATCTGCTACATATGGTTAGGGGTCTAGGTTCAGCCCATGCATGCTCTTTGGTTGATGGTTCAGTCTCTATAAGCCCAGTTGGCCCAGGTTAATTGACTCTATACGTCTTCTTGTGGTGTCCTTGACCCCTCCAGTTCACCTAATTCTTCCCACTCTTCCACAAAATTCCTGGAGCTTAGCCTAAATTTAATAGAAGAAGTGTGCAACAGCTTTGAGTGCATTGGTATAGGAGACCTGAACAGAACACCAATATCTCGGATACTAAGATCAACAATTAATAAATGGGACCTCATGAAACTTAAAAGCTTCTGTAAGCCAAAGGACACCATCAATAGAACAAAATAGCAGCATACAGAATGGGAAAAGATTTTCACCATCCCTACATCTAACAGAGGGCTAATATCCAAAATATATTAAGAAATCAAGAAATTAAATACTAACAAACAAAATAACCCAATTAAAAATGGGGTACAGATTTAAATAGAGAATTCTCAACAGCTGAATCTCTAATGGATTAAAAAGACATGGAGGGGACAGGAGCTCTGCAAGGAGACCAACAAGGCCAAACCTGAGCCTAGAGGGGCCTGCCGAGATTGATTCACCAACCAAGGAACATGCATGGAGAGAACCTATGTCCTCTGCTCAGATGCGGTTAATAGGACTCCATGTGGGTCTTCTAAAATGTGAAGCTGTGGGCTGTCTCTGACATGGACTCTGTTGCCTGTTTGTTGATTGCTTCCCTGTGGGAAGTTGGCCTTGCCAGGCCACAGAAAAGGAGGATGCATGCAGTCCTGATTAGACTTGATAGGCTAGGGTCAGATGTTAGGGAAGGGGGGTTCCTCCTTTCTGAGGACTAAGGGAGGGTGCATGGGAAGAGGAAGGGAGGGGTTGGACCAGAAGGACGAGAGGGAAGAGCCTACAATATGGATAGAAGCGAACAAGTTAAAAAATAAATTAATTTAAAAAAGAGAAATGTTCAGTGTCCTTAACCACCATGAACAAAGAAATCTAAGACTCTGAGATTCCATCTTAAACCTGTCATAATTGTTAAGAGCAAAAATTCAAGTAACAGCACATACTGGTGAGGATAAACCATATAGCAAGAAGAACCATGAAACAGTAAGGAATCATATAAATGTCATATTCATAGTGTTTTGGCTATTTGTATTTGTATTTGGCAACCTAGAAGAAAACATTTTTCCTATCTTGATGAGTCTGAAATTCTGAATGCAAATCAATATCTATCATATCTCATCTCTATCAAATTAAAACATCTATTTAGACATAAAAATATCTTAACCCCTAAACAACTAAGCTTAATTGTAAAGCTAAACTATCTGGTCTTCAACCCCATCAGAGACTAGAGAAGGATTAAATTAATTACCTGAGTAAACAGTAAGTGCAGGTTATCAGTTGCCAAAATAAGAAGATGACAAAGACAGTTTTCTGTTTGAACAGTCACCCAAAACTCTCTATAATGTTGGAGCATTATCTTCAGCCTTTTGGCCCAATATATCTGACAGACATATTTGTGAGGCAGGAACTATTGAGGATTTGCTTACCCTGTTTTGGCAGAGTTTGGCCATTGACTCTGCCTGCATCCAAACTTGCCCAGTTTTAGGCAGAATTCTGTCTGTGGCTGAAACAAGGTCATTTGGGTGTATATATATATATATATATATATATATATATA
>OU015743.1:150153385-150167843 GCA_907169655.1 Acomys percivali
TGTGTGTGTGTGTGTGTGTGTGTGTGTGTGTGTGTGTATGTGTTTAGCAGTAAAGTTTTTGTACTGACTTCTAAGGCTTTGTCATTTGTTTATTTGTGTGTGTGTGTGTGTGTGTGTGTGTGTGTGTATGTGTGTGTGTACTTAAAAAAGAGGCCATGAATTTGAAAGAATGTGGGAAAGGGGTTATAGTAAGGTTTAAAAGGAGTAAAAGGAAGGGAGAAATTTAATTATATTGATATAAAAAATAACATAAAAATTAAAAAGGAAAAAAGCAACTTTCAGAGTCTATAGTTTGTTGTCCATCAGAAAGGAGATAGTGGTATGTGAAACCCTCAGATATACCTTGCACAGACAGTGAAACATGAAGAGTTACACCATTTTTCTCCAAATTTCAAGGTGGATAAAGGGAAAACAAAAACAATTAAAAAATAAAAACAAAAAACAGATCAAGGCTAGATTCATATTGATCATAGTGAAGAATAGAATAGAATGGATTCCTCAGTAACTATTGGGATCGCAGTGATGTGAATAGAAACTATAGAGTCTCTGTCTATTAACCCACTTACCAGTATGCTCCCACATAGGCCACGCTCACACCGTGTCACCTGCTGAACACACACACACACACACACACACACACACACACACACACACACATGAATAAATAAATGACAAAGCCTTAGAAGCCAGTACAAAAATTTGGCTGCTGAATAAATGATTTGTAATATCAAAGAACATTAATTTAGTTGTGTTATAGGAGGCACAGTAAAAGATAGCAATTTTCACTAATGCTAATTTGTAAATGTCTGAAAGATATTTGGCTCATTAAGTACAAATAGGTTGATGCATATGTTAAAAGGAAAATAACATGCAATAAAGAATCTATAGTCTTATTAGTCCTGGCATAACTCTTAATCTTAAGATCCAGAGAGGGTTTACATTCAAGCTACAGAGCCAGGGCCAAGCACAAGGATGAGATTTTCCTTTTTATGATACTAGGAAACCTGCATATAATCTATCCATTATTAGTAGTGAGTAAAGTGTATTTTGTTTTTATATTTGGTACTTTATTGTTGTTCCTGGAATTTTCTTCCTTTGTAGCATAGCTTCCCTCTAAGTCTGCCATTTCTCTATCCCTGCATTTTGCTGAACTCTATCCCAATCTACTGAAATGATTAAAGTTTCAGTGGCTTTAAGTGTCCTTTCTCTTTGCGGATGGCTATTGCCTCACACTTATATCCTGCTTTTTCTCTCCATGGTACTTACTGAAGGCAAGCTCATACTATTTTTGTTTTATTCTCTTTCTCTCTTGGTCTTCTTCCTGGTAAGCTATCTCCTGCATTTTTAGGGATAAAATAAACTGTAAGAGTATACAATTTGTTGCAGATTTATTTCTGTGAGGTTATCATAATGCACACTAGAAATATCAGGTTTGTAAAATGCTCAGTGTAAAATCATTTATCAGCTGGTCTGGAATTCATCATTATCAATCTCTTTGTGTTTGTATTCATTAATTATAGGGTCTGTGTTTTTTAAATAAATGTATGAATTATGATCACAGTTGAGTGAAGACTAAGAAACTTGAGTTAAAATGAGTTAAAGGATAAATGGTATGATAATTAAAATAGAATAGAAATATAGTGTCCTGGATGTGCAAATTCTTAGCTTCCATCAGAATCAGTAGCTATTTATCAGAATCGTTTTCTTTCTAATTACTTGTGCAAAAGTATTAGTTTGGCATTGCTTTGGGCTTCAGCACACAGGTTGGAAATGATGCAGCATTACAATTTCAATAAATTTCAACTTCACTATTTTATATTGAAGTTCATTGGGGAACAGCAACTCCTAATATAAATTGCCAATCAAACATAGACAGGTGTAGACATTTTAGTGTGGAGTTTTGTTCAATGCAAAAGTTATACTGAATGCTGACTGCACATATGCATTTGCACAGACAGTCCTCTTCACATGTTTAGTTTCTCCTTCCCAGAGTAATTACTGCAGCCCTTGATTTACATGATCAGGTTCAACTATCACGTATCATTTGTAGTTATAAGTGCTCAGTGAAAATTGATTTTCCCAACAGCCACACAAGTTGTAAGGATTAGAGACTTATATTAAGACTTGGGTTACCTTGCTTTTATTTACAACTCTGCTATGAATTAACCTTTGTAATTTAAGGCAAGTAAATTCCTTAATTTCCTTTGACCTAATTTCAATTTCTGCTTCCTTTATTTTTGGATATTATAATGCAATTACATCATTTCCCATTCTATTTCCTCTCTTTAAGTGATCTGATCCTATATACCCATCTTTGCTGTCTTTCAAACTTCTCTTACTTTCATTGATTGTGATTGCATTCATATATGTATACTGCTATAGAGCAGTAATGATCAATTTAGGTTTAGTTGTGTGTTTGTGGCAGGGCTAGAGAGAGAGGAGGGTGGCAGAAAGAGAAAGGGGAAGGTCTAGTTTATCTGTTCTCTCAAGTAATTTACAGCATCCCCAAGACATAGCACATGTTCTGCAAGTGGAATCTGAACCAATGGTCCCCTCTGACATCTTTTTTTTGACATTAAAACTCAAAATCGATTTTCTCTTTTGATCCATCGAGATATCTTTTCATTTGGATATCATTTTTCTTCATGAAAGAAGATGGGGAAAGGAGAGATGGTTGGAAGGAAGAGGAATTTTTAAAATTGGGCTTTTCATTTTTAATTAGTGTATATTAATATTAAAAGATGATGAATTCTATTATGACATTGGCGCACCATTCAACAATGTAATACAATCATATTCACCATCCTTCCACATTCCCTTGTCCCATTTTCATTCACCCAGTTTCCCCCAGTAAGCCACTTCATGCATTTCTTCACATGCTCCCCTTTGGTAAAGCCTTACGGTGATATGCACTAGCTATTGGACATGCCTGCATCAGTCTTCTGGGACACTTCCCAGTCTCTCTGTCAGTCATGATATAAATACAGGTTGAGTAGTACTGCCCAGTATCACTCATCATCTGCATGCCCATCTAGAGAGCCAGCCCATCATGATCATAACACAGATGACTCACTTTGGAGAAGCAAACTAAAACTCTGAGCAACAATGTGTTTTAGCCAGAATTTATCTCTGTGTGTCCATAAATAACCCTTCTTTATTATTATTATTCTCTGTGATTTTAGTTTCTCAGTTTCTTTATTTATAAAATATCCAAGGCCTGGTGTGTATTGACTGTACAAATGCCTTTGTGTCTAAAACTGCATATTTGAACCACATTCCCACTGGCCACAGAAAGTTTATCCTTCTTTTTAAAATACCTTAAATGTAGAGTTGTTAAAACTCTGAACAGTGTTAAGAGTCTCTAGTAGCTGGACATCCAGCCGTGTTCTCATCGAGTTGTGTGATTTCTGACAAGCAATTATGTCACTAACTGCCTTTTCCTATGATACGATATACTCAAAGGAGTTTTATACCAAGATGAGAAAAAAAAAATCTCTTGTTTAGTTTTTCTTTGTTTTGCCTCTTACTTTGTCAAAGGAATTTCCAAAGCAGATTTACAGGTACCCATTATTGACTGCTGGTGTGAAATCTACAGAATAAAAAAAATGAAAACATAAATTGGGAGTGGGAGTCATATTTAATGTGGGATCTTTGTCCTGCTTTTCTAATTGCTTCTCCATGCCTTTCTGCAATACATTTTGGGGACTTGTATTCAGATTATGAAGCCTAAAATAACTGTTTCCAGTGGATGAATGCTTTGCTGTGAGCTGTGGTTATGTCTTGGAAAATCACAGTAATCGAATTTGAAGACACTGATGTACATTTTCAAGTAAGAACGTGGCTCTTGGGGGTTTCATCTAGGTCGGGCCTTATAAATTAAGTGATATTTTTCCCTGAAGTCTCTAGATTTATCTGAGGCCTTACATTGCCTTTCCACTTCTACAGCTCAGGCAACCTATGAGCCAGGCAAAATCTTATCCACTTGAACGCTAATGTTTTGTAGCAGTTGGCAATCCATTTATTAAAGGCAGAAGGTGGAAACACGGGGCAATTTGAAAACAATTTCCAAGATCACTGAAAAACCAGAAAAAATTATCTTTAAATATGTGTCTCAGAAATTGGGCACCAATTTCATTAGAATTTCTTTTTATGAAAAGTTAACATAAAAATTTCCAAAGGCCTTAAGTCAACAGCAGCTTCAAAATTGCAAATGTTCCCTTTTTCTAGACTTTATTTTTTCATCTACTATTCTAACTTGCTTATGAAGTGCCTACTGTGCATCAGAAAATGGCAATACACAATACAGTGGATAGGTTTCAAACTACACAGAGGTGTACATATATCTGCGTTCTAGTTTGTAACAATCTAGGTGAAGTGTAACACATAATGGATGCCATCTTTAATTTTTATGATTATTTCTTTTGCATAAAGAATTTGCAAAAACAAACCCACTGTAAAATAAATGGCAGTTGGTATGAACTTGACATCTTTACATATACCTCTCGCACAGTATTATCAAGATTTTGAGAACTCTAAAATTAATGGACTCAGTTTTTGTTTATGTCACTCCTGTTATTCACTGGCAAAAATGAAGCTAAAAAAATCAAGATTGACATAATTACAAGGGACTTTGGGAACTATAGGATAATGTTTGTGTTATTAATCCTCATTTAACAAGACAAGACCTTAGAAAGCACTGGCTAATAATTAATATATTGTACAGAATGACAAAGAGTGAAAAGGACAAAGGGAGTTGTTACGGACACAAAACATCTAAAATGCTATAGATAGAGAACTTGCCTCAGGTGGGAGGCTAGTTTAGTTGATTTTTATGAAAAAAAAATTGGAAAAGCATAAGAAGAATGGGCATCATTAAGGTATGAAGTGAATGTTACTGAGAAAGAGTGAAGTCACTCAGCCTCCCAATCAATTGTTATCTCAGAGAAGTCTTTCTAAGATTGGACTCTACAGAGCTAGGATGAACTACCTAGAGTAAAGAATGAGTCATTGTTTCTAACCAGAAAATAGATGGGCTGAGTGACTGTTAAGAGTCATCATTCTTGTTATTTTTTTTAATGACTGCATTTAATTAGTTTGTGTGTGTGTGTGTGTGTGTGTGTGTGTGTGTGTGTGTGTGTGTGTATGAGCTTTAGTGTGGATGTCAGGAAAAAAAACTTATGAGAGCTGATTTTCTCGTCCTTCCAAGTGGGTCCTGGGAAGGGAACTCTGTCACGAGGCTTGGCAGCAACAGCATTTACTGCTGAAATGCTGATATCACCATTCCTTTTTTGGAAATTGTTACAGGGTCCTTGATGCTGACAGGACACAGAGTTCTTGGTATTAAGAGGGAGATTGTCTCTGTTAGGGTTTCTATTGCTTTCAAGAGGCACTGTGACTATAGCAACTCTTATAAAGTAGAACATTTAATTGGGGTAGTTTGAGAGGTTTAGTCCATTACCATCATTGCCTGGTGGAATGTATGGCTTGGTTCAGGCAGACATGGTACTGGAGAAAGAGCTGAATGTTCTATATCTAGACTGATGGGCACAGGAAGAGAAGTTGTCACACTGAACCTGGCTTGAAGATGGGGCCTCAAATACTTCTCCTAGTGACACACTTTCTCCAACAAAGCCACGCCTACTTGAAAAGGGCCATTCCCTATGGACCTATAAGCTCCATTTATACAAACCACTACAGAGCCCTAGCTTTGTTTCTTAGTCATTGCTTTGCTATATGAGGACATTAACTACCGGGAAGAGCTGCTATTTGTTCAGTAGTTCTGCATTTATATAGTAGGTGGGAGAGAGTTTTGAGACAGGGTTTCATTGTGCAACCCAGCTAGGCTTGAACTTGCAACAATCTATCTGCTTAAACCTCCTTTGGAGGTTTGATTATAAGCTACATACTTTATGTAATGCCAGTATTACTTAGATATGTGAATAGTTGTTTATTGTTAATTTTCTTTTTATTATTTTATTTAGTTTTTAAATATATTTTATTAATTTATTTGTATTACATCTCAATTGTTAGCCCATTCTTTGTACCATCCCATTCCTCCCTTCCTCCCACTTTCCCC
This sequence comes from Acomys percivali, assembly GCA_907169655.1. Lineage (NCBI taxonomy): Eukaryota > Metazoa > Chordata > Mammalia > Rodentia > Muridae > Acomys > Acomys percivali. Next base: position 150,159,462 of record OU015743.1, read on the forward strand.
TTACTCCCCTCCCCTATGACTGTGACTGAGCGGTACCTCTTCTCCATGTATATGCTCATAGGGCATCAAGTCTCTTCTTAGTAGTCTGCTATCCTTCCTCTGAGTGCCACCAGGCCTCTCCATCCAGGGGACATGGTCAAATATGGGGCACCAGAGTTCGTGTGAACGTCAGACCCCACTCTCCACTCAGTTGTGGAGAATGACCTGTCCATGGCTAGATCTGGGTAGGGGTTCAAAGTTTACTGCACATATTGTCCTTGGCTGGTGCCATAGTTTGAACAGGACCCCTGGACTCAGATCTGCCCATCATAATGTTCTTCTTGTAGGTTTCTAGGACCCTCTGGATCCTTCTCTTTCACCATTCTCCCATGCTTCTCTCACCTAGAGTCCCAATAGGATGTCCTCCCCTCTGTCCCACTTTCCTGGGAAGTGAAGACTTTCATGGAACTAGTGTCCAGATATAAGTGAGTATATACCATTTGACTCTTTCTGCTTCTGGGTTAACTCACTCATTATGATCATTTCTAGTTCAATCCATTTGTCTACAAATTTCAAGAATTCCTTGTTTTTAATAGCTGAGTGGTATTCCATAGTGTAAATGTACCACAGTTTCTTTATCCATTCTTCTACTGAGGGACACTTAGGCTGTTTCCATGTTCTGGCTATTACGAACATGGTTGAGCAAATGTTCTTGTGTCTTGGAGCATCTTCTGGGTATATTTCAAGGAGTGGAATAACTGGGTCTTGAGGAAGCCTTATTCATAGTTTTCTGAGATAGTGCCAGATAGATTTCCAAAGTGGCTGTACTAGTTTGCATTCCCACCAGCAATGAAGGAGTGTTCCTCTCTCTCCACATCCTTGCCAGCATGTGGTGTCGCTTGAATTTTTATTGTTAATTTTCATTTGTGTTTGCTTCTTGAATGTTGGTCTCAAACTCAGAGCTTTATTGTGCTAAAGAAGTCCTATATCACTGATCTTGATCCCAGCCCAGTAATTCCTCTTACAGTCTTCACTCAGTCTAAAATAAGCAAAAAGAAGTCCTTATGGGGTTCTAATAAGAGATAGGAGCAAGTAAAGTCAAGATTGAGCTAGACCATAGAAAGGAGGCTAAAGATTCATATAAAACGAATGGAGTGGGGTAGAGAGTTTGCTGTAGTTAATATCTCTGGCTGCTCTTCTAGAGAACCAGGGTTTGATTCCCATTTCCCATATGGCCCACATGTTCACTAACATCCAGTTATAACTCCAGTTCCTGGGGCATGGATTCTCTCTTCTGGCCTCCATCCATATGTTGCATTTTTTCATGCAGGCAAAACATCAACATATTATAAATAACATTATACATAAACAAACAAACAAACAAACAAATATGTAGGATCAAAGGCCCCAAACCAAAACAATAATAAGAGCAACACATACACACATATGCACACACATACACACATACTCACACACACATACACCCCCACACACACATGCACACACACATGCACACACACATATACACACATACGCACACACATATACACACACACACACACACACACACACACAAACACACACATCAGGGATCAGAATGATGCCTGGAATCTACATGGTGGAAGGAGACAGCTTACTCCTGAAGCTTGTCCTCAGACAGCCACAGGTGTTTGCCCCTAAGGAAAATATAAAATGTATTAATTAAAAACAAATCATTATTTGTGTTAAGATAGAAACAAAACAGATTGCTACTAGCTGCACTGTGCAGTAGGACTAGGATACCTACAAGGTAAAGAATTTGTAGTAGAGTCTTGTAGGTGAGATGGTTAGTGTTCTACATGAACTGTCTGACTCTTGGTGGTACTCGCCTTGAACCCAGGTCTTCTCATGGCCTGCTGCGCTGATCTGGGAGGCTGTGAACCATGGCACATGTTACCGTTGGCAGTTGGACTTGTTTTCATTCCTGTGAACTGCACTCCCAGGAGAAAAGCAAGAAAATCAGCACTATTCAACATTTGCAAAGAATGGACCCAGAGCAATCTTGAGCATGGTTTGTTTCTCATGGATGTCTAAAGCATACCTAAATTTCTACTGTCAGACAATATTTTTTCCTCATAATTACAATTGCTTATATGGAAAGTTAGTTTGTGTGGGTTTAATTTATTTACATAGATTTACATTTGACTCATTAAAATGTTCCTTTCAAGAGTAGTCTGTAACTGTTTGAGCATGTTAAGTCTTGTTAAAAAAGATGAAAACATTTCTTTTGCCAATTGAGAATAAATTTAGAAAACCCAAACTTTGGGTTTTAGCTTAGTAATTTCTAAACATCAAAAACTATTTTATATTGCCCAAACAGTACACAACCATAAATTGAAACAGAACTCCATAGAAGACCATCTGTCTGCTCTCAGGTTTGAGTCATCTCATCTGCCCAAAGCAGATTTTGGGTAATTAATAAATTCAAGGTGAAAATTCCAGTGGTACAAAAATCACTCAGGTGAGAATGTGTACATTAGATTTTAGCTTCATGATTGTGAAACTTCAGTCACTTAAGCACTTATTAAACACCTGCTTTTTTGTAGCTCTGAACTTCATGTATTTTGTTTGTTAACTGGGACTGAATTTTACTTAGTAGCCTAGGCTAGACTTGATTTTATGCAGTCCTTCTCCTTCCACCTCCAAATTATTGATTTTACAGGGATGAACCATCACTCTGTCTCTAACTCTGGTATTGAAGATGTCACCCCATTTCTCTCTGTCAACCCTTGTAGCTTTATGTTTAATTTTTAAATAAAAATTGTAAATGTATTTATTTATGTATTCCCTTTATACCCCGGTCAAAAAGCAGGCAATAGAGTCCATGTTGGAGATACCCCCCACGCCCCTTTCTATGGGGCCCACATGAAGCCCAAGATGTCCATTGCCTACATTTGTGTAGGGGTCCTAGGTCTAGACCATGTTTGATGTTGGTTGGGTGATTCAATCTCCATAAGCCTCTCTGGGTGTGGTTAGTTGGCTCTTTTTGTCTTCTTGTGGAGCTCCTGACACCTCTAGGTTCTTCTATACTTCTCCTTATTTTCCCACAAAAGTCCATATGCTTTGCCCAATATTTGTCTATGAGTCTCAGCATGTTTCAATCTGCTGTTAGGTGGGGCCTCTCATAGGCTCCCGTGTGCGAGCATAGCAGAGTATCCTTAATGTTATCGAGGTTGGCTCTCTACCATGGGGCTGGTCTCAGTTGGCTAGGCATTGGTTAGACATCCCCTAATCTCTTCTCTGTCTTTATTCCTGTCCATCTTATAGGCAGGGTAAATTTTGGGTCGGAGTTTTTGTGGATGGTTTGGTGTTTCCATTTTTTAAAAAAAAAATGAAAGTAGATTTTTCTTCTCATAAAATACATCCAGACCAGAGTATATACTTCCTCCACTTCTCTTAATTCTCTGCCCCCTCACCTCTGCTCCCATCCACTCTCCCTCTCTTTTCCTTGAGAAACGAACAGGCCTCCAAAATACAACGATCGAACGTGGCAAAACAAGATATAATAAGACAAAGCCCCTCATCTTACGGCTCAGAAACGCGACTCAACAGGAGGAAAGGAGCCTTAAGAGCAGGCAAAAGAGTCAGAGACATAACCGCTCCACTATTAGCACTCCCACAAAACACCAAGCCAACCATGGTAACATGCACAACGCACCTGGTGCAGACCCCTGCTAGCCCCTTGTATGCTACTTCAGTCTCTGTGAGCCTGCGTAGTTGATTCAGAGGCCTATGTTCTTCTGGTATCCTCTGTCTTTTCTTATTCCTCAGTTTTTCCTCCCTATCTTCTGTGCAGTTCCTCAAGCTCATTTTGAGACAGTGTTTCATTATCTCAGGCTGGCTTTGAATTCCAGAGAGCTGAGGATGGCTTTGAGCTTTCCAGCCTCAACCTCTGAGCATTGACTTTATAGGTATTGTCCTGTATTCCCAATTTGTGAGGTCCTGGTGTTTGGTGTTTGAAGCTAGAGGTGGGTTTCTTGTTTATTTGTTTGTTTGTTTTTTTGTTTTAGTTTTAGTTTTAGTTTTAGTTTTTTGTGCAAAGCAAACACTTAACAAGTGAAATACATTCCCAGTAATAAATACTTGCTTTCTTTTTTATTGGACATGGTAGTTTCTTTAATCTTCCCCAGATATATTAATCATTATTTTTACTTTTAAATATAGGGGCAAATGAAAACCTTAACTGAATGCCCACTTGAACTCTGATTATTGCCCCAAAACTCTTTTGCCATTTTTTTCATTCCTGTCATGCACAATATCAGGTAACATTCTTTGAAACAGTAATTATTACAAGTGACACAGCTAAGCAGCATAATATGGATCATCTCACTCAAAGTCATGTGGCTCTCATTGGTGGCATATATAATATTTTATATTTATTTATTGTGTTTACATGAACATATGTACATGGAATGGCCCATATGTGAAGGTCAAGGAAAAACCAGAAGGGATAAGTTCTCTCCTTCATAATCTGGCTCCAGGGATTGAACTTTAGTTGTCAAGCTTGATGACTAAACTGCCACCCACTCCAGTAACAGATATAAGTATACCCATTGAACAGACAAATAAGACTGAGAAATCCATGAACTCCCAGGTCTGCCCACCTGCACCATCACCCATTATCATGCCCCTTCTTCCAAGAAGCCAAATTAATTAGCAGAAGCTGAAGTGGGAGCTTAGATGTTTGAGATTCCTGTAAAACAATTCCTCTTATCTTCCAGGAGGAGAATGTGCCAGTGGGTTCCCAGTGAAATATACAGAAATGATTCCTTAGCGAAAGGGCAGAGACTGACTGGACATAAAACCAACTATTTTAGGAAGAAAAAAATGTTTACTTTATTTATAAGATGAGGCCTCCATGTGTAATCTATTGACAGTGGGTGATTATAGATTCCATGTAAATAGAATTTCAGTGACTGAATTAAATTAATCTTTTCCATTCTGGCCACTTGATAATGGGATAATAGTAATAATTATTATTAATTTCTTTTGTGTAAATGTTCCTCTGTTTCACTGGAGAGTAAACCTTATGATCTGAAATGGAATCAGTCCTGTTGAATTTATTATCTGCCTGTTTACCTGAAACTGGACTGAGTAACAAAGGGTATTGTTGTCACTCACACTCTTGACTTCTGAATCAACCATAGTTTAGGCTGTAGAGTTAGATCTTCAAAACAGAATGAGAATAGGCCCTAGGGAATGTGAAGATGCTGTCACTTTCCACTAGCATAAAGGATGGAGTGGTAGGCGACACTGCTCTTAAGATCAGATGATACAGCTACCCCAAAGGGCTGCAGTCTTTGGAGCTGACCTCACATTATTCTCAGTAATGATATTTATTGAAATAAATTCACAATCCCAAGTCCAAGAAATGTCTGCAATCTGTGCTTGGTTGATCTTTCTTTCATTTCATGTGACTTGTCATCTCACTTTGAATCAAGATGTATAGTACTGCAGAGGAAGAACAGATTACATGTGAGACTGAGCTTGTGACTATTTCAAATAGAACACAGTAAAACTGTGAACTGACTTGCAAGATTATTTTCTGATAAAGCAAACAATACATGGGGAACTAAATAGTTTAAGGCTTATTTTGTTTTACCTTTAAAATATAATTTGAATTGTAGTAGAATTACATCACTTTCCTCCTCTATTTCCCCCTCTAGGTCAACACACACACACACACACACACACACACACACACACACACACACACACAGACACATGTTCTTTTCAAGACTTCCAATGCTTTCCCTCCAGTTGATAGTCACTTTTACTTTTCTTATTATCATTAGTTATTATTACACACACACACAAACACACACACACACATACACATACATGGAGGATATATATACTTTTATTTTTATTAATATTATCATTAGTTATTATTACACACACCACAGAGGATATATATATATATATATATATATATATATATATATATCCTGCTTACTTCACTTTTGTTTGTGGTTTGTGTGTATGTATTTTCAGAGTCGGATCACAAGAAATATTTCCTTCTACACTAATAAGTTCATTTATAGTGTTATTGTTCTTTTCTTGTTTATGTATCTATTTCTAAAGAGAGATTATTTCATTCCAAACTATCAGGTATTCTAGCTATTATAATGTTTCCATTCTTTATTTCTTTATGTTCCCTGAGCAATAGATACAGATGCAATGAGGCATACATGCCCATTGGAGCTGTTTTCATTGAAAAAGTTTTCATTTTACAATAAGTTATAAAGCCCTCAACAAATTTCTGATGATTGATATAGAGAATTTTCTAAGCTTTCCAACAGAGATAGAATTAATAGAGATAGAGATTAATAGAGATAGAATTAATCACTTAGTAAGTGATGAGACAAGACAACCAAAGAATCATAACCAGCAACCTAATCTCAGATGCCTATATCCCTCAATAAAACACTAATAATATGAATAACTAAAAAGTGGGCCTTGTCTAGAAATTAGTACCTTCTTGCACAAGTGGCTTTAGTCACCCGTGTTTCATCACAGCAATAGCAACAGTGACTAAGACAAGAGGTATAAGGAATATATACTCTTAGCAAAGTTACCTAACTAAGTCTAATAAATCAACCCAAATTGAACAAAATATCAGGAACTTATAAACGTTACTCAATAATAACTTTCAATATTAAAAGCATAAATACAGTGTAGGTAAAAGTTGGATTAAAAAACAGGCTAATTTTTGAAACAGGGTTTCTCTGTGTCGACTTGGCTGTCCTGGAATCACTTTGTAGACCAGGCTGGGCTTGAGTGCACAGAGATCTGCCTACCTCTGCCTTACAGAGTGCTGGGATTATAGGCATGTGCCACCACACATGGATGAAAACAGGATATTTTTTATTTGCTGTCTCTAACAAACATATCTCACAATCAACAACAGATAACACCTAAGATTAAAGGATGGAAAATTATACATAATAAATGAACAAAGAAACAAGCAAGTGCTGCTATTCTATTTTCTGAGAAAATTAACATCAAATAAAAAAATCCGAAAAGATAATCATTAACGAAAAATTCACAGAGAAGATTCAACTATTTTAAATATTTATGAAGTAAAGTGTGAAGCAAATTGTCAAAGAAATCTTATCAGATCTAAAAATCACCAATTTCACTCAACATAGTGATAGTCAGTCATTTCAATTATCCATTCTCACTGACAGACACATCCTCAGACAAAAACTAAATAGAGAAATGAGAAAGATAAATAACATTTATAAAGAAACCATAGCCAGTATATCTATAGAACAGTCTATTACAACACAAAAGGATGTACTCTTTTAATTATCTATAAACAAACTTCTACAAAATTGATCATACATTAGGATGCAAATAAAGTATCAACACATTTAGGAAAATTGAAATCACATAACACATGACTTAGAGCTAGATACCAACAATAATTGGAGTTACAGAAACTATACAAATTCATGGATGATAAACAGCAAACCATTGAATGATATAAGAAAGAATTCAAATAAAAAAATTCAAAAGTTCCTAAAATTGAATGAAAATAAAAACATGGCATACAAAAGTTTATGTAACACAATGAAGGCAGTCCTGAGAGGAAAGTTTATAGCCGTAGCTAGAGAGAGAGGCTGGAGTGATAGATCGAAGTTTTAGAGCACTTGTGGATTTTGCAATGGATCTGAGTCCACTTCTTAGTGAGACTGTGGTGGCTTATAACCATCTTTAACTTCAGTTTCAGAGAATGTGGTGATGCCTTCTTCTAACCTCCAGAGGCACCAGATACACATGCAGTTTACTTACATAATACAGCTAAAATACCCATGTACTCATTTTTTCATAAAATAATAATTATTATTATTTTAGGAAATAACTGAAGATATCTCATTAATAATTTAATCTTATACCTCAATATTTTTAGGAAAGAAGAACAAGCAGAACTCAATGAGTGTATTGAAGAGATAATAAAATCCACATTGAAAAAGTGTAATAGAAATGAAAAAACAATACGATGACTCAATAAAATGTGCTGGTGATTTTTTAGACATTACCAATATTAACACACATTTAGCCAAGTTAACAAAAAAGGAAAGAAGATCAGGATTAATAAAATCACAGATGCAAAGGGAAACATTACAATAAATACTGAAGTAAATCCTAAGGCATTTCAAAGGTTCTGTGAAGGAGATCAAAAAATGGGTGGGCTTTAACTGAAGAGGGAAAGGTAGGTCAATGCTGAAAGAGAATAAGAGAGAAGAAATAATAACACTAGGAATGTTTGAAAATCATTAGGGAATCATCTTATGCCTATCTAATATTGCTATATCTATCTATCTATCTATCTATCTATCTATCTATCTATCTATCTAT
>OU015743.1:150167853-150210956 GCA_907169655.1 Acomys percivali
TATCTATCTATCTATCTATCTATCTATCTATCTATCTATCTATCTATCTATCATCTCTCTGTTTATCTATCTATAAATCTATCCATCTATCTATACTTATCTATCTATATCTACATCATCTATATTATACCTATCTCTATCTAGATATATCATCTACTTCAGCCATAGGATTTGGGGAGATCAAGCATACTTTGACCTTAAAGCAGCCTCCTTGAAGACTATATTTTATATTACTAGACTATGCTATGTAAGCTACCAATGGAGAAAAATAATCAATAGTCCTACCCAGCTATGGTGTTTGTGAACCACCACAATGGCCAGCATGGCAAGATATCCTCCAAGCGGAATGATGGATACACTTATATCTTGGGTGCAAACAACAGAAGTCTAATTGGAATTAATGACCACACAATAGGGAAAAATTAGCTCCTGTTGATGCAGATTTAGCTAACTACGTGTGCTGATTAGGCCATGGAACCTAGAGGGGAACCTACCACTTCCATTGTCCTAAACCATTGTAATTTTTAGCTGTAGTCTGCATTCTTAGACTTATACCAAAGGATAATGTTAGCTCTCATGTCAGCAGATGGAGCCCATATAGAAACCCATATCTGGTTAAACTTCAAAGAGCAAGTTTATATGGCCTGCTATCTTAGTTTGAGTTTCAGTTACTATGACACAACATCAAGACCAAAACCAACACAGTCCACCTTTGACGGAATTCAGGGTGAGAACTCAAAGAAGAAAGTTTCTGACAGAAACTGAAGCAGAAATCATGGAAGATGACACTTATTGGTTTGATCCTCAACCCATTTTCTTATACTATCCAACAGAACCACTGGCCCAGGGGTTGCACCACCCATCATGGGATGGTCCCTTCCATATCAATCTTAAACAAGAAAATGTACTAGAGGCTTGCTTTCTCTCTAATCTTATAGATATATTTTCTTAAGTGAAGTTCTCTTCTTTAAGATGACTTTAGAATATTTCAAGTTGATAACAAAAAAGGACAGGTGGCTAGAACCAGTTGATACATCTATAACACACCTAGTATAATTCAAGCACAGGACACATCATGGAAGAAGAGACAAAAGCATTGTAAGAGCAAGAGTATGCCTGAAGTGAGATCGTGTCTTTTGTATATGACAGGGAAATTGTGTCATGAAATATCAGTAATATGGCAGCATAACAAAACCTAAGCATCAACAGTGAACCTGGCAACATGAATGGAGAAAATCTTACAAGGCTCTATCCATGTAAGAAGAACTATAGTTATTAATGTCTGCTGAGAGAGGTGCAGTCTTTCCCAGCAGTGACACCTGTAATTGGTTACCAAGTGGCCTGCCCTGAAAATCTATACACATGAATGATATTAAGTGGACCAAGTAATTATATTTTATATTAATTCTTTAACTATTAAATATAAATGTGTGTGTGTGTGTGTGTGTGTAACAATAATAACTAAAGAAAAAGAGACCACAAAAATGTGAGACAAATAAGAGAGTGTGCATCTAAGCAGCAGTGAGATGGGGTGGAGGGGACTATGGAGAATCAGAAGGTAGTAGTTGACTATGATGTAAATACCAGCATAAATGAATGAAATGTTCAGGGCAAATAAATATTGAAAAAATCTATACTCCATTAAACTGGAAAATCTAAAAGGAGTGGATGAATTTCTAGATACATATGACATATCAAAATTAAATCAATGTGAATTTAATAATTTAAACTGATCTGTGACAACCAGTGAAATAAAAGCAATTTTTAAAACCTTGGTAACTAAAATATAGCCCTGAACCACAAGGAAACATTATATAATTCTATGTGACACACAAAGAAGGTTTAATATCAATATTCCTCAAATTATTTTATAAAACAGAAAAGGAAAGAACACTTTGCAATTCTTTTATGAAGCCATCATTACCTTAAAACTCAAACCAGACAAGTTCTGCCCTTCCAAAAAAAAAAAAAAAAAAAAAAAAAAAGGTGTCATTGGACAATATCTATTGAGCATAGATACAAAAATTACCACAAAGTTACTTTCCGACTGGATTCAAGGATACATCATAAGCTTATCTACCATGATAAAGCCAGTTTCAGCTGAAGGATGTATGGACACTTCAGCATATGTAAATCAATACGTGTAATCAATTACAAAAACGGATCCAAGGAGAGAAACAATACAACCTCTCCAGTATATATAGGAAAGTCATTTGACAAAAGGCTTTAGGCACACTATATCATTGCTTCGTGATAAAAGTTCCAGGGAAACTAGGAATAAAAACGGACAAACATGAACATAATAAGGACAAATTAGCCAAATTCACCTAAGTCTCATTCCCAGGCCTGTAGCAGACCATGTGCTGTGGCCTCCCTTCTGCCACTGCCCCTATCACACAGATTTTCCTCTCCAAACTTTTTAACTTCCTTCTTCCAACTCATTGCCTTATCTCAGCCTCCAACTATAGCAGGCTTTCTCTGGGGACTTTCAGGCTATTCTACCAGGGAAAGCAGGTAGGCTAACTGTGTATCTTTACCTCTCGCAGCACCTCTCCTCCAAATCCAGCCCCTCCTTCTCATCCCCAGATCTATAGCAGAACACCCCTGCCCCCATTTCCAGTAGATCTCTCAAATTTTTCCTTGCCACTCATCCTATTGTCCTAGCCCCAGACTCCAGCCATTTATTCCCTGGGAACCTGCCAGGCAAGCCTGCCAGATTAGCAGGTAGGCCATATAAGCAGACAAGCACACATCAGAGATTTCCATTCCCCCTCCTTCCCTCCATCTCTGCCCCATCTCTGTAGCAGACTATCTGTTGTAGCCTCTGCCCATTCTTTGTCCTTATTTCCAGGGGACTGAGTAGATCAGGGTGGAATGCCCTGATTTAATAACTTCTGTAGATCTTCTTAGCCACCACTACAGAGCAATCCCATCCCTAAGTGTCAGCACCCAATACCTAGAAACGTATTTCACCTGGAACCCCAGTGACCTAAATATTTGGATTCCAGGAGAATTTCCTATCAGGCAACTTGCAGCCATCACACTCTACTAAGAACCTGAATGGGTAACAAAAACTAAGAAACAAAACATCCACAAGTCAAAGACAAGACCAGATATCAGCCTCCAGAATTCCAATCTTCCCAAAGCCAAATGCCTAGACACCTGTAAAAACACAGTAAATAATAGTAACAGCCAGGACAATATGTCTCCACAAGAGCCCAGTCGCCCTACCGCAGTAGATGCCATGTATTACAGCACAGCTGAAGCACTCCACACAAACCATAAATTGGCCTTTATAACATGATATAGGTTTGTAAAGAAGAAATAATCTATGACAACACAAACAATGGAAAGAAATGAATAGAACAATTCAAGACATATAGGTGAAAATGTATCAATAAAGAAAACCTAAACTGAGGGAAATGTGGAAATGAAAAATTTAGGAACTTGAACAGGAACACCAGATCCAAGCCTCACATATGAAGATGGAAAAAAGAATCACAGGCATTGAAGATACAATAAAAGAAATAATGGATATTTCACTAAAAGAAAATGTTAAATCTAAAAAAAAAAATCGTGGCACAAAATATTCAGGAAATTTGGGGCATTAGGAAAAGATCAAATTTAAGAATAAGAGCAGAGGAAGGAGAAGAAACGTAAATCAAATGCCCAAAAAATACGCTCAACAAAATCATAGAAGAAACATTTTCTAACCTAAAGAAGTAGATGCCTATTATGGTACAAGAAGTTTGTGCAACACCAAACAGACTAGGCCAGAAAATAAATTTCCTTCAGCATATAATAATCAAAGCATTAAACAAAAGAGGAATAAAGAATATTAAAAGCAGCCAGGTGTTGTGGTGCACACCTTTAATCCCAGCACATGGAGGCAGAGGCAAATCTCTATGAGTCTGAGGCCAGCCTTGTCTACAAAGTGAGTCCAAAACAGCCAAGGCTATTCCCTAGAGAAATCTTGTCTTGAAAAGCAAGCAAACAAACAAACAGACAGACAAACAAACAAACAAACAAACAAACAAACAGAATATTAAAAGCTGCAAGGGGAAAGACTAAGTAACACACACAAGAAAACCTATTAGAACAATACTTGGCTTCTCAATAGAGACTCTAAAATCCAGATAGCGCTGGACATATGTTATATAGTGCCTATGAGACCAGAGATTCTAGGCCAGACTACCATACCCAGCCAAACATTCAATAACAGAAGATGGGACAGTGAGACATTCCATCATAAATCAAATGTAAGACATAGCTATCTACACATCTAGCTCTACAGAAGGTGCTAGAAGGAAAACTCCATAATAAAGAAGTTAACCACACTCAAGGAAACAGAGCAAATAAATCTCAGACCAGCAAATCAAAAGAGGGAAAACACATACACATCATCACCACCACTTTCATCAACATAACAGGAATCAATAATGTTCATTAAAATCTCTCAATCTCAATGGTCTTGATTATTCAATAAAAAATACAGACTAACAGATGGATTAGAAAACATAATTCATTCTTCTGCTGCATCCAAGAAACACACTTAAGCATAAAACATAGACATCACCTCAGGATAAAAAGATGAAAAAAATAGTCCAAGCAAATGGAACCAAGAAGCAACCTGGTAAGTGAAGACTTCCATGGGACATGCCTCTTGAGCTAGTGCACAATTACAAGTGAGTATATACCATTTGAATCTTTCACTTCTGGGTTAACTCACTCATTATGATCCTTTCTAGTTCCATTCATTTGTCTACAAATTTCATGAATTCCTTCTTTTTAATAGCTGAGTAGTATTCCATAGTGTAAATGCACCACAGTTTCTTTATCCATTCTTCTGTTGTTACAGATTCTGCCTACTATGAATAAAGCTGCTATGAACATAGCTGAGCAAATGTCCTTGTTGTATGGTGGAGCATCTTTCAGGTATATGCTCAGGTGTCATATAGCTGGGCCTTGAGGTAGAATTATTCTCAGTTTTCTGAGAAAGCACCAGATTAATTTCCAAAGTGCTTATGTAAGTCTGCACTCCCACCAGCAATGGAGAAATGTACCTGTTTCTCCACATGCTTGCCAGCACATGCTGATGCTTTTGTTTTTCTTAGCCGTTCTGATAGGTGTAAGATGGAATCTCAGAGTTGTTTTGATTTGCATTTCCTTGTCGACTAAGAATGTTGAGAGTTTCTACAAGTGTTTCTCAGCTATTCAATAATCCTCTGTTGAGAAGTCTCTCTTTAGCTCTGTACCCAACATTTCTTGGATTAAAAATCTTAAACTAGGTGGTGCAGGGTGAAACCAATACTACTGTTCTACAAACAATCAACCGTCCCCCCAAAACCCATAAGAGTGAAATGACTTCTAGTGACATTCTACTGTATAGATAGGCCAATGCCTTGCTTAGACATTATCAGAGAAGCCTTGTGGAACAGGAAGAAGAAAAATACTAAGAACCAGAGGATATGACTGAGTCCAAGAACACAAGTCCCACTAAATCAGCATGATTGAAGCACATATGAACTCACAGAGACTGAGTTATCATACACATGGTCTAAATGGGTCTGTAGCAAATGGGTTCCATCTACTTCCCAGAAGAAGTGGACACATGACCATCTCCAGCCCAGAAACAATTTCCAATTGGTAACTACTTACAAATGAAAATTCAGTTTTCTCCTAAGTATTATTGAAGAAACAAAGTAGTTTAAGGGTAGGCTGTATGCACAGCAGTAGAAACTAACAGAATACAACTATAAAGATACGTTTAGAGGTATTTGTCTCATAATGTCATAATGTCAGGGCTTTGCCATTTCTTAAAATGTATCTTATTATTTTTATTGTAATATATAATTATATGTGATATATAATATATAAATATGTGATTTTATACACACACACACACACACACACACATCTTTTTACCTTACAGGTTCTTTGTATAAATATTATGGCTGCCAATTTAGTGTTTTGGGGGGATTGATAAATGTGCAAATGAGTGTGTCTCTGTTTTTTGTGCTTTCTCTTTGGTTTTTTTCTATTGTTTGTTTGTTTTGTCCTATTCTGATATGTTTTATATTACTATATATTATTTTATTTTAATTTTTTTATTATTATTCCTTAGAAGCCTGCTTTCTAATGAGATACAGAAAGAGGATGCAGATGGAAGGAGAGATGGGAAGAAACTGGAAGAAGGAAAAGAAAATCAGAATATATTATGGTAAAAATCTATTTTCTTTTTCTTTCTTTCTATTCTTTCTTAGTTTTCCCACCTTTTTCTTGCTTGATTTAACCTTTATTTATTTTTATACATAATTTTATTATAATTTATTTACTTTCGATCTCAAATGGAATCCCCTAGCTCTTATCTTCTTGTTCTCAACCTCCGTCCCTTTTTTGCCCTATTCCCCTCCCCTAGACCTCTGACCTGTGGATTCCTTCTTCCCCATCTTCTGACCACAGCCTATCAGGTTTCATCTGGATAGCCTGCTTCCTCTTCCTCTGTGTTCCCACAGTGCCTCTCTGCCAAGGGGCAGTGGTCAAATCACAGGCAACAGAGTTCATGTCAGTGGCAGACCCGTCTTTCCCTCCCCTTCTCCAGGTGGAAAAAAGGTATCCATAAGCTACATCTGAACAGGGGGTCTAGGTTCTCTGTTTGCAACGTCATTGGTTGGTGCATCAGTTTATGCAAGCCCCCCTAAGTCTAGATCTGCCAGCCTTGACAGTCTCCTTGTGGAGAATAAAGGCAATATAAAACAAGCAAGGAGAAAGAATCATGCTGAACACAGAACAATTCAAAACATTTTCACTAAAATAAGGAAAAACTGCAAGATGTCCACTGTCCCCATCACTATGTAATACATTGCTTAAAGACTTAGTAGAGCAACAATAAAGTGAAGATGATAAAAGGAATACAAAAAGAAAAGGAAGTCAAATTATTCTCATTTTAGATGATCTATTTCTATATGTAAAAGATCCTTGAAAATCCATTAGAAAATCTTCACAGCTAATAAATACATTCAACAACATAGTAGGATACCTAATTAACCGGTGAAAACAATTATTCTTATTTACCAATGACAAAAATTGGAGAAGAGAATCAGGAAAGCATTTATGTTCACAGTAGGCTAAAAGATTCATCAAATAAATCAAAGGAAATAAAAGACATATAATAAAAATTTAAGAGCTTGAAGAAATTGAAGAATATATCAGAAGATGGAAAGACCTCTCATCATCATGGAGTGGTGAATTACCATTCTTCAAACTATTCTACAAACTCCATACAATCACCATTAAACTTTTGACCCAGTTCTGCACAGAAATTGAACAAAATATTGTTAAATTTCTTTTTGGAGAAACATAAAAATGTTAAAAGCATAACCAAAATTATCTTCAACATCACAAAAGCTCCTAGTAGTATTGACATACCTATTTTAAGTTATATTGCAGAGCAGTAGTAGTAGTAGTAGTAGTAGTAGTAACAATAAAAGCATAGAACATTACATCAGACTTCTTTAACAATGGGGTATAATTGAGAGCCCAGATATCAGTCCATACAACTGAAACCTCCTAATTTTTGACAATGTAGTCAAAAAAATTACTAGAGAAAAGACATTTCGATAAATGGTTTTGGTTAAACTTGATAGCTGGATGTAGAAGAGTAAAACTAGATCCCTATCTCTAACCCTACCAAAACTCAATGTGAGACATATCAAAGATCTTGACATTATTCAAGATACTGTGAATATGACAAAAATTTCAGAAACATTTTTAACTTATAAGAATAGGAAAGAAATTTCAGAAGAGCACAGGCATTAAGGCCAGTCATTGACAATTAGGATTACATGAATCTAAAATAATTTTGTACAATAAAGCATGAGTCAAGTAAAGAGGCAGTCTACACAACCAGAAGAAAGAAAAAAATACATCTGACAGTTAGGATTTAACACATAGAAATAAGTAAAAAAACAAAACAAAGCAAAACAAAAACATAAGGAAAAGAAACCTCAAATAGAAAAAGCAGACATAAGTCTAAACAGAGTTTTCAGTAGATGAAGTACAAATGTCTGAACAGTTTTTTAATTTTAATTTTCAAGGGGTTTTGCTACAAAGGAAATGCGGATTAACACTACATTGAGATTTCACCTTACCCTAGTCAGAATGATCAAGATTTAAAGACAACCAAATAAAACCAAACAACCAACAATAAATGACAGTAGATGTGTAGATGTTGCCATAGCTATGTGGAAAGGAAAACGTGTATTCACTACTGGTGGGTGTCTAAGCTGCTACAGAAGTCAGCGGGCTGATCCATAAAAAGCTGTAAATAAATATAGCACAATATCTAGCTATACCACTCTTGGACATCTACCCAAATGGCTCTAAACCTTACTACAGAGATATTTGCTCTTTCACGTTCATTGCTTACTCACCTCATAATACTAAGGAAATGAAAGCAACCCAGTTAGACCTCAGCTGATGAATGGATAGTTAAAAAGTTGTACATTTTCCACAATAGAATATTACTTAGCTGTTAAAATAAATTATGGAATTTTCAAGTAAATGAATTGAACTGGAAATTATCATTCTGAGTGAGGCAACCAAGACACAAAAAGACAAATATCGCATGCTTTCTGTCATATGTGGATGTTATCTCTGACTCTTTAGACACAAGCTCTATTTAGAATACTCAAAGAGGTTAGAAGTTTAGAGAGGCTCATGAGTGATGTGGTTTTTAAGGGAAATGAGATAGACCACTATGGTATAATCAGTTCAAAAGAAGAATAGAAATGTTTTAATTGGGGTGGGGAATAGAAAGTGGGTATAGAGTAGAGGTGAGAATATAGCAAGAAATAGGTAGCATTAAAGGATTTTGAAAAAGCCATTTAAAAACCTACTGCTATAGAATCTTCCTAAAATATATAAATACATTACAAGAGTTTTAAAGAAGTTACCATATAATGAGAGGACAATACTACAAGAAGATACATAATGCTTGCAAATGAAATTCTCAGTACAAGGTATGGGTTAACTCCTTTTGAATTACTGGACAATGAGTCTCATAAACCTCCAAGAATTTCAGGCTACTAGGGGAGAAAAGAAATTATCAGTCTCATATAGTTGTGACCTCTACATTGGTGACTGCCAAGACAAGTTGTGCTCACTGGTGAAGTAGTTGTGTGCATGTTATAAAGTATTAAACCACTTTATGATTGGATATAAGGCCAAATGATTTTGATAAAACCTATACTTGTCACTGTTCAGAGGACCAAGGACATGTAGCTAGTTAAGCCATGGGTCCTAAGGGTAAATTCAATATTATTCTACTAATGGACACAGTAGTAAAATGACTCCTAAGTGGCTGTTGCTATATGCATAGATCAGCACATCTCTCAGTCCCATCAGAGAAGCTTCTCCTTACAGTAAATGGTAATAATCACAGAGGCCTTCAACTGGTATTCGTCAATGTGCAGAGAATAAGAGGCTATGCAGTGCAGTGCTCACTATAAATAGGGTGTACATATCATACATTTTCTCCGAAGGCTCAGACATCTTCATAGAAGAGTGGTGGAAAGATTGCAAATGCAGAGGCAGCTGAAAACATAGGGGAACAATGTTTTCCTTGAACACAGCAACGCAGTATACATGTGGAATCACAGCAGTTGCGAGAACAGGTGCAAGATCTATGCAAGTTCAAGTCAGACAACATTCAGGAAAACCCACCACTAGTGGGAAATCTACTGGCATTTGATAGCTGCTGGGAGAGAGTCAGTTGTTTATTTGTTTTTTTTTATCAAGGGACCTCTAATAGGTACACTATACTTCTGGGTTGGCCCTATCCATAAGAGTAGTCAGGTATCAGGAACTGGACATGATAGGAAAAAAGATAATAATGAAAGTCAAAGTTTCATGGGTAGGGAAGAGTTGAGTAGAGATATGGATAGGGAAAGCAAAAGCCATAGAGAAATATGAAAAGGTGAAATAACCAGTTCAAAATAGGAATGAAAGTAATAGACAAGTATGAAATACAGGGAACAATATCCCTGAAAGACACTGTAAAACAAAACAGTAAATAAAATTGTGTAAAATGTGCTTCATGGCAAATTTGTGATATCTCAGCCTGTAGCAAGTATCAAACCAAGAATGTGGCATGACATCCAATTCTATTTATAATCTTGTTTTTACTTTTATAATTAATAATCTGTGCTTGTGTATGTGCAGATTGGGTTAGTCAAAGGACAAGTTGGAGGAGTTGGTCTCTCTTTCAACCATGTATGTTCTTAGGCTTGAAATCAGATCATTAGGCTTGGCAGTAAGCACAATTACTCATTGATCTACTCCACTAGCCCATCCTAGTAAATAATGTTAGTAAATCATAATCATTTAATCAGTAATGCAGGACTATCCCTCTTTCCTTTGACATCAAGTCTAGCAATTTTGAAGATCTTTCACTGCATAGCTACATCAGTTTAGATCCATAATCAAAACCAAATATGAGGAAAGAAACAATCTAGTCAGAACAAATGTTATTAAAAAATAACCAGTTGTAAATATTTCTTTCTTATCTTAATCCGAGCAGGTACAGTAATGCTGTGGTTATAGACAACCTTCATGTAATAATACATTGAGGATATTGGTACGGTGGTCAACTCTAGCTTTTTTTCTTTTTTTTCCTTTAAAGATGCACATTCACTGTGCTCGTTGTCTCCTTTTAAAGTGACTACAGGTAAACACTATATATATATATATATATATGTGTGTGTGTGTGTGTGTGTGTGTGTGTGTGTGTGTGTGTGTGTTTCTTTACCAACTATGATATAGGCTTCCATCCTCCTCTTTCCGTTTTCTAATGAAGCTTTAAAAACACCCAGTATGTAAACCTGTGCTAATTTGGTATAAGAATCCATCTCAAATCTCAGCTCTTTAACAACAGAGTCCTCCTTTGCTGTCCTTTCTCTTTCCTCCTTTTCTTTTCCTCCCCTATAACTTATTTACCATGACTCACATAGGTCCATTTATCCTTTAATGAAGTAGCCACTATCTCAAACATGGTTGGTCTCTGTGCTGATGGGGACAAAAGGGAGCTCTTGAGGATGAGCAGTAATTAAGTGCTCAAACCAGGATGGGCCTTCACTCATTGGACAGAAAAACAAAATATCTGATCACAAGGGACATGTCACCATATATTCTTGAGAATGGGCAACAGAAGGAATCAGAGACATTATGATGACATTTACACTTTCTTTTGTCATATCTTATATTTAAAGATTTATTTATTATGGATACTGTGTTCTGTCTGCATGTACCAGATCTCATTACAGATGGTTTTGAGCCTCCATGTGGTTGCTGGGAATTGGACTCAGGACCTTTGGATGAGCAGTCTGTGCTCTTAACCTCTGAGCCATCTCTCCAGCCCCATGTCTTATATTTAATCCCTCAGCAAATCTTATTGCATTTTGAATTTTGGCTATCCAGCATTTGTCATCTATCCTTGTCTTCTATGTTCCACACTGTTTCAATAGCTTCAAGTTCTTACTTTCAAAGCATTGTTATATAATTTCAAAGTTAAAGAAAATCGATTCAATTTAATTGGATAAACTTTAAGTTGTTTAAACTTTAGATTCAAGGTATTATTCTACCCACTGGAAAAAAATGATGTTAGAAAAACAAGAGAGAGCAAGATGCAAAAATGAACAATGCCCCAACCCTAAATATTTTACAGTGGTAAATAGAAAATGTGGAGCCTGGATGTAGAAACATAAAATGGTAAAGAAATTTGAAGACATTTATTTTGTGACTGTGACTCTAACAGTTCTTTAGCACACTATGTTTTTGCTTGTACATGCATTTTGGACTTTAAAAACAGTTTTTATTGTTTTCTAACTTTTTTTATTAAATATGTGGAAAAATACAAGGCTCACAGCATAAAATTGTCATTGACTAAATAGATTGCAACACAAGATATGCTGGCAGGGAAAGGAATAAAGAAAGATCAATATGTGACCTTAGCTAACAGTTCTGATGCGAATGCATCAGGTCCCCTACACAAATATGGCGATGGGCAGATCAAGCAGGACCGCTGTGCCAGGCCACAGGGGAGGTGGATGCCATCAATCCTGATGTTACTTGATGAGCTGGGATGGGTGGGTAGCGGTGTCCCTTTTTCTAAGGAATAGGGGAGGGTGATGAAGTAAGGGGGGTAGAGTGGGAGTTGGAGGAGAGGAGAGAGAGGGCTAAGACTGGGATGTAAAATGAATAAAAATAACAGCAGGAGAGCTGGGCTGGGTGGCTGGTTGCTGGAGACTCACTGGGGCATTTCTGGAGAGCTGGCCCCATCTCTCATTGAGAGTGACCCACACTTCACCTGGGCAGTGTGGTAGATGGTTTGGCTCTGATTGCTTGTGTGTGGGAAAGGTGGTGGGCTGAACAACGCAGCCACCACCCAGGCCAAGATCCAAGGCTTTGAGTTGCCCTGCCTCAATGCCTACCCCATTTATGAACTGCCAGATAAACAAAGCTATTTGATTTGCATGACACAGGACACAGGGCAACAACAGCCTCAGTGAGTATCCGGTTCTGATAGTGTAGCCAGAGCCAGAGGCCTCAAAACAGACCAATGACTCATGCAATGAAGAAGCAAAACTGTTTTGGCAAAAAGGTATACTGTGTAACTTCCATGGTAAGGTTTTTAAATTTTATTTTTAATTATTTCTATGTTGTTGTTTTTATTTTTATTTTTTGTTTTCTTTTTGGAGAGAGGTTACCAGGGTGGAGTGTAGATATGAAGGGGCAGAGAGATAACTGGAGCTGAGGTATATGATGTGAAATTCATAAGGAATAAATAAAACATATTTTAAAAACAGACAGGCAGAATGGTAGACAACGAGCAATAGCTTGACTCAGGTTTGAGAAACACAAGGAAATCGAATGTGGTATGTTATCAATATGTGCCTTTATCTGGTACATCTTGTTGGCAGGAGGGAGCTTCATCATAACTGGTTAGTCTACAATAGAAAGGTCTTAAGATATTTATAGGCACAGTCACGATTTATGACCCATTCAGGGGTAGAAAGCAGAGGGTAGGTACTATACAGGAGTTTAGAGTTTAGCTAAGTTGAGTTGGCTTCCTGGGTTATCAGAATCTTTGGCTAGAATAACGTTACAGTAAAACCCAGAATAAGAACACAAAGGCCCCCGTTGTGTGGTGCCTGGTGTTTCTGAGGATCCTTAAACACTTGCTACCTTGGTCTTACTTGGCTTGAAGGACACAGAGCTGAGTTTGCAAGCTGAAGCAAAGCACTTATACTGCACTTTGTCCCTATGGTGGTTTGAATTAAAATGGCCCCCATAGATTCATAGGGAGTGGCATTATTTGAAAAGATTAGGAGGTAAGGCCTTAGAGGAAATGCATCACTGGAACTGAGTTTTGAGGGTTCAGAAACTCAAGCCAGGCCCTGTGTCTCTCTCTTCCTCCTGCTGGTGGATCTTGGCATAAAATCCTCAGCTACTTCTTCAGCACCATGTCTGTCTGCATGCCAACATGCTCTGGCTAAACCTCTGAAATTGTAAGCCAATCCCAATGAAATGTTTCCTTTATAAAAGTTGTCATGAATGGTCATGTTGTCTTTTCGTAGCAATAGAATACTGACTAAGAGTGTCCCAGATGACATAAAATGAGTTGATGAGATCAAAGGAAAAATTAGCTTGATTTTTATGCTTGTAACTTATATTGGCCACTTTCTACTATGGCATGCTTTTAAAATGACATTTAAGAGAGAAAGAGGGACAAGAAAATAAGGGCAAAATAAAGTATATTTATTTGTTTAGTTTTTTCAAGACATTTTAGATATCTTTAACATGAGGAAGTGAAGTTCCCATGGGTCTCTGCATTTGGCTAAGAATATCACATCACACAGATCATGAAATGGCCAAATCTTCTGCTTGACAAAATGGCGCATCCACCTACTATGCTGCTTTTCCTGATTTTTATTAAATACATTATTTTTTGTTTTTGTTCTTTCTGTCTGAACTCAACGTTATTAAACTCTAATTATTACTTTGAAATGTCCTTAGAGGAGCACAGTTTTAAATACTCTGTTATGGAGTTTGTACAAAAAGATCTGTTGGGTAAATCATACAGAATTTCTGATGCATTGTTCTCAAAGAGAGATAACACTAATGGCACGTAAGGAAGAGTACACAGAAGGGAAGGGCTCTACTGACTGAGAATCAGCAGTAATGGAGTAATATTCTACATCCTTTCTCTGCCTCAGACTCCATCAATAGAGAAGCAGGAGTAAATGTTTTCACTTCTTTAGTTGAGGAATGAATACTTCATGAACAAAGTCTCCTTTAGCCTTTTGTTTTAGTTTGGCACAATCTAGCTTCTGAGTGTAGACTTTCACCTGCTTACCCCTGCAGAAAAGAAATGGACAGGTGAACAGGAGTGAAATTGCAATTGCTCAGTTACTGACTTCAAAGATAAAAATAGGCATAGGGGAGGAAGTCAAAGACTGTGTTGTTGGGCTCAAACTGGACTATGAGGTCTTCTCATTAACACTGTTCTGAGCATGATAGGTTCCTGTGGATTTGACTCCTACAACTCAAATATACAAATATACAAAACTCAAGAGATAGAGGCTCCTGAATCCCAACAAACCACAAGACTGGTTCTGAGAAATAACAAGACATGTAGCACTAAACTTGATAGATAATTGGTATTAAATAAATTATAAATTTCTTTAACATCATTGTCTATGCATAACTTTTTCACTGCTTTTAGGACTGTTTTATATATGCTAATTGATATTTCAAGGAGTCAATAAGAGTAAATAGAGCTAGTCATAGGAGCATAAACATTAGTGTAAGAAAACATAGCGTGAGAAACATATGATTAGATTGGAGCCTATCTACCATTCTTAAATCTAGAATTATTCTATATAAGAATTTGGATTTTGCTACAGTCAAGACACTTTTTAACATTGTGAGAAATACCCAAGAGAAACAATTTAAAAAGAAAGTTCTATCTGAACTTGGTGGTTCTGAGGTTTCAGCACATGCTCTCTGGTGCCACTGTTTTGTGGTAATGCAGAACATGGTAGCAGATAAGGGTGACAGCAAAGTTGCTCACATTCTGGTGGCCAGAAAGCAGAAAAAGAGGGAAGACCTAGAGTCAAGACACGTTCTTTGAAGACATGTCCGCAGTGACATTTCTACAGAACTCATCACCGTGCAAATATGAATCCATCCATGGATTACGCTGTTGGAGGTTGGAAATTTATGCAACTAATTTAAATTAGCTAAAAATGAAAATAAGTTTTATATCACTTTGTTTTTGATTATTATTTTTGATCCTAATAAATAATGATTGTGTCTTAATTTTACTCACTGTTCAGTATATCTCAAATGTCATATTCAGTAAGTGTCATTTAATTACTTTACTTACTATTACTATGTGAGTACATGGGCTGTGTGTGTGTGCACCTATGCACACAAGCATGCATGTGTATGACGGTACATGCATTGTAGATATCACATGTGCTTCTCATCACCGACAAATGCACACTCTAAAATGCAAGGTAGCATCTCTTCCATGTTCTTTGTGTTATCACCCTCACAGCCTAACGCTTGCAGTATACTATGCACCGTGGACATTTTTGTCTTATCTTGTATGCCTGTGTGGCCTTTCTCTTTCTTGATTATTCTCTTTGAGCATTGCAATTGCATTTCTTTATTTTGAAATTTTTGGGTAGTATCAACTTGTGCATAAATAAACTCTCAGCAGAAAATTGTAATTTGGTGGGACAGGGCTTATTTTCCTCAGTGCCATCAAGCAGGAGTCACCTACAAGAAAGAAACAAGCCAGATTAAAGAGAAGAACACTTGCATCTTGAATGTTCAGTCATCTGCCACTTTCAATACTTCCCAAGCAGCAGCCCAAGAAAAAACCAGTCTGGGTTTAGTCCAGACTGTTGCCTCAGCACTTTTACTATAACCCTTTACAGCCCACAGTATGAGTTAAGGGTGCACATTTTCACTGCAAATGCCTTTTAATGGTGATGATGATATCCTGCCTGTTAATTCCTTAGTGATTAGAGGCTCAGTAGCTGCTGTTATTAGTTCCAGGATGACTGCTAACAATACAGCATCACTCGGGCTCTATTAAGTGCGGTCTTCAGAGCACATCATCCAAATCTCTAAGCCATTACGTTTAACTCAGACCAAGGAAACAGTGATGGTGAGTACAACTGGGGCTCAGCAAACAGATACTTGGGAAAGAATTATGTTTGTAATAAAGTATCCTTTTAGAAAATAAGTCAGAGTCTTTTGAAAGATGACAGGAAAACAATTTCTACAGTTTAAAAACATTCATACAAAGGAGAGGCTGAAGAAACCCTGGCAAGCCACCTAATAGGGACCCTAATCTAAAACCTCTCATATGCAGAATGCATAGTTTGATCTGTAGAGATTACTGAGATAAATTCATCTGAAGAATCACTATGAGGAGTAAATATTCATGGTGCCAAATGGTTATTCTACTTTTCACTTAAGTTTAGACTAAAAGACACAAAACTACATATACACAATAGGAAGATATCAACCACATAGGGAGAATATCTCTGCAGGCCAATCAATTAGGTTTCTATAAAAAATTCTAGGAATTCCCCCCTTGGTAGAAGCTAATAATGTGGGGTTAAATGATGTATCTCTATCTAAGCATCTGTCTAGATATAAGATACTACGCAGGTTGATCTCCCTGAAATTAACATTCATTTCATCCTGTCATAGTTAGGACCAAATAAATGGTTTCTAAAAAGATCTCAATTCTGGAGAGGGGGAGAGAGACAGACAGAGAGAGAGAGAGAGAGAGAGAGAGAGAGAGAGAGAGAGAGAGGGAGAGAGAAAGAGACAGAGAGAGAGACAGAGAGAGAGGGGAGAAGGGAGAAGGGGGAGAAGGAATGAGTAGAAAGTGGATTTAAGGGTAGAGAAGCTAATACAAGTTTCAATGATTTTAAGGCCTCGGATGTCTAATGGTGAGAACCTCATAGATGACAAGATAAACATGATAAGAAACACTGCTAAGTTACCACTCCCTTTCATTCTATACAAGTAGAAGCAAAAATCCTGCTGTATGTCAGTCATTTCAGTCTACACCATATCTCTGAATAAGACAGTGCTGTAAGGATAAACTACTGAGCATAGTAAAAACTACTAGGTGGCCATACATACTTCTCCTTCATATTTACTTAGAGAGAGAGAGAGAAAGAAAGAGAGAGAGAGAGAGAGAGAGAGAGAGAGAGAGAGAGAGAGAGAGAGAGAGAAGAGAGAGAGAAAAGAGAGAAGAGAGAGAGAGATAGAGGACATAATGTTTGGTTAGTAGGGAGGTACACCTGGGAGGAATTTGGGGAATGAAAAACATGATCAAAGTATGTATAGAAATATTTTTCAGTTAAAATACTTTAAAGATACATTAAAAACCCTTAGTGCTTAAAATTCTCTGATTCTATAAATTAAATGAAAACAACATCTCCATTGCTCATTGGGAGGTCCATGATTAAGTGAGTTCACAGTGTTGAGTTTAGCAATGAGTGAAGAGAGCAGAACCTAGGAAAGTCCCCAGTTCTTCCATCCTGTGGGGGATCTGAAGCTCCAGAGATTTTTCATCTGATTTTTCATGCACATTTAATCTTTTGTCATCAGCACAGCTTTTCTTTCCTTTTTAAAGAATATTTGTTCTCAGTCTTCTTCCTCTTCAGTGTCATGAGCATTGAAGAACACACACACACACACACACACACACACACACACACACACACTTAAAATAAAAAGATAATCTCACTTTGATAGTATTATTTAGATCTAGAAAATTAAATTCTCTCTGGTCTTTGGCCACAATTGCTCCATCCCACCTTGCTTGTATCCATCTAAACTTGGAGGCTACTCTCTGTTAAGCCCTGTTGGTACAGGGCTATCTTATTAATGAGTTCTGCTTGTAATAGCACAACCTATAACTACTACTGAAAATGAATAAATTTGTTATGAATGGACAGTAGCTGTCAGATAATTGCCATGCAAATATGTTAGGAACAGAGGTAGCTAAACAATTTTCAAGAGAAGAAATGTATTTGTAAGAACTGATCGATCTCTATACTGGACTTTATCCTGAGGCTGTGAGCCCAGCTATTTCCTCCACCTGCTGTGTCCACCATCAGACCTACCCTCAGGCAGACTTCATATATTGCATGAATATCCATTTTCTCATCTCACAACTGACTTGTCTTACCAACCAAGAGAACAAATTCTGTTTTTTGAGGGGTGGGCATCCAAGACATGATTTGTCTGTGAGCCTTGGCTGTCCTGGAACTGTGTTTGTAGACCAGTCTGGCCACAGACTCAAGAGATCTGCCTGCCTCTGCCTTCTGAATGCTGGGATTAAAGGCATGCATCACCATGCCTGGCCGAGAACAAATTCTTAACTGCCATGTCTGGAGACAGCAAAGGGGTCCTATGGCAGAAACGAACTAAGATATAACCTGACATGGAAGCAAAATTTGACAATTAGGAATGGCTGCAGGCCAGGCCCAAGGGACCCTCAGGACAAATCTTCATTGCTCCTCTCACATAGTACAATCCTGCAGAAAGCTCTTGTGCATGATCTTAGTCTATCTAAAGGCTCATGTTGATCAATTCATGCTGCTCCTTGACCACAGATGTGTCCGTTGTTCAAGTAAAAGCCCAACAAATCATCTCTAGTATTTCCTATCACATTTTTTAAAAGTAGAAAACAAACAAACAAAAAAAACATTGATGACACCACTGTTTGGGAAGGTCACTTGATGACAAATTTAATTGCTACAACTGAATGATCCCAAGAAAAGTTTATGGTTTTCTTAAAATATCACATAGTATGATTTTGTGTTAATTTTCATTCCTTTTCCCAAGTAGGTAGTGGAATTTAGAGCCAAATAGCCTTGTTATGACTGGATCTTTTGTGCTTGTTGTGTTGGATGGCTCTACAGATAACTTTTATTCTTTAAAATTACATTGAAGTAATTTCACTCCCCTTTTTTACCAAGTCTGAGTTCTGATCTGTACCACAGTAGGCCACAGACTTGTTCTGCCTTTGGATCGCAGCCTTTCCCTGTGCTGTCCTGATGCAGGCCTATGAGAGATTTAGGGTGTCAGTTTCTTATTCTGTGTTTCAGACGTCATGATTATTGGTAGCTTGAATTTGATTTGGGGGAGGGTAGAATTTACTACTCAGAAGTTGAAAAACTCTATAAAACAGGTTTATTACTTTTGCTTGTCTTCACTTCTTCTGGTTGCTAGTTATTAATAACAGGACACCGACCTTAATGTTTACAAGCAACACAGTCTTGGCCAAGTTTGGAGATGATGTAATATGTTGAACAGGAAGAAAATTCTTTCAGTTCTTACACTGAGAAATATTGATTGAATATATTGTGCTACATTGTATTAGCTTCCTTAGCAAATAATTTCTTTAATTGATATTGGGAAACCTTCACTCTTTGTATTTAGACAATTAACTTTTACTACTTTAAATACAAATACTTTTCTGGGACTCTGACATTCTCCTTTTCCTCTCTGTGTTTCCTGGATGCCATCTTTTCTGTGTTATGTGTTTGCTCACCGGTATGGTGTGTGCTTTTGTTATGGCCAAAAGCAATTGAGTCAAGAAAGGGTGGGCTGAAAACTCAAGTGCCATGAGATAAAATAAATCTTCTCTCCTGTATTCTTTTTTGTAGTTGATTGTGTCAGTTATGTTGTGCTAGTGATGGAAAGTTGACTAATATAAGAGAATGAAAGGGAAGGGCAGCAAAGCAGGATTTACATCTTAATTAGTGTGCACAGATGAAGCCGGATGACTTTTTGTGGCTGTGGAAATGAAAGCACCAACCTGTTGTGGAAATTGCAGATCCTGTAGAAAGCAGTCATGACTCCAGTGACCTCGATAACCCTAGAAAGATCAATATTTTCACTCAGTGACAGAGTTCCTGACCAAAGGAGTTTACCCTTTGGCTTTCAAGTAGCCAATTAGATTCTGTCTCCCAGGAATTTCATCTGAGTTTACTGAGCTTATTCTTTCTAGGGCACTTAATCTGTATCAGATCTAACCAAGAGCAACAAGATGGTGTGCATTTAAAAAAAAAAGAAAGAGAGAAGAAAATAAATCAGAAACATTTATAGAAAAAAATGAACAAGTCAACCCAGACACTATTTCACAGTCTTCATTGGCATTTTTTATAAATTTCCAATAACCCTCTATTAACCCTGCACCACCTCTTTGAACCTACCATGGATGTGAATGTATCTTTTTCTAGGCAACTAGATAATTCCCAGCTAAAACGTTCTGTTCGGCACGGGTGGGACCTGAGCCACATTCATAATGTTTAGAAAGCAGCACAACTTAAAAGCATGTGGAGAATTCCATGAGAGAAGTTAGAGAGTTGGGAAGCTATCATATGGGAGGGCAAGCACTTCTATTGCCTCCTCTACTATGTTTGACAGTAGTATTTTATTTGTTCCTATAAAGATAAATGTTTTAATAATGAAAGTTGTCTTTTAAAACAATATTTTTCAAGTCTTTCTTCTATTTATCTCTCTGTGATTCAAAATCTTTAATGAAAATATCCTCTAAACATTCTTAGGAAACATTGGTTTAGTAAATGAATGGTTTATAAAATTCTTTTTGGCTGCATTTGACAATGCATATAATAAATGTTTATTAACAGAAGCAATATAGGGAGTTGAAATCAATGACAAAATAATGCATTTTTAGTATTGATTCTTTTCTGAGCCTAAGATCCAGGATTGCCTGAGCATTGTAAACTGGATCTGTCATTGCTGATGGAGCATTTCTTCAATTCCCAACACATTTTCTCAGAAGAAAATGAAACAATAGTTTCTTGTCAGCTTTACATTTTACCAGTTTCATAGATATTTATTAACCACTGTATACATCTCAGTATTAGAAGTGATATGTATTTAGTTACTTACATTACACCAGTGGAGGTTCGTTCAATAATTATAGCAAGTCAGTAGCCACACTAACAATATTGCAAAAATATTAGTATGGTGTGGTGTGTATAAGATTTTTATTTTCAATTTAATAAATGACAATTTTGCAATATGGTGGACTTGTGAGAAAGAAGACGATTAAGTACTGTGCACTAACTGTAGCACCACTGCAGCCAGGACAGCTTCAAAGAAAGCTTCCATTACAAATTGGTCCAGCATTTCAGACTGTCCCACGCAGGACTCCTATTAAGCATGGAATTTATCAAAATTTAGAAACTGGACCACAGATAGTATTCTTGGCTTGTTTTAACCATTTTTCTGAATTTTATTTGACCCCTCTCAAAGGTACTATTCACTCCAAATCAGGCAGAGGAAACCTTAAGAGAATGATGCCCCATTTCCCCAAAGAGGAGTTGGATAGGATTTTGTTTGCTCTCTTAGCCTGCGGATGCTTATTTTAATTGGGAGTTGCTTTTAAATTATTACTCGTCTTACTCAGAGAGAAAATGAGGTTCAGCTCAGGGATGTCTCTCTTTTCCTTTGCCTTTCTTTTGTAGGAATGGAGATAGGGGTTGAAAAGAAAGAAGTGGGATATAGAAATATATAGAGATGATAGGATAAAAAGTGAACTATTGAATCTACTTCTCAACATATGGCCTTAATTGTTACTCACAAATAAGGTTATTTTTAATTCATTGGTATAGAATTTTGTATACTGATACAAAATAGGTTTGATTTTGATACATTGGTATAGAATTCATATTTAAGATTATTCTCCATTCAATTTTATATACTTCTGCTCTAATATGGGGTATTGAACACATACAACTCAATTATAATACAAAGTTTACTTTATATCTTAAAAGTGCTATGGCAGGCTGTTTAGGAAAATTAAGGAATACAAGCTAATTGTTAGCTGATCAAATCATGCTCATGTTAATTATTAGTCTATTTTTATCACAATAATATACATTCTAGGTTTAACAGATAAATCTAATCCTATAGGTAGATAAGGTAAAATAGATAAGGTCTTCAAAAGCTCAGAGACCTACAGAATATGGCATTTAATGATGCTTTTAATATTTTAAAGATTATTTGACAATTATACAGGATAACTCCTGGCAACACCCAGCTTACCTCAAAGAAGATGATGAGCATCAAAGAATCTCCTTATGGAGATGGCTTCATGTTCAGCAAACAAGTCACTGGTCAAAATGTCCTTATTTCTGCCACAGACAGAATTCTGCCTAAAATTGGGCAAGCTTGGATGCAGGCAGAGTCAACAGCCAAACTCTGCCAAGACAGGGTAAATAAATCCTCAATAGTTCCTGCCTCACAAATATGTCTGTCAGTTCTCTTGGGCCAGAAGGTTGAAGAATGGGCTGCAAAGTTTTAGAGAGTTTTGGATGACTGCTCAGGCAGCAAACTGTCTCTGCCATTTTTTCATTTGGGAAGCTGTTAACCTGCACTTCCAGCTTATTCTGGTAATTAAGTTTTGTTCCTTATCAAGTCTCTGATGAGGTTGGAGACCAAATAGTTTAGTCATTTCAATTAGGCTTAGTTGTTTAGCCTATATAAATGTTACACCATGAATGTAACATTTATATAAGTCCTGACTGTTTCCTGGTTCTTCTTGCTATAGGTAGTTTATTGTATATATGTGTAATAATATAAATGTATATGCCAAAAAAAGAATTGTGATCGATTCACCTTTAACAAGGCTCTGAACATTGATTGTTGATGGTTTGTTAAATGGATATATAATTAAACTGTTTTCAAAATAAAAAAGAAAATTAAATCAGCTTTTAAGACACATTTCAAAAATCATTTAGTGAAAGAATGTTCCAGAGAAAACAGTAATATTTAGCGTTTTGGGAATTTGGATACAGAATGATTGGGAGCACAGCAGAGAACATATACTGCAGTGTTAGTCTAGTGGCACACTCACGGTTTGTTTTCCTTTTCTAAGGAAGACTTACATAAGAGTATAATCTTACTTTTGGAGACAAAATGGTGGAACATTCTTGACAAGAGAAAAATTAATATGAGTTCCTGTTGGTTGGATTCTGGGATATCTGAGAGTTCATAGGCTTATCAGAGTCTAAATCGGTGAAAAATCAATGAACATTTTCTAGAAAAATGCAGATGGTACTAAGAGTAGGCTGCCAATGAAATGGAACTTGAGTCCTTCTCATGAATCTATGATCTCTTTGGTGCTGCATGGAGCTAATGTATTTGGATCTGATGATAGTCTACGTGCCATACCAACTGCTGTTGTTGAATGGAGCTTATCTGTTAAGGGTGCGTGTGTTAGAAGGTTGGGGTCTTGTAGTGATGTTAAAAGGTGGTAAAAATTTTATAAGGAAGAGCCTAAGTGGGATAGATTAGGACTTTGAATAATTCCCACAGAAAATAGCTGCTTGTTCTCTTGCTAGACAAAGAGTAAGTTTGAGTGCTGAATGACTTTCTACTCATTATGAGACCACTTCTTAGATACTTTCCTATCACCATGATGCCATCCTCAGTGATGTCCTTATTAAAGCTGAGACTAGCACCATGTTACTGAACTTCTGTAGCTGTGACCCATTGTTTGATCCTTGTGGTGGTGTTGTGAGGAGCAAGGTCACAAGAGTTCTGTCCTCAGGAAAGGAGGAGTATTGTGATCATGTTTATATGTGCTTGCTCTTGATTTTCACTCAGCACATTGTCCCTCCCCATTCCCTGGCTCATTGACTTTAGACTCCCCAGCTCAAGATGTATGAGAAATACATTTCTGTTATTCTGTTCTTCTATCCAGTCTGTGTTTTCTTGATATATAGCTTTATAAAAGAAATGAACAAATATATTATAAAATTACCAAGTTATAAACCAATTTTCTTTGATGTCTGCTTATTTTTAGTGCCATACAGCTTTATGCACAACTGTTTTACCACAGACCATCCACAACTTGATTCCTTTTTAGAAGAAATCTTGATTAATTATTTACCTAAGTAATTTGCTGTGGCTCTCCAAATAAAGAGGGAAAAATCTTCCTTTGGCTGAATTACTTCTGATGGGTGGATTTTACTTCTTTTCTCTGCATAACTCAAAAGGAACATGTGAGCAGCGGTTGAAAGAGTACCCCAATTATATTGCACTTAGAGCATCTGCAGAGCTGGTCTCAGAGTCTGGGCCAAGGAAACCACAGCTGTGAAGCTCTGCTCTTGCTCCTAGCACAGATGCCAAAGCAGATGGAAGGGCAGGGATCATCTGCAGAAAGGCTGCAGATCTGCAAGCAAGTGGAGAGTGAAAGGCCCAGCAGACATCACTGAAATGCTTAGATTGATGGGTTCTCACTCCCAGGAGCAGCAGAGGCGACAAACTGCCCACTCTAAGCCACAGACAGCAACATGATGGATGTTGTTCAAGCTGTAGTCTTCAGTTCCTTTGCCGCTATGATCTTCTATTCCTTCCAGCATCCATTTAGGTGCCCTTGCCTAGAAACTGTTCTGAAGCTGCTGGTGTTTGAAATGCTGAGGCAAACAGTTTCATTCAGGTTACATGCCAAAGTACAAGGCTATTCTCAGTAGCAGAAAAGAAAGAATAAATCCAGGGCTACTAATCTGCAAAAGAAAACTATTAAATAAGCTCTCCCTGGAGAGGAATAGCACTTTTCATGTTGCTGTGCTAAATTTACCACAGGACTATGCCTGCTAAAACATCAGCTCTTGAAATGCACTGTTGGGTGGAAAAGGTTGACAGGAAGATTATGCTTGAGGGGCCCCTGTTATCTATGTCCTTTGGACAGTAGTTTGGAAAAGCTTTACAGACACTAATTAATTCTGCCCCACAGTAAGGGGTGGAACCACTGGCTCAGTAGGAGGATGAGCTACCCAGCTCACTCTGAGGTGAGAGAAGCAGGAAAACACTTCAGGGTCTGTCTAGGTTGATCCTCCAGAAAAACAGCCCTTTAATCTTCCTTAGGGTTAAAAAGTCTTTTGAGTTCTTGCAAAAAATTCATCTTGGGCAATATTAAGCTGCTCTCCCCAGTGGAAAGAAGCAGGAGGATGTATCAGGCTGCTGCAAAACCCAGTGCAAGGTCACTCTTTTAAAATGCTGATTATATACTAAGAATATCAATTCTCTGATTCTCATAATCACCAAAATTTTGTCTTGAATACAACTGAGATTTATCTACTGTATTACTTATAGTTCTGAACAAAGACTTTATTGGTTACCTTCCATTTTGAAATTCCAAAATTGGGACAGCCTGGATTCCTGATGGACATAGTGGGAAAGCTAGCTTTGTAACGGACAAAAATAAACCAACCTAACAACCTCCCCAAGCCAAAACAACAGCAACAACAAAAATGCAGCAGCCACAAATAAAAGAGGCAACAGAGCTTTTCATAAGATAAATTTTTTTGCTTGAAAGTATTATTCTAGGTTTTAAAATTTATTCAGGTATAATTTAAAAATCACATATGTATTTATAATAGTTAAAGCAGCAAACATGACAAATCATTAGGAGTGGGTGTGCCCATAGATTAGTGCATCTCTTAACACTCATCAGAGCAGCTTCTTTTTACAGTAGATGGGGATTAAAACAGACCCACAGCTGGTCAACACTCAGAGAATAATAGATTGCAGAGCACTCTGCCAAAAATGTGACATCCATATTGTAAGCCTTCTTCTTCCTGGGCTCTGGGAAGAGTGTGGAAAGAATGTAAACATCAGTGTTGGTGTATGACTACAAGGAAACAGTGTCTCCTGGATAGAAAAAGGCAGCTGTTAATGACAAAATGTCCAAGACCTAGGCAAGCTCACGTTAGCCCAAATCACAACATGGAGAGGGGACATGAACATTAAGTCTCACCACTAAGCTATCATCTACTGACAATTGATAGCTCCTGAGTGAAGAACAGCCAGGTGTCTGTAGGAGTGTCTGTTAACATGCACATAATTCAAGAATATATTGGGAGCACCAATTGGACTTGATGGGTGAAAAAAAGAGAAAACAATACAAAGTAGGGTAGCTTGGAAAGGAGTTGAGTGGAGGTGGGTATGGAAGAGTTGGGGAAAGGAGGTTGATATAATGAAAATGCATTGTATAAAATTCTCAAGGAACAGACATCCAGCATGTATTGAGCATTAATTTACCCAAGTGTTGGGCTAAGTATAAAGAGTGAGGAAGCATACATAAAAAATCTGTCATTAAGTTAATGATAGTAGTGAAGTATGATTCCCACTGTCCTGGCTTTAGTTTGGTATATTTAGAATATTATGGGGTTATTCTTCTTATTTGATATGATGGCAGAGTTTATGACAGAATGTAATTGTTAATATTAAAGAGTTTATTGTTAATTCTTTTGAATCAATGGAAGTGCAATGGCCAAAGTTGTGTGTGCAGGGGCAGTTAAAGAATGCTAGAAGGGATCACAGAAGAAAGGAAAGTGGGAGGAAATAATTAATTCTAACTTGGTAGAGAGGATCTCAGGGAACTGAGCAATGCATGCCTATTTGGGTATGATAATGTACAGGTCATGATTAGGAGAACAAAGTGACAGTAGATTTTGTAAATTAAACATGTACTAAAAATTAACCTTTACAAATAAATTACTATCCTATACTCTAATAATAGTAGCCAACATTCAACCATTTACAAAGATATTGAAACATTAATTGAGGTATAGCTGAACTAACAGAAATTATGATTTGCACTCATCATTTACACAAAGTATTCTAAAGTGTATAGTCAAACTAGTAAAAATTTGAGCTAATAACATGCTGTATTAATTTGTCCATGTTTTTTGATAAGCCATATAGATATATCATGGCCAAAATAATTTATCTCTATAGTTGGAGATTGGTTAATGATATCTTTCTTTTATTCACTTTATGACATGGTTAGAATAATATTAAAATAATTGTCCACCAAATTTTTGACATATTTTTCCTGAGAGACTATTTTATGATCTTTTAGGATATACTTTTTATTCTTCCAATCTACAACAAAGTTTTTGAAACATAGTTTTGATATATAGGTTATGTTACTTTGCCTATGATCTAAACCTAAGTATTTAAAGTTGCCAACATGCTTGTGGCATATTAATAAAATGTTGGTTGCTTCACCCACATCAATTGTACTGTTTTCTCTATTGACCTCTCTTTCCCATGGGAGCACATGCTCCACATCACAGCCTTTTGAACTGCAGGTGGTGACCCCATGTGGCATCTCATAACTAAATGTGAGAGTCATTAATATTTTGGCAACAGTGCAGCAATTTTAATGTGCCAGAGAGATAACTAATTCAAAATCAGACATGTAAACAATCTAAGATGTTTCTGACAGAGCTCTCCTATGTCACATTGTGAGACTGCACAGTAGAACTGGTTCAGAACACAGGGCCTGTGCACCTTGCTCTGTTCACGGTGACACCACGTACCACTAACCAACTTGACTAAAACACCTTAGCCCAGATATGAAACATGACAAGGTTATGAACTGAAATGTTCCTAGTGTGCACACAGAGTTTACTGCTGTAGAGAAACATAATGACCTCATTATTGAAAACTAAGACTTTTAAGAGTTTCCTTCTGTCATGGCTCAGGATGTAAGCATCACATTTGTATGTGTTTGGGTTATATTATGTTAGAATATATGTACTTTAAAATATTGATTTTTGAGTTGCTGGATCAAGTTTCATACATTTTTGTTGAATTAATTTTGGTGTAAGACTAGAATACAGACATAATTCTGCCAATTTGTGCTACATACTCAAGTGAAATAGCATTGTCAACATTGATGATTATGAAATCAAAATATAGATCAAATCTGAAAAACATTAAGGTTATTACATCTTGAGATAGTAAATATGCAGGCATGCTTTAATTCTTTACATAAAAATAAACATGCATGTCCTTATTAATATATAAAGTTCTTGAATCTTACAAAAATGGTAAAATGATACATATATAACAAATAGTTGTATTAAAATAAATTTTGTTATGATTTGTTGTCAACTATATTTGGTTTATATACCTATCACAAGTACCTTTGTAAGGTCATGTAAAAAAATTCTTGGCAAGAAGGGATTGCCAGTGATGAAAGTTTGAGGCACTGTGATATGGAAACTCAATGTACAGCCTTAGGTATGAACTCAGGTATACCCACACAGATCTTTCATGAAAATCATTGATGTCAGGGAGATTTTCCTATTCTGACCATAATAAATGAACACAGTGTAATATGAAATAAACAAAAACTAAAAACTAATTAAGTTAAAATTCTAAAATTAAAAATATGTCTTAGTTAAAATATTCAATGATAAGCTCACCGATATCGTTGGCTTTGAAAAAGAGAAGATTAATCATTATGTTAAAGAGGAGGAGAAATTGACTGACAGGTAAGAAAATAACTTTGCCTATTCAGTGATAGGCAAAGGCAAAATAAAAATTCTAAGATATACAATTGAAAATAAGACACGTAGGAAAGAGTAGGTTGGAAAGCTTTAAAGAAATAGTAGCTGAAGACTCTTTTTTTAAAAAAAATTTTATTATTTATTAATTTATTCTTGTTACATCTCTATGGTTATCCCATCCCTTGTATCCTCCCATTCTCTCCTCCCTCCCATTTTCCCCTTATTCCCCTCCCCTATGACTGTTCCTCAGAGGGATTACCTCCCCTTGTATATGCTCATAGGGTATCAAGTCTCTTCTCGGTGACCTTCTGTCCTTCCTCTGAGTGCCACTAGATCTCCCCCTCCAGGGGACATAGTCAAATGTGAGGCACCAGGGTACTTGAGAAATTCATATCCCACTCTCCACTCAAATGTGGAGACTGTCCTGTCCATGGGCTAGATCTGGGTAGGGGTTTAAATTTTACCGCCTGTATTGTCCTTGGCTAGGGCCTTAGTATGAGCGGGTCCCCTTGACCCAAATCTGCCTATGATAATGTTCTACTTGTAGGTTTCTAGGACCCACTGGATCCTTCTACATTGCTATTCTCCCATGGACTCTTCTTAAGCAAGAAACTCAAGACCAGAGATGGATCTAACCTGGAAGCCTCCTCCTGTAACAGCACCTTTCATAGCACAGAAGGCACCAGGTATGATTCCAATGGAAGGAATCCATCAATAGACCTACCCAGCTAAGACACTAGGAACCACATCAGCACGCGGCTTGGCACAATACCCTAATGGTGTAATTGTGGCACATATTCCTTGGTGGTAACAAAGGTCTCTAATTAGATTTAAGGAATCATAACAAGGCTGGAACTAGAAACCTAGGCACCTGCTCAAGGCTAGTAAACATCATGGATCTTGGAGGAAAACCTACAAATGGAAATTTAGTAAACCAACACAATCTCTAACTATATTCTTTATATTTCTTATAATGGCTGATAATGTAGTTCTTACCTCTGTTTAAAGAAACTTCTTTTCCATTTATGTAATGACCATTGTAGAAAACCACAACCAATCAAAGTGCGGAGTTGAAAGCCAAGCTCAATCGATGCATCTACAGCGTGCCTGCCGTATTTAGGGCTCAGGAAAGAAGGTGGGAAGATTGTAAGGTCGAGAGATTGAAGTTTCCTGTAAGATTCTGTCTCCTAGAAGTGTCAGAAGCTATGCCCATAAACTCTCAGCAATATGGAACAAATTCAACACTAGTAGACATGTTGATGTGGAAGGGGAGAAACTCTCAAGGCTTCAACCTTAGAGCAGCTTGTCAAGCCTCTCTTATCATCTGGTCTTGCGTGCACCCACTCCTCCAAATACGCTAGGCTTCCAGTCTTATGAGGTAAGAGAAATAAGAACTCTGAAGCATTGCTTGTGCACTGTCTACAGTTCACTAAATTCTCCTAGGAAGCGGAAGTGACTTTTCCATAATGTTTTATTAATATAGCTGCTGCTTTAAAATCTGATAGTGAGTAAAAGCCACAACTAAGTTTTTTGTTCATCAGCTTCCCTTAAGTTTTTTCTACTAATCATATCCATGCAAACTTTTTAAAAGACTTCTGTATCATGCCATGTGCAACCGTTGTTTATTTTTCTAGATTTTAATCTTGTTAAACAATTCTTATTTTTTTTTCTTTTCTGCTATTATATTTTCTACATCATTGTATTCTTGCTGAGATCAATATTCTTTCACTGTTTAGGTTGAAAATATTCTGTTTCAATGATCTGGTATTGGAAATGTTATCCGTTTTTGTTAAGCCTTTTTCTCAGAAAAAGCAAACCTTAATTCTGTAAGTATATATTTAATTTATTTTAAAATTTTATTCAAATAAACTTCTTGAAGATTGAAATTATCATATTCTCATATTTTGTGAAACCACAACTCCTTTCTGAATACACTGGCCTTTTCATGGCTTATCTCATAAGAGATCTTTCTAGGTTATGGTCATTAAATTGAGACCTGAAACTTCTGTGTTCCATCAGATGAGCATCTTTTATGTGGTTCATGATATTTTTAAAGCCTTTTGGGAAATGTATGAAATATATTGTAGTATATTCTTTTACAATATATCCCAACTCTAGTTTCTCCTCCCTCCATTTCCCCATAGCTCCCATCACCACCTCCCTGGTCTCTCCTCCCTGAAGCCCACTCCTCTCCATTCCTCTTAAGAAAAGAGGACACATAGCACAGCACACATAGCAAAACAAGATAGAATAAGACAAGGTAGTAACACTCACTTCAAGGTTGGACAAAATTAAACATTTCAGTTTTTAACATGTAGAAGTCAGGACATCATAATACACAGATCTGATGGTGTCTTTTTAATTTATAGTATAAAATTTAGTTCTATAGTATATTATTGTAACTTAATATAGACTTGGAAAACAAAAAATATTCATCACTCCCGATTGATACTCATAGGGTTCATGGAGTAGTCTTTGCAATTGTGCCAGGCACATGTGTACAGTGCTATTTGTAAATATTACTACAGAAAGTGAATGAGTATATATATATATATAACATATATGTATATATGTTAATATGAATATATTATATAAATATCCAGCATGCACACTATATATACACATAGATCTATAGCACATTATCCTGTGTATATGTATGAATTATGTACACAGTCATTATAGAAATGTTTTTTCTTTTTCTCATGTGAAATAACTTGACTTGTGGAATCTACTTTGCACACATTTAAAGATTTTTCTTTAGAAATCCAAACCTTCCTACTGCCTCTTCCTTACCATTGTAGCTGTCTTCATGGACTTGTGCTGCCAGAGACAGACTTGCGTGCAGCTCAGTTTCATTTTTTTCAGATGGTAATCATTTTTATAACATCACCCTTTGATCAGAGATGCAAGTATTATAAACAATTCAGGATTTTAATATCTACATCTTTAACATATAAGAAAATAGTTTAATATGGCGTTAGTTGCTGAGAGGAAAGAGTAAAGGCCTAAGACTTTCATAGGCTTTGAGGACTAGAGATTTATCAGGAACCAAACTATCTCTGCCCACCCAGCCTTGTTTCTGCTTCTTATTGCATATTAGCATCTCCCTCCATGTTTTAATGTTTTCATGCTCAGCCAAAGTCAAATATGTCCACATTTCCCCCAGGTTATGAGCTTAGATGTGAATAATATTATTTTTCTTAATTGCAATCCTAAATTTCTAGGAGTGTGACAGGTATGGCCCATTTGGGATACAACTTGCTCTCCCAACCCAGTGTATAGTAAATAATCAAACACAGTTTCATAACTCCCACAACAAGAGATCATTGCGGCTTGGACAAGTATAACAGAAGGATGTTTAGTTGTAGTTCAAACTGGGAGCACAAAGCCTGAACCTCATATCTTACACACAAGCTTCCAATGTATCACAAGCATGTGGTTTGTGATCAATGGCTCTTTTTAATTCTTTGGTTTTCAATATGTGATGTTATATTTTTGTTTTATAAAAGCTAAACTAAATAAAACATCATAATAAATATTGAATTTAATGAAAAGAAAATATCCTCCAAGACTAGGAATAGTAAGCACTATGCATGATAAGGAAATACAAGACTTGGAAATTGCTTTTCCATCATAAAAGCTGAATAGATGGAGGTAAATCTACTAGACAGAAGAATGTAAAGGACTAAAAAGAGCCAAAAAATATGTCACTTTCAACACCAGTCTATGGCATTTTCAAGTTTAAATTTTAATGCCCAGCTGGCAGAGATACTGTGATTACATTTAATTCAAATGTCATGTATATTTCCTGGTTCCTAAAAAGAATTCTTTGGGGGAATGCAGCTGAACAAATGTGTAGGGAATGGAGGCCTTCTCAAATAAATTAGCACAGGATTCTCATTTCTAGAAGAAACTCTAACAATAACCTAGGTGATGTGAATGTTTCTATATTTCTGTGGATCCTTTTTGGAAGTGACTCTGGGCATCAAAGCCCAGGTGCCAGAGGAAAAAAAAAAGCAGCTAGATACTACACAGAGCTCACAGATTCACTGCTAAGCATTTCACACTGTTCTGACCAATTAAGAATACAGAGAGGTAAGGAATTTGAGCAGAAAAACTATGATTTCCTTATGTATAGGTACAAACTAAACAAACACACACACAAGCAAAAAGGTTTAGGAGTTGTTATCAGAAATTTGTGTCTGGGAATCACTCTCATGTCATTAAGTGCTTATATATGTAGACATGCATGTATGAAACTTCATTTGAGATGAACCAAGGAAATAGGAACATGAAAACCAGTGAGGCACAAGAAAGTTAATAGAGTCTCAGAATTGGCCCTAAGAAATTGTGGGGGAGGGCGGTCATAGACCAATAGTCAATGTTGCATATCAATAGGTATATTACAAAACTATTCAGAATAAAAATTAAATATAATCCCAATAACCTTAAAATTGTATATGGTATTGATCATGATGGAAAACTCCTAACTTCCCATGAAAGAAAAGTGAATAATGTCAGTACATTTTATTCCTTAGGTGTAGAAAGCATGGCATGTATCTATTTTGAACCGTAACCAATAGGTACATATTTTAACAACTTCATTGCCTTAAAATTGATATATAAAGAGTATGTAATATATAATTTGATGAGTTTAGACATAAAAGCAATCATGTTCTATTAAATTATCATTTATTTCTGAACAACTCTCAAACTTAAAGCACAATTAGAAGAATAATGTAAAAAAAAAAAACATTTCTTCTGAAGATTTTGAGAGAAAGTTGTTAACTGAATTCTCCAGACATTTTAATTTCCTACACACAAACAACTCTGTGTAACTGCAGTGCAGATGTAAAGTCAAATGTTTAATCAAGTAACATGCCACCATCCTCCTCAGGCCACAGTTTAGTATTTCTTATTCCGTAGGTGTTTGCTTCAATTGCAAAATGATCCAGATAAAGCCATTTGCATGACTTCATCTGTTGCTGTTATAACCTTAAGGCTTTCCAGCTCAACTCGCATTTCACCACTAAATTTTGTAGCATCATAACAGATAAGATCTCATATTCATACTACATTATAAAGAGAAGCATGCATTTCAACTAATGAACTCAAGTGAAAGGAATCCACTCTGAAATTGGTGAACTATAGCAGCCTTTTCTTCTAAAGTTTAATTAATTATATTTTATAGATTTATAGTTTTGTATTTTATTTGTCAGGCTATAATATGTCACTGTTGGAACATTTTATCTCATTACTCCTGTTAGATTTTGTTCTGCAAAGTACCCATGAATACTGAATTAGAGAATACTCAAATAATTAAATAGATTTCTCTGAGTCTCTGGTTAAAACATATTAATCTGATGATTAATAAATAACCTTGCTCTATATACATTTGTGTTTGAAAATAACTTATTTTCAATTCTATTGATCATTCATTAACACTGACTTCATTGTATAATCCAGGGTGTATGGGGGGGTGAGGATAGATGGGGGATAGGTGTGCTCATCTGTGAGTGTGCTTGTGCAGGCCCAAGTGTGCAGGCCAGAGCTTGATATCAGTTCTCATCCTATATCATTGCCCATCTTACAACCCCAACCATTGCTCCCTCCTTTGTCACCTCCCATGTCCATGCTCCCTCCCTCATCTCCTCTCTCTCCATCCTCTAGTCCTCAGAAAGGGGGAGCTCTCCTCCCCTAACATCTGACCTCAGCCTATCAAATTTTATCTCATCTGGACTGCTTGGATCCTCTTTCTCTGTGGCCTTGCAAGACCATCCCACCAGGGAGAAGTGGTCAGAATGTGGGGGCCAGAGTCCATGTCAGAAGTAACCCCTACTCCCCATATTGTGGGACCCACAAGGAGACCGTGCTGCCTATCTACTACATCTGAGCAGAGAGTCTAGGTCCTCACCATGCATAGTCTTCAGTTGGTGGATCACTCTGAAGCACCCCTTCTCTGCCCAGATTTGTTAGCTACATTGCTCTCCTTGTGGCACTCCTGACCCCTCCAAGTCCTTCTATTGTCCATAATATTCCCTGTGCTCCACCTGGAAGTTTGGCCCTGAGTCTCAGCCTCTGCTTCAGTGCCCTCCTGGGTGGAGTCTTTCAGAGGACCTCTAAGGTAGGCTCCCTTCCAGTTCCTTCTCTTCAACTGCTTCTGGGCTCTATTCTACTTGTCCTTCTGAATGAGAATTAAGCATTCTCCCTAGGGTCCTCCTTGTTATTTAGTTTCCTTAGGTCTGTGTATTGTAGTGTGGTTATCCTGTATTATGTGGCCAATATCTGCTTATAACTGAGTATATACCATTGTGTCTTTCTTGGTCTGGGTTTCCTCACTCAGGATGATTTTTTTTTCTGGTTCCATTTGTTTTTTAAACAAGGCTTCCTGCTGAACCTGGAACTACTGTTTTTCTAGACTGGCAAGTGAACTCCTTGCAATTTTCTTGTCTTATGTGGTTATTGGGGACTCAAACTCAGGTCCTTATACATCTGAAGGAAAAAAAATCTCCATGGAACCTCATCCCCCCCCAGTGTTTTTTATTAATGTTGAATTTACTGCCAGCAAGCCACCAAACTCATGGATGATCAAAGCTCATATATTCTCCACATAAACATAGAAATATCACAGCTTTCTTTTACCATGTAATATTGGACTACAGTTAAGCTTTCATGTCATTATGAGCAGTAAATGCAACAACTTATTTCACATGGCACTGAAAAATTATAGGCAAGATACCTAGTTCCAGTCTGAGAAGGCCAACCACAAGGTAGAACTTCAAAGTGCTGGGCTTCAGGTGGATCATTTATCATAGGCAACTCAAGGACTTCCTTTTATTTTTATTTCTGCTATGGAACATGGGTGATTGACTCTGAAGGTACAAGTAAAGTTCAGTGAATAAGAAATCTCAGACATATGAAATCTGAAATAAATAAGATTGCCTCAATTTGGATATCGAAAAAGGATCATTCAGCATTTGGAGTGCACTGAAGAAGCTATCAAAGTCCCTTTCACATGATGCTTTCATTCTTCAAGCTCTTCTTTGGTTTTGGAATAAAAATATTCCAAATATACATTATTTCATCTGATCTATGAACGTTTTTTATATGTGACATACATTTTTTTTTACTTATATTCTACCTGCCACTATTAGTTCACATATAAATTTAGCCTCCAGTTCAGATCACCAGATGACAAACAATCTATTGATGTAGGGAAAATATTTAGAGAAAACAAGCAGGGTTTCTCCCTGAAAGAGGTTTCATGTGAGATGGAGGGAAAATATTTCTAAAAATATGTTAGCCTCGTGAGATTTGCTGACTCACTTATTTTCCCCATGTCTATACTTACAGAACTCTAGTCACATTGGTTTTGTTGTTGTTGCTTGTGTGTTTGTTCTGTTTTGTTTTTTGTTTTTAAGAAAAACTAAAACTACTAGTCATGGAGT
Source organism: Acomys percivali (assembly GCA_907169655.1). Lineage (NCBI taxonomy): Eukaryota > Metazoa > Chordata > Mammalia > Rodentia > Muridae > Acomys > Acomys percivali. The sequence goes on from OU015743.1 coordinate 150,203,741, forward strand.
TAGGTCTTCTAAAGAGGTAGTTCTATGTTTACATTCTGGTCCAGCTTTTTGGCCATCCTGTTACTGGCATGAGTATTATTCTTGCTGGAAGGTTACACATGTGATGGTACATGTGTTGTTCACAGTCTGGTTTCTGGAAGACACCGTATGAAATTTACATTGATTGTGCTTATGGAACTGACACCAAATCATACAATTTAAATATGAAATTTAAATATGTATTTGATTAGACAGAAAGCATTACTGTTATTTTCAGAAAAAAACACAAAGCCTGAAGGGGCAAGAACTTTGATGCTATTTAACTAGAAATGTTATTAAAAAATTAACTTCACAGCTCAGGAACTTGCCCTCACTATCAACAGATTTCACACCACCTTCACTGCAGAGCCACTGACCTCTGAATGCGTGATTATTTCCAGAGTCTCTTTTCCAGTTAGGTTATTTCACACTGTGATGAAGCTGTGGGCAGGAGAGTAATGCATAATTTCAAGGAATTTTAGATGAGAAAAAGGAACATCATGTTTACATCATGGACCAGTGATCAGACAGTTATTTATATGTGTGGTCCAATGCACATCCTCTTCCTTGTATCTAACAGATCTCTCATCCCAAGCTATGTAGCAAACATTCTGTGTGAATGAAGTTAGAAGGGAATACTGAGTTTATGAGCAGTTTCAGTGAGAGGGAAATATGACAGATGCCCCCACCCCATTTCCTTTGATATGCTTAAAATTTCACATGGGAACCTTGAGTAAATGAAAATGGCTCAGATGTCCCATTAATAGTCCTCTGGACTGGATCACAAATATATTGATCTTTACTTCAATTTCCTCTTCTGGACCAAAATTTCTTCATTAGGGAATATTTGATGCCTGCTATCAGCCTGTTATATTGGGGGTGAAAACCAATTATGTCTGACAAGACTTCCAAATGAAATGGGAGGGACATCAAACACAACATGGTTAAGCACTCCAAAAGTGCAAACAGAGCAAACCACTGTAAAGCAAGAGCTGCAGGCAAGACAAAGCAAGTGGGGGTAAAGACACTAGATTCTACACCTAGTGTTTATAAGCATCTTCTACTTTCAGTTCCAGGGTAAAAAGTTTCCCATGGAAAGATTTGAAGCACTAGCTTGCAGAGTAGAGCTTCAAAGAATTAACTTCACACAATTTATATTATATATTATGTGAAGCCCTGTTTGGTGTTTTTTTTGGGGAGGGCTTAACCCTATTTTGTTACATACTTTCAGTTTCAAATGGAAGATTTTTTGATGGCCTATTGCATTATATATATTAAAGATCACTTGCTTCCAGTCATCGCTATTCATTTGTGGATATGGTTATTTTAAGTATGTGTCATAGTTGCTGATGTTCAGTAGGTTGCCTTTGTGCGTCAGAGTCCATGGAACTTGTCATGCTATATGTCTAGAGACAGTGTTTAGCTGTCAAGTCACATAATTTCTCTACTCATATGCATCATAAATACTAGAAATTAATGTACAACTGAGGGAAGTACTTTTATGTGGTGTGTGTGTGTGTGTGTGTGTGTGTGTGTGTGTGTGTGTATCTCTGTCTATGTATGCCTTGATACACAGGCTGAGATCAAAGGACAAATTCAAGTATCAGTCCTCAGTTCTCATTTTCTACTTTGATTGAAGCAGGGTCTTTTGTTCAGACTTGAGTAGACCCAGGGAGCTGGCCTGAGAGCTTGGATAAAATTCTCCTGTCTTGACAGAGTTCTGGTTAGTTTTTGTCAACTTGACTGACATCTTGGAAGAGTGAACCTCAACTGCAGAACTGCTTCCATTATATTGGTCCATCTGCAGACATAATGGGAGTGATTTTATGATTTGTGCTTGATGTGGGAGGGCCCAGGCCACTATGGGAAGCCTCCTTCCTGGGCAGGTTGGCCTGGGCTATATAAGACATGTGGCCGAGGAAGCTAGAGGAAGCATGGTAGTAAACAATGTTACCAGTGGTGTCTACTTCTGTCTCTCAAGTGTTTTTGTTTTTGTTTTCCATGATCTCTGCTTCGGTTTCTGTCTCCAGGTTCTTGCAGGAGTTCCTTCCATGACTTCCCTTACTGATGGACTATGACGTAGAAGGTTAAGGTGAAATAAACATTTTCTTTCCAAGTTGATTTATGTCAGTGTCTATCACAGCAACAGAAAGCAAAGTAGGTTAGCCACCCATCTCTCTTTAGGAGCCCTGAGATAACAGATGCACACTCTTTTCCTGCTGTTGTCTGTCCTAGTGATCTGATCTCTGATATTTATCCACTGACCCATCTCCCCACTCTGGGGAAAATATTTTCCTTTTCACATTTATTGTTTGATATATTGTATGTGTCAGTGCACTTTTTACCACAGCATGCATATAGATATCAGAGGACAGCTTGCAAGAATCAGTTGTCTGTTTTCATCATGTGAGTTCTAGGGATCAAACTCAGGTCATTAGTCTTTGTAACAAGCACTTTTGCCTGCTGTTCCATCAACTCCCTGACCTATGAAGGTTGCATTTTTAAGAGATGAAAGATTGACCTCTAGTAAGTCAATATATAAAATGAAAACATTATGGAGTTTGTTATGATAATCTGATAAAATGAAATGGTACACTACAGGGTTTCCTAGTTCATCTGCAATACTAGGAAAAAAAAACATGTTGCTTAGAATATACGCCATAGGAATTAAATTCTTTACCTTTCAAATACTCTGCCTTCTCAGATCACTCAGCAGTAGGGATCAGCTAAATAGTGAACATGGTTTTAATTTCAGTAATTACAGAGATTTTAAGAGAAACAGAATCAGAAATGCTACTCAGTAGCACCATAGTCAGGGCTTCAAATACATAATGAGCAAAAAGAAAGAAATGAGACCCTAACATTCTTTATAGCATCTCTTCCCAAAAAAACTACCTGTCTCTGTTTTGAGCCATTTCCTCACTTACCAGGTTTATTGACAGAGACTGGCTACCATACAAAACAGAGCAGCGGAAGGACCCAAAGTACAAATGTTTAAGAACCACTTCTGTAAGAAAACAGAAGGCATGCTGGTGTTAAAGGGTAAGGGCAGGCTGAAGATTCAGAGTTCCCAGGGCTGCCTGTCAGACTCTGTATTGCCTCTTTTTATCCTTAATAAAGCCACCTGAGAGGTTTTATATATCCTGAATCACAGATAAAGGACCCCATTCTATAGATTCTCACTAAAAGGTTGTAAATACAGAGCTCTAGAAAACACTCATGGACTGCATTCTTGACATTTTTATATACTAAAACTTTGAACTATCACAGAAGTCTCATCTGTTTTTTACTAATATTGAAGCCATCCCTTGTTACTATGTAGAACTGTGCCATTTGAACATCTGGGAATAATGTTCTTGGGCATACAAGTATGATCAGCCTTCATTGTACTCCTTTAAAACAGTTCCAAATTTGTAGTTAATTTATATTCAAGATTTAGATCAGATTTAAAACCTTATTCACTTTGTTCCAAGCATTTTGGAAGTGACTAAAAAAAATCTCATATGCAGTCTTCAATTCTCAAATGTGGATATTTTAGATGTATCTTATGACTGTTTGGGTTACTAAGTAAGATGATTTACATAATATCTGAAACAAAATAGATAGCACAATGAAATATTTAGTTTTTAATTCATCAGTATTTACCTAGTAATACATCAGATCTACAAAATTCTGATAGAGATAGAAAATATGAAAGCATGCTTACAACTCTACCCATAAAGTAAATATTGAATAATCTAATGCCTAATTATCTAATTATTTTCATCTTGTGTGTATACAAATAAGAGTTAGAACTAAGAGCTATGAAAGGAAATGGACACAGAAATTGTCTTCTACATAAAGGCTAAAAATTTAAAAATAAACGTAATTGATGTTAACTAAGTAGTAAATAAATGGTCTTAGAAACAGTAAGATTTAATGGATTATATTATGGGAGACAATAAGACAAGAAAGCTACAGAAAATGGTGTGGCCAGTGATGTGCTGGAGAAGAGGGATTCCAAATTTGTCTATAATTACAAAGTCAGTGTCAATTTCCTGAGTAACAAGAGTTGATGGTGGTTTTAATGAAGAGGCTTTAATGTGGTGTCACTCTTCCCTTAGAAAAGATTTATGTTCAAGTCTTATTTCCAATGACAGTATTTGTAGGTAGGGCCTCTAAAAAATGGCTAGGTCAGGATGGTGGAGGCTTTGGGATTGAGATTTTAATACACTGATTGTGATAGATACCAGGTAGTAGTTTGTTTGTTCTTGGAGTCCTCTCATGCAGGAATACATGGACAAAGCAGCTATCTTCAGAGCAAGAGCCAAGCCTTTATCAGAGACCAGGTCTGTGGGCCCCCTGCTTACAATCTCACATGTTTCCAACATGGTTTGACATAAGTATTTATAATCAAACCTTCTCAGTATAAAATTTAGTTTGCCAGTCTGATGAAACACACAGGCTACAAAACATCCAGATGATTAAGGGTAGCACAGCATTAAAATATATAACAGATTAGTGGATATTGAAGAATATTTAGTGAGATCAAATTATATTTGATAAGGACCACTTGCTTTCTATGTTCATGTGTCAACAGAGCCTGGAAAGCTTTTCATGACATCCCACTACTCTCAAGTACACCTTAGTGAAATCATTATTGGAAACTGTAATATGTACATCCCATATTTGTTTGACTTATAAAACTCTGTCTTTTGAGGGTTTATTTCTGAGTATTGCTGACTTTCTCAAGAAAGGAGGAAAAAAGTTTATAAGAAAAAAATCTAAGATACATATTATTTATTGCTCTATCAGCCAGTATTGACTGATTTGAAAACACTAATTAAAGATCATAATGCTTTTATCTCAAGGAATTCCTCTAGCCCACTTTCTAATTGATAAATCTGTCTTATTTTTATGCAGAAATATTTTAAATTTAAAGATATTAATAGCATTCCTACATGGCATTTAGTTTTTCAAGTACTCATTGAACTTAAATCAATGTAGAGATTTTATGTCAACATTAACTAGCTAATAGATTTAGCCACCACAAGACATCACCTTCCTATGAAATGTTGAGACTTCTGGGAATAAGAATTTTATGAATATAACCTAGCGCTGTATAATGTTTTCTGTGAATTGTCATTACAAAAACTCAGAGGCTTGATTACAGTCTAAATTTTACAATCTAGGATTTCTAATATCGTTTGGTATTTTCAACCTTTTCTAATAGTATCATATTGGACTACTTGTTCCAAATGTACGCATTGACCTAATAATTGGAAGCTTGTGGAAGGAATGATGATATCAAAACCCTAATTTCTACCAAGCAAAAGTTAATAGGGAATAAGAAGTGCGAAAAGAGGCACCAGGTGGTTCCTAGGACCTTCAGGTAAAACAAATGAGATTTTATTAAGCTGACAGATACAATTTTTGCCTAAGTGTCAAGGGATAACAGGAGTGTTGATTTGAGTGGCTTATTAACAAGGCATGTTTAGCTCAGCAATATTACTCAACACTGGGCTTTTTAATTTGCCAAGAGATGGGGACCATTTGCACTTATGAACTGTGTGTAATTCGGATTTTGGCTGATAATGAATCTTCCATCACGGTGTGTTCGCTCAGTCCTTTGTTTTCTGTTCTTCCAAGTGAAGAGAGAGCAAAGAGAATTCTACTATGACTCTGGCTTGAATAGCTTATGGCTGTCTATAAAAATATGTGGTATGTACCTCTATAAAAATTGTACTTGCTTTTTCCCTTAGGTATTTCTGCTTTAGTTTCAGAGAGGGTAAAGATAGTGTGTGTGCTCAGATGAGTGAATGAAGGCCATTCATCTTTCACGGTTATATCAGTAGGGAGAGAAAACTAGGAAAGAATCTCTATGTGACCTTAACAAGCTGGGACGTCCTAGGTAGACAGAAAGTAGGTTTGTATGTGTCATCTTCCTCTCATATCTATTCTGTTATTGTCTACTGTGGTCGCAGCTCTGTGTTTACTTCTAGTTACTCCACAACTGTGTGCCCCTGTGATCTTAATGAGTTCAACTCTTATTCTTACAGCTGAGATAACTCCATTCCTTAAAAGCCCACGAAACTTTCCAAACTGCAGCTGAGCACAGTTATTTGTAACACTGTATCTACCTTGACAAGCAAACTGGTTCCTTTTTGTATTTTGCAGCCATCCCTCTTCTCCTAAAGCTATGTTAACCTCTGCTGGCATAGTAAAGGTTATGAGAGCTAATGGTATTTTTGCCTCCCAGGACTGTCTATAATGAAAAAGAAGCTCTATTCAAAGGAATGAATCTATACTATTTTATTTTTCAGAGACCATGAAAGGCCAGATGTTGAAACTTTTCTGAATAGGAATTTGGGAACTGGTTCTTGCTCCAGAGCTGTCATTTCCTTCTGTATAAACATTGTTTCACACTTAAGTGCTCATTTGTCCTTTGTAAAAATCAGCCAGGGAGTGAGGATGTAGTGTAGGCTGTAGGGGGATTGAATGACTTATTCTGCTTCTCATTTTTTTTCTAGACAAGGTCTCTCTGTGTTAGCCTTGGCTGTCCTTGACTGGCTTTGTAGATCAGGCTGGCCTCAAAATCACAGTGATCCGCCTGCCTCTGCCTCTGTAGTGCTGGGATTAAAGGTGTGCACCTGATTGTTAGATTTAGAAAGAATAAATTGGGAAGGTTCAAATTCGTTTTATTAAGTCTTCACCTTTGGGATAAAGCTACCTTCCACAAAGTATGATTTTATCTCACCATTGAGTATCCATGCCCTAATTTCCAGAATCTGGAAGAACAATTCTTTATAATACCTACACTATCATCACGATAATGACTTCCTTCTTCAAATTTGCCTTTCCATGAAGGAAAGGTGCATTCTGTCAAATTCCTAAATGCAGAATATCTCATTAAGCTTTCTATCTTGCTTTTTGATACTCACAAATAGGCATATTTAGTTAAAAATTCTCAATCATATTCCTGTTTGTTACATGAATTGCTTTCTTATTAACTTTCACTTTTTCTTTTGTGATATCTTTAAAAATATTTGAAAAGAGAATTTTCTTTTGAGGACAGGAAGTGTTGTAAGTGGAAAAGAAACAAGGAGTAGTTCTGGTTGATCCTAGCATATAAGTTTGGGAATGTCTTCTCTTATGATAAAACGGTGTGTGTGTGTGTGTGTGTGTGTGTGTGTGTGTGTGTGTGTGTGTGTGTGTGTGT
>OU015743.1:150210966-150267647 GCA_907169655.1 Acomys percivali
TGTGTGTGTGTGTGTGTGTGTGTGTGTGTGTGTGTGTGTGTGTGTGTTAAAGTTATATAAAGATGATTTAAATTTTCTCAGAAAGACTTGATATTAAATGATACTTTAAGGAAAACGTTTTAACTTTTCTATATATGATCTAAAAAGATGGAAGTAGCAGACTTTTTCCATTTTTGTAGTTAGAATTCTCATTCAAACAACCACAGATACTACTGATAAGCCACACATTTCATTCCTATTTTGAGAATAGTCAACATAGACTCTTTATTCATAGACACCATGTAGGTTCCGGAAAAGAAAGATCCCAGTCTTTAGAAAATCCCATTTAAAGCGCACTGGGCTGCATTCATGAACATTGAAACACATGCAGCTGCCACTAAGTCAAAGACAGGACATTCTCCACAGCTGAGTGGAGAGAGGGTACTGACTTTCACATGAACTGTGGTGCCTGATATTTGACCACATCCCCTTGATGGTGAGGCCTGGTGGCACTCAGAGGAAGGATAACAGGCTACCAAGAAGAGACTTGATACCCTATGATCATATACAGGGGGAGGAGGTCCCCCTCAGTCACAGTCATTGGGAGGGGAATAGGGTGAAAGCAGTAGGGTGGGAGGAACAGGAGGATATAAGGGATGGGGTAATACTTGAGATGTAATATGAATAAATTAATAAAAAGAAAAAACAATATTTTTCCATTTGGTTAGTTATTGCATTCTGACTCTTCCTGCCCACTATAAAAGTCAGTTTTACCAAGATATACAATTGCAGTGAAATAAGATGCATGTGCAAAGACTTCTGGCCATTCTTAAATATATGAAGAAACAACACAAAATTTAAAAAGACCATGGGCCTCTGATAGGTAGCTTTAGGATCTTGTGCATTCAATAATGGAAAATTCTATGCATATGTTATTTAAATATAGTAGAAGAAAAATTTGAAGGAAAGCCTAGATTTTAGGCATAGTCACTTATTTTTCACTAGGAGAAAGAAGATAGTTTTAACTGAAAAAATTTAGTGACAATATTGTGATAGGAACTAAAACAACTTCAGTTGACATATGCATAGGGAATGAAATTTGTTACAAAATATTTACAGCTTTGTTTGCAAAATAATAAATGCCTAGCAGATATTTTTATTCTTTCTATTATACCAATGGATAAAAAAGCTCATCAGCCACTGCTTCTGTGTGGGACTATGCCAAAATGTAACACTTGAGTGGAATTCATTTTTAGGAAACAGAAGATTACAGTGGAATATATATATATATATATATATATATATATATATATATATATATTTAATAAGGAAATAAAATTGCTGCTAGAAACACTCATTTCTATTTTGGCATCACTACAATTATTCTTGAAACTCCCATTGTCAATAAAGCCCATCGTAGAAATGCTCTTTTTAAACATTTTACCCTCTCATATCTATTCCTCTGTTTCTTTGTCATCTTTTCTGATACTTGATGATTTCCTACTGTGTCTAGAAAAATCATGTGCTTTCAAAACAGTCAGCACTGACTGAACTCCAATTTTATCTTAGTAAAGTTTATCAGAAAGAAATTTATTTCATTTATAAAATATCTCTGTGTTATTATATGAGAGATGAGGCAATATATAATCCCAAAGTTAGAGCTAACTTAGATATGTATGTAGACCATCAAACAGAAAGACCAGGAGATGAAAGCACTTGACATAATTTCTTCCTCTTTTTTTCTCAGTCATCTTTGTTTCTTGTGATACATTAGAAAGACATCTTCAGGAAAGAGCTAGGATTTGCAGCTTAGCCAGTAAATGCTTCCAACACAATGTGACTGCTTAATGTTAGTCTGGGTATAAATCATTGTATAGGGCAAGACTTATAGTTCAGTTGTTCAGCCACATTTCTGCCCCCCTGTAACAGATATTCTTTTATCAAAACAGGAGACACCCTGAATTAAAACTGATAGCTAAATTTGGGTTTTATCATTGTGTCAGAGAACGAAAACATCAATGCCCACATTCCCTGCCCATGTCAAGTGGGTAAGGATTCCTTTTAGAATACACTCTTACATATGCGTGTGTTTTCAGGGGTCAGAGTGATGGAGGAGGCACGAGATGTATCTGTAACATATAGAAGTGGGCTCATTTTATTTAACTTTTAACTGGAATGAGTGGTGCCTATAAAACTGCTTAAAGATTTTGGGGTGTGTCTGTGAGGTACTGTCCAGATTTATTTACACATGGGATCGTAAACTAAGTGAGAAAGCACCATGAATGTGGGCATCGCCATCTGGTGGGCAGGGGCACAGAAAGATTGAAAAGCAGAAGATCTGGCTCATGAACACGGGACTCTTCTCATTCCGAAGACTGTGCCAAGTATGCATATTCGTCTCTTCTGGGGAAGATGTGCTTCTATCACTTCTCATCACCCACATATACCACAATGCTAGTTCTTCACTGTAACATAGTATCTGTGACGTTCCAGTAAGCACCCCGGCCTTCAGCCTCCAACTAGATGCATCACGAGTCACAGTGTTTCTGTGGCTTCCAGCACTGTGAACTGAACAGCACCTATTCTCCCAGGTCTATAGGTTCCAGGTGTGCGTTGTAGCACTACCCAGCTCATGGTTCTATAAAGCACTGCAGTACCTCTCCTCTTGTCATTACGGATGCTGCTCGTGTTTTCCTGAAGAATCGTGACTAACATATTTATCTTTAGTCTTTTATTGAGATGTTGGAAATTCTAACCAAGTAAATTCCTAGGCTATATATTTGTTGTAACTTTACTCTTAGAATCTAAAAAGCCCAGGAATATGTTACCATAAAAAAAACCCTATCAAATTCAATTGAAAATGAGAATTCCAGAAATTAAACTATATCAGATGGATTCTGGTATCCATATCTCTGTTATACTGATGATAAAACTCTTTGAAATGCAGATTCATTTAGTATTGCCTAGGAAACTGTTATTCTGTAGTTAAGGGGAAGTCTGAAGCTATGGGTATCGATGTATCTTAGGCAATCCTAATGTAAGCAGCCCTTGATTTTGACTGAAAATATTTGCCTTATCCCCTGCTTTATAAATAATGTCTACAACTGCTTCTTTGGGGAGGGGAGTGCTGAGCAATGGAGTCTTGTGAGATAGTTGTAATTTCTGGAGCTGAGAGAAAGAAACCCAATTAAGAAATGTAAATTCTTCTTCATGCTGAGAGAATACAAAGCAATAAAAATATGAATTCCTTTATGCTGCATGGAAGCTTCTGGGAGTCCATAAAGGGTGGGTGATCTTTACTGAACAGCTGGACTATCCTCTTCATTGCTGGTTTTTATGGTACCAGATGAGGCAGTTTCCTGGAAGAAATCTCTTCAGTCTTTTTTTGATACAGGCTGTGAAGCTTTTCTTTTAATACTTGAAATTCATAATTAACTATTTAGAAAGGGGGCGTGTTAAAATATAAAATGAATGTAATCCTTTCTAGGGAACATTATCTGATTTCTAATTGTTCCCTGCAACACGGATATGCAAAAAAATATATTTTAAAAAGAAGTCCTGGTGGTTGAAAGTAAAGGAAAGATTTTTTTTTGTTTGTTTTTTGTTTTTTTTTTTTTTGCTTATTTTTGTAGGAACTGGTGAGTGCTTTACAAAGAGATATTACTTCTAGTCATTGCATGATCCCTCATAGGATCATGACTTGAAACGTGCTACAATGAAAAAATGGAGCCATTATCTATCTACTACTGAAAAAGAAAAGGTAAATGAAAGGTGTAAAAGTGAGTGGGGGTTGGCATGAGGTATTATGTTGCTTTAATATGCCTGTGGAGGCAGAGAACTGGGAATAACCGCTTTTGTTTGGTTTTCCTTTAATAGTTAGTAACCTTCCTTCCTTCTTTCCTTCCTTCCTTCCTTCCTTCCTTCCTTCCTTCCTTCCTTCCTCCTTTCCTTTTTTCTTTCTTTCTTTTTCTATTTCTTTCTTTCTTTTAGTGTGGAAGGATTCTCTATATTTTTGTTCAAATAGGATTCACTGCTTCAGATACCATCTCCAAATTTTTATATCAGAGAGTGAAGTTGTTCAAAGAATTTTTTTCAAGGGCATGCTGGCTATGGTTTTTTCCTCATGTTTTAGAATTTGTAAACTCACTCTCCTCAATAATTCTAAGCTCATACCTATCAGCTATAGCAGATAGGAGCAAATCTAATTTTCCAAGAAGATACCGAGAGTGCCTGTCCACTCTGTCTACCTTAAAACACATTCTACAGTCTTAGTTTACAGACTGCTATGTATGCAATGAATATGCTGTTGTATTAACAGCCAGGTCCTTGATTAACTTTGTGTGATAAAAATCCATTTTCAGATGGTCAAAACAACTTGAAAAGACAAATATGAGCTTTTCTTCCTATGTGTAGAGAATTTTACTCTCCTGAATTCAAGTATTGCTTTATAAGCACAGAAAAAGGGGGAGCAGCAGTGGAGATTCCCAGAACAATTACAAACAAAAAATTGAATTTAGAGTACCATTTTGAAATAATTCTCTAACATTGAAAAGAATTAGGAAATATAGAGATTGATAACTCAATATTAACCATTTAAGGATATTTGTGCATTAAATTTTAATGTTTTATATTTCATTTAGAGTGAGCTTAGTATTTGCAGAAATGTTAGAAGATCATATCTTCAGATCTCTTCACAGTGGACCTAGCAGAAATAATTAGCTGCTCAGGTGCTTTCTGATAGTCAACATTAGGTCACATATATTAAACTTTCAAACATATCACAGAAGTTCGTGTTAGGATATTATTTAATGAAGAAAACTAAGAATTCAGCCAAATGCATAATATGTATGGATTCACTATCTCAGCATTTATCTCAAGCATGATATCCTATCCCCAGGTATTTTTTTTAGCATTTTTTCTTAAATTAACTAATTAATTTCATAGAAAGAATGAAGAACTATGATATCATCTGTATGTTGCCCACTCAGTTTTCTCTAATAGTATCACATAATGTCATTCAAATTCTATCTCCTCTGTTCCTTTGGCTAGGGCTATGTTTTGAGCTTAATGACTCTACGTGCCTCTGCTGATGGCTCTCCACTGCTGACTTCTAGAAGTGATCTCAGTTATGTTTTGGAGTCTGGGTCATTTAAGGAGAAGCTAGATTACAGTGGGTAACAGGAGAGTCCCACCTTACCCAGGGTCCCAATCGCAGATCATTGGTTTTAGTAGAACAGATACTTCCATTCCCATCTTAAGAAGAGAAAGTCAGATAAAGTTGAGATAAAGGTTGCCATGTATGACATAGCCATGGATTACATGCTAACATTGACAGTAACACCCTCTGCTAGTGCCTCTTGGAAATGTGGGTCGAGCCACTACTGGACTAGATCCTGAATCCTGTAAGCATGACTTAAATGCTGTGTAACTTCTCAATAGCTAAGTGACAGAAAGAAACCTTTAAACTTCTCAAATCCTAGTAATGCTTCTTTAAAAAAAGATTTGCTTTATGTTATTTGTATAATATTTCCTTTGCTTGTATGTCTGTGCACCTTGTGCACACATGGTGCCCACAGCTGTCAGAAGAGGGCATCAGATCCCCTGGAACCAGAGGTATGGACAATTGTGAGCTTCCATGTGGGTGTTGGAAATCAAGCCTGAGTCCTTTGTGAGAACAAGTCTCCTTAACCATTAAGCCATCTCTCTAGCCCTCTAATTATCATCTTTATAAATGGGAATAGTATTAAGGCCTACAAGATATGTAACTCCACTTATAAAGAGTTGAGTAGAGTGCCTGCTTCTGATGGTCTTAATGTGGGCTCATCTGTAATGTCCTCTCTCTCCACTAGCTTACCTGTTTTCCTCCTCATTGATATCTTTGCTACATTTATCATTGTATAATTTCTCTTCTGTTCCTATAATACTCACAAGACAATTTTCACTATAAAATATTAAAATTCTCTATTTTGTTTGATTGATTTGATCAATACAGTTTAAAAAGGAAGAAAAGCTTTCATTTATATTTGTGAAGTAAGATTTTTAAATGAGATCATTGAAAGTCGAGTTGTTTATCTTAAGGGAATAATTGGTGATTCTTTTTTCTCTCTCTGAGTAATGAATTGTTATATATTTAATTGCTATTTTGAGAAAGGTATTCCTCCAAATGGGCATTAGGGAGAGGACAGATTTTAATTAAACCATTTAGCATATCCTGAATAACCCCACCAGGAGGCATGATAAAGGTATGGTTAATTGGCTCAGAAAGATGGTAGCGATGTGGGAACTTCAAACACAAAGTTAACTGCACAGATAATTCCACATCTATGTCCTTAATCTATAGCATAAAAAGAACTGAATATTTGAAAATCAGACTAGGTCAGTCTTTTGACTTTTCTTCAGAATAATTTCCAGCTGTATATACATGCTCTGATTTATGAATGAGTCTACAGAGGGAGGGGCTTCTTATTCCTTACGCTCTCTAGCAATGCCTTTCCCAGTGTGTTTTGTCATGTTATCATCTTCTTTCTTTCATTATTTTTCTCATTTACCCTGCAAATTAATACTTTTCTAAAGATCAGGGGCAGTATATGGACACATTAAGGGAGAATGAAAACTGAAAGTTGAATCTCTCCCATGTTCAAGTTTGTCAGCATCAAACGGTGTAGGAGGACTGAAGATATGAAGAAACGATCAAAGAATAGAACAGATTTAAAGTCAACCACCCAACACTTACGCTTCTGGGCAAGCCAATGGAAAAGCAATGGTTTGAAGTAAAATCTGGAAGTCTTAGAAAAAGATTGCCAGAGAGCAAGTTCAGGAGTAGCAGAATTCGAAGAGGTGGGGTAAAAGATAATTGACCAAGAATAATATATTTATATGGTAGGATCTTTGGTAAATTATGAAACCTTTAGATAAACTGCAGTGCAATGTAAACTACCCCATATTTACTTTTCTAAGAAATATTTTTGAAAACTAGAAGAAATGTGTACCATAATAGATGATATAAACCCAGAAACCAGACCAGTGAATTGCTCTGAAGGTAAGAGTTTTCCACCAAACCTGATGACCTAGGTGTCATTCCCAGCATCTCTGTGGAAGATGGCTTTTGTACACCTAAGCTAACAGTCCAGCATATGTTATTTTATTCTCTTCTATTCTTATTTGGGGATGACAAAATATCTGCAACATCATTCTTTTTAGTGAGATCTAGAAAGAGTGTGCTGAATGAAGTCTTTCTAGGGCTAAACTTCTTATGTTTGACTACTGCCATCTTTTTCTTCTATTTTCCATGTATTTAAACTTGAATTGTGTAACTTCCAATTTTATAACTGTCCTTCAATTTTATTAAAGCAATGACTAGAATCTTCTAATTTATGTGCTCATTCTTTAGTTTTAACGTCTTTTAAAAATAACTTCTTACTGTCATTTCTACTGCTTTATTTTTATAATTTCTTATTTTTATATTGCAAATGTCTTTTTAAAAGTATTTTAAGTGTTACACTTATTGTAAACTATTGATTCACATATGCTAGTGTTCATGGGGTTACCTACGTTGTCTTTCATACTTCTTGCTATCACTACATGATTAGATATGTGCTTTCTTATGTGCTTATTTTTCATTTATAGCATAATTATTTGACTTGATAAAGTGTACTCTATAGATTAGATCTACTGCCAGAAGATATTGGGTTGAGTTTAGAAAGTGTGCCTGCTCCCCATGAAAGATATCCCAGAATATTTTTATTTTCTACACTTATATTAAGTAAACTCTATAGTTTGGATTCTTTGGGGGCAGATTAAAAAGCAGCTGGGTTGAGGAAAGCCATTTCTCTGGTTTTCGATCTCCTAAGTTGAGATTTAGAAGACAAGGAACAGTAAAGGGAGTGATTGAATGAGTCACATTGTGAGGAAGAATTAAATTTCTTTGCACTGTGTTTGTACCAAAAATAGAGTCAACTTGGAAGTGAATTTTGGCTTGATAGACTTCCAGAAGAGAACTTCATGGCTATACATTGATTATAGTCCTGTGAGAACCCAGGGGGAGGACCTTATAAAATCATACCAGGAATTGTGATACACACAACTTATAATATAATAGCTAAGTATATTATAGTCTCTGAGCTTATGGTAACCTCTTGTGTAGACGTAGGCAAGAGTTCGCTTTTGCTACAAAGTCTTAAAAAGAGGAGAAAATATTGGAAAACATGTTTGTCTTTTATGTTTTTTATTGCTTGTATTTAAATCTTTGATTCCTTACAATATATTTTTACCATATTCCTCCTCCAATTTCTTCCGTACCCTCTCTACCTCCCTAGCTTTGTCTCTTTTACTTTTTCTCTTTTTGAAAACAAACATTCCCCAAAATAAGAAGCCAAAACAAAGGCAAAAAATCCCACAAGAAACAACAAAAACAGAAACATCCAAAACCCCGTAAAATTAAAACAACCAGTAACGACCAATGTGACAAAAATCTCAAGGAAAAACAAAACAAAAAGTCCAAAAATTTTGTTTTGTGTTGGTCAACTAACTTTTGTCATGGGGTATGATCTGGAGTGCCATTGATATATCCAGTAATACTCCATTGGGAACCTCTTGCCAGGTAGTATCAACTGCAAAAAGCTTCTTGGTTAAGGGTGGAACCTTGAGTCCATTTTCTCTCTTAGTGTAGGGACCTCATCTAGGTGGAACTTGTGCCAGTCTCGTGCATGCTGCCATAGTCTCTGTGAGTTCATATGCGTATTAGTCTTGTAGTATCTACAAGAAAGTGTTTCCTTAGAGTGCTACAGCTCTTCTGGCTCAAACAATCTTTTTGCCTTCTCTTCTGTACAGATCCTGGAACTTTGAAAGGAGTGATTTGATGAAAAAAACTCATTTAGGAATTAGTGTTCCAAAGTAACTCATTCTGTTCAGTCATGAGACTCTATGTTAATTAGTGTAATGTAAGATGCTCCTCTCGTGTGAGCTGAGTGAGGCACTGAACTATTGCTATATTAGTCTGTCATTAGGAGTCATTTATTGTTATGTTTTCTTAGAAAAAAATAAAGTATTGGATTTTCCCCTAGGCTTATGACACCGTTAGGTCTTAGGTTCTTAGCTATTTTAGCAATGCCAAGTGAACCTTAAATACATTAAAGAGTGGTTGGTTATATCTATAATATTTTTGTCATTATTGAACCAGTATATTTTGCAGCAATGCTGCTATTTTCTATTGTCATAGAGTTTGTAGCTGGGTGATATTAATGATTATATTTCTCTTCTGGTGTACAGAGTTCCTTCACATATCCTAAATGATAGTCTGTAGGAGTGAAGCTCAGGTGCCAGCTGGACTTCTTCCTATTCAATGACTTAAGTAAGTGTTGTCTTTAGCAGTAAAGCTTTACCTTCTGGTTGTGGAGAACAACAAATAACCTTTGCAATATTGTGTGATCTTTAGGGCCAGGGTCCCATAGACCAATGACTCAATAAGATGCCAGTCATTGACATGTGATTTTGACTTGGTTGCTTAGATGTCTACCTGGACCTTTGTCTCTCATATTATGACCGTAGTAGTGTTAGTTGGCCCTCTTCCTTTGCCCTTCTCTCCAACCCTTCTTCTTGTTTAATTTTCCTATTCTGTTTTTAACCTGTGTTTTCCAACAATACTATGTTCTACTTTTTCTTTGTTGAGATTCTATCTTCCCCATGGTCCCTTATTAGGTACCTAATCTTTGTGGCATATATATCAGAGGCTTAAAAGATAATATACACATATAATACAAGAAAAAACAACAACAAAAACAAAGCAGGGTAGCTAAAACAATCTAAAACAGTAATAATAATAATAATAATAATAATAATAATAATAATAATAATAATGATAATGATGATGATGATGATGATGATAACTGTTGGAGGTATAAGCATTCCAGATATTGAGATGTACTACAGAGCTATAAAAATCAAAATCATGCGTTCTTGGCACAAGAGTAGACATATTGATCAACTGGATAGAATTGAAGAACAAGACACAAGTATACATACCTATAAATACTCAATTTTTGACAAAGAAGCCAACAACCGCACTTGATAAAAGACAATATCTTCAACCAATGGTCAAACTGGATGGCTGCAAGTTGACGAAGGAAAATAGGCCTAAACCTATCACCATGCTCAAAACTCAGCTCCAAATAGAGCAGGACATCAATATAATACCAGATACCCTGAAAACCCTGGCAAAGAAGGAAATAGTCTTGAACTCATTAGCACAGGAAAGGATGCTATAAACAGAATATGATTAGCATAGATACTAAGAACAAACACTAATAAATGAGACCCCCATGAAGCTGAGTAGTTTCTGTTTGACAAAGGACATCATCTTTTGGGCAAGGAAGCAACCTACAGAATGGGAAATGGTTTATTTTTAATTTTTAATTTATTGATTTTACATTCCAATATAGCCCACTCGCTTGTCACCTTCCAATCCTATGCTTCCTCCCTCACATACTCTCCTTCCCTCCCTTAGTCCTCAGAAAGGGGAGCTCTCCTCCCCTAACATTTGATGTCAGCCTATCAAGTTTCATCTAGACTGCATGTATCCTCTTTTCTGTGACCTGGCAAAGTCATCACACCAGGGAAACTTGGTCAACATATTGGGGCAGGAGTCCATGTTATATCCCTACTCTCCATATTATGTGATCCACAAAGAGACTGTGCTGCCTATCTACTACATCTGAACAGAAGGCCTAGGTCCTCACTACACGTGATCCTTGGTTGGTGCATCAGTCTTTGTTGAACCCTCCCTCCCAGATTTGTTGGTTCCATTGGTCTCCTTAAGGTGCTCCTGTCCCCTCCAGGCCCCTTATTCCCCCAGTCTTCCATCAAACTCCCTGTGTTCCACTACAGATTTTGGCTGTGTGTCTCAGCATCTGCATGGATCTCCTGCTTGGTGGAGTCTATCAGAGAACCTCTATGGTAGGCTGTCTTCTTGTTCCATCTCTTAAAATTCTTCCAGTGTCTTTTCTATTTCCCATTCTGAATGAGAATTAAACATTCTCTCTGGGTTTTCCTTGTTATTTAGTTCCTTTATGTCTGTGTATTGTAGTGTGATTGTCCTGTATTATTTGCCTAATATCCACTTATAAATGAGCGTATACCATGCATATCTTTTGGGGTCTGGGGTTATCTCATTCAGGATTATCTTTTTTAGGGCCTTCTATTTGGCTATAAATTTCAAATTTTCTTTGTTTTAATATCTGAGTGCTCCATTGTGTAAATATATCACATTTTTTTATCCATTCTTTGCTTAAGGGACATCTAGGTTTTTGCCAGATTCTGGCTATTATGAATGAAGCTTCTAAGAACATTGTTGAGCAAATATCCTTGTTGTAGGGTGGAGCATCTTTCAGATATATGCCCAGGAATGGTATATCTGGGTCTTGAGGTACAACTGTTCTCAATTTTCTCGGATTGATTACCAAAGAAAAGATATTAACAAATTATTCATCATATATATATATATGTATATATATATATATATATATATATATATATATATATATATATATACTAAAACAACAAAACAAAACAAAAAACCAACCTGGACATAAAGAAAATAACTCAATTAAAAACAGAGTATGGTTCTAAAGAGAGAGTTATCAAAAGATGAAACATGAATAATTGAGAAACCCCTAAAGAAATGTTCATCCATCTGTCTGATCCATCAAGAAATGCAGATTAAGGGATGGACCAATGTTGGATATCTTTAACACTACCCCTTAGACAGCAGAGGCAGGGGTATCCATTTGTTTTGAGGCCAGCCTGTTTCCAGCACTATGAGGACTATGTAGAAAAACCCTGCCTCAAAAAACATTTAAAATTATTATGAGAATTTATCTTATACCAGTCAGATGGACAAGATTGACAATAACAAATAACTGCTCACACTGGTGAGAATGTAGGGAAGGGAGGACGGGAGTGTCAACTTGTCCATCCATGGTAGAAATCTGTGTGGTGGTTCCTCTGGAACCTGGGGTTAGACATATTTTAAGTCCAGTTATAGTATTCTTGTGTGTATACTCAAAGGGTCACATATACTACACATATAGAGTTGGTTGTTCATCCCTTTTCTTTGCTGCCCTGTTCATAAGAGCCAGAAATTGGAGATAGCCTAGATTTCCATAAACTGATGAATGGATAATGAAAATTTGTTTCATTAGGACAATGAAATATAATTCATCTGCTGAGAAAAGTAAAATTTAAAAAGTTGCCCCAAAATGGATGTAGCTAGAAAAAATCCTGAGTTAAAATCCTTCTGCAGCATGTATAAGCAGAAATATTGGCTGTGGACTTCACAGAACAATGGTTGGAAACTTGAGCCACAAACAGCATCTGTTAATATAGTGTGCTATTGAAACAAACAAACTAACAAATAACAAAACAAAACAAAACAAAAACCTCAACAAAAATCAATAGCAACAATGAAAAACTCCTGTAAATATTTTTATACCTTCATGAGAAAGTTTTGGGAACAACCAAAGATGATAAGAAACTTATCTAATTTATCTAAACAGTTTACCATCTTGTCAGTAAAAAAAAGATGTCTTTCAAATCTAGTGACTGAATTTCAAATTTTAGAGATTTTTGTACTATATTTTATCACATAAATCAGAAGGCTAGTTTAGAAGACAATGGACCATTTAGGAAACTTGAAACCTTTTATATAAACCAAATACTTAAGTAATATTGTAAATAAAGGATTTAATTTAGTATCTAATATTTTGTTCTCATACCACAGCTGAAACAGAAAAACAAATATAGGACAATGTAAAAAATTAAAAGGAATTTAGGTAAATAACAAAAAGTGCCATTTATTAAGTGATAAGAAGTAATTTAAATCCATGCCTATACAACCTTAAGCCAGTGTAGCAATAAATAACCCACTCATAGGAAGGACAGCAGGTTACCAAGAAGAGACTTGATACCCTATGAGCATATACAGGGGGAGGAGGTCCCCCTCAGGAACAGTCATAGGGAAGGGGAATAAGGGGAAACTGGGAGGGAGGGAAGAATGGGAGGATACAAGGGATGGGATAACCATTAAGATGTAACAAGAATAAATTAATAAAAAATTTAAAAAAAGAAATGTGCAAAGTCTGAAAGAGGTAGAAAAATAAAATTAAAAAGATTACACATGAGGAACATATTTTTTGTATAGATATTAGTAGGAAGTATCAAAGATATCAGGATAAGATTTTAAAAGGAAAAGTACCAAAATAGCCTGCAGAAAACAAACCTATGTGTTCATAAAAATTGACGGAGATCCTATGATCTGGACAGAGTTAGGGACGCAATGAGAAATACGGACATTGTGATTTTTTTCTAGAATTAACATTGGGGTTTAAAGGAAATAGAAAATGCAGATTGATAAAAATCTTTTGTAATTTTTCAAGAAAGAATGAATGTGTATAAAAGACTTCAGTGCTCCCTAGAAGGTACTGAATTTGAGCCCATTATAGTTTCTGAAGAAGATGGAGTCCAAAGACAGCAGAGGATAGGATCACTATTAGATTAGCTCACTAAAAAGGAATGGAATATGCAAACATGCATAGAGTTGCCTTCCTCTTTCTCTTCCTCCCACCCTGGATCCCATCCCATTGGATGGTACCCACATGTAGCATGGGTCTGTTGCCTAGACTGCAATCATTGAACCATATTTTGGTCCCTTCTGGAAACATTTCCACAAACGTACTCAGAAGTGGGTTTGACCTGTCCCACACATCTCATCATCAGGTTGAAATGATGACAAAATCCACTCACAATGTGAAATAATTTTCAGCAATGATATTAGGTTTGACTTTGTGACACTGCGTCATTTGATTTTCCCCTTTGTATTCCAGTTTACATACAAATAAAGTGGGAATAATGATGATACTTAGAGTTCTTTTTATTCTCAGAGCTTCTTAAGTACGTACGTTTTACTTAAAAATTTTCAAATGCACCTTTGTTTTAAGAAATTAAAAAGTTCACAGGTATATAGCTATTGTAGAGGTATGCTAAGTGGGACAGACATTTTTCTATCCTGTGGGTTTTGGGTTTTATGTTTTTGGGTACAATTGTTTTTAAGTGAAGAGTACGTTCAGTAGTTTGCAGCTTAAGGGCTGACACATTTACTTCTGCTTCTCCAAAATGTGACACTTTTGGAGTAATTTTGTATAAGTAACAACAAGCATCAGCTTAGCAATGAAACACATTTTCCTGCACAATAGATTTCTCTATCTTTAAAGAGATTTAATTCTGTTTTAGAGGTAGAAACAAAACGCTAGAATTCTTTCAATCACCCAAAAAGATCTATTGACCTTCCTAAACCATCATGATCTCCATGTATCCCTTCAAAGATAAGATTTCTATGAGAAAAAGAATCTTAAGTAACTAAAAATTTATTTTCATAACTCTTTTGCAAGGCATTAAAACAAATCATATGCTGGTCTGTAGAAGAGTAGAAAATAGAATTAAAATAATTTATTTGGATAAAAAATGAGAAGCAAAATTTTCAAAGAAAGAAAGATATTCCAGAACTAATGGGAAGAAGTGCCCTGTCTCAATTTTTATATGGAGAACATATGTGGAGAATATAAAGGCCCCTGATCCTTTCTCTCTAAAGCAGCCAGAGAAATCAGGGCACCATGACTTACAAACAAAACCAAAGGGTATGATCTTGTCTCTGCTGTGGCTATCATTGAAAAAATGCAAACTAACGAACATATGTAAAAAGATGGAAGAAATTTCAGTGACAACATAAATTATTAATAGAAAAGGTACCGTATGCTGAACTCATTAATGGCATTCAGATTAGCGACCTACTTAGCATGAGTTTTTCTCTCTCTCTGTTTAGAACAGCCTGGTAAAGATAGAAACAGATTTTCCGTTGTGAATCATTCAAGTTGCCTGTTCTGCCTGCTATCAAAAAGGCAAGTGAAGCTGTTCATATGATGCGCTAGTAAGGAATCCTTACAGAAGCCTGATGTTTTCCTTAACATAAAACTTTACCATCTGTAGTGCTCAAACTCAGCAATCCTTGCTTGGCTGCTTTGGCTGATCAGTCTGAGAGGGAGCTTAGAGAATTGTCTGCTTTGGAAAGGTAAATTCAAAGTAAATCCACCTCTAGAAGAGAGGGTAGGGTTTAGAGGTTTCACTAGCAGGATCCTTTTACACTGGAAGCCTTTCCATTTGTTTGCTTATAGAATGGAAGATTAAGGCCAAAGCTCAAAAGGGACGAACACCCAAGTCAGGAAGAAACATATGGCGCTCATGATTTTAATAGTTACAATAGAAAATATAGTTGCAGTTAGTGGATCTTCACTATTTTATAAAAAAGCCAAGATAAATATGAATGTGGTTAGAAGATAATTCAGTAGAAATGACAGTCATTTTGCAAAGTAAATAAGCTTTTCATGCCTAAACAAAAGTGGGCAGAATGCAGGGAGTCCTGTTTGAGTGGGAGTATAGAAGGTCCCAGAGGGTATGAGAGCTCATCAAGAAGACCAACATAGTCTTCAAATCTTGGCCCAGTGGGTCTGGTGGAGACTGACACACCAAACGAGGATCATGCATGGAGAGGACCTAAGCACACACACCTCCAACTCAGATGTAGCTAATAGGCAGCTCAGTCTCCATATGGGTCCCTGATTAAGAGGAGCAGGTGCTGTCCCTGTCATAGACTATGTGGCAGGCACTTAGATCATTTCCCCATTGTGGGGTGCAGTACAATAACATGGAGGAAGAAGGTGCAGTCTAGATGAGACTTGATAGGCTGGGGTCAGTCAGTAGAGGAGAAGAACTCCCCATCTTTGAGGAGTAGGGGAGGGAAACAAGGGGAGAAGAGAGGGAGGGAGGTACCTGGAGGGAATGAGGGAGGAGCTACAACTGGGATGTAAAGTGAATAATTTTAAAAAATAATGAATTTAAATTTAAAAAATCCCTGGGAGATAATATTAAGACAAATTGAAGCATGAAATCATCTGGTGCGATGACCTTCTACAGAATATACTTCCTCATGATTTCCATTGGTATTTCTGTTGAGTGAACAATCAGTGACTCAAACACAGAGTCTAAAAATGCTTTTTCAGTGGCATTGCCAATGTTGCTGATAGTTTTAAAGGCTCAAGGAAATAATGCATCTAAATCTTAGAGCATCATATGAATCATGGTGTAATCATGTGTATGTGGTAAGATAGACAGCTTCTTGTTGAAATTTCTTACTTTGAACATGAGACTGTAGGTATCAGTTTTTCTTTTTGTTTATTTATTTAAATTAATTACAGGTTTACTACTGCAGTGTCTTTTCTTTGTGCCTTAATTCATAGCTCATATCCATCCTTCCTCCCTCCCTCCCTTCCTTCCTTCCTTCCTTCCTCCCTTCCTTCCTTCTTTTGTGATGCATTTTGTTTCTTTTGCATATCAGTAAGTAGATGAAATGAAAAATACGTTTAGCTTTGTACCTAAGAATTTCCCTAAAGTCAGAATGGATACAAAATCACCAAAGTAAAATATCAATGATTTTTGAGTTTAACTCATGGAACATATGCTAAACAAAAGCAAACAACACACTTATCTTTATTAAATACTGTTAAATGTTGGGCACTGAAATAAAAAAGGCTCCCCACAGCAAAAGAAATACAAACAGAGTGAGCAGTCTACAGAAAAGAAGAAAATCGTTGCCACTTACGCTTCATGATTATATAAAGAAATGAACAAATGAACTCCTCAGTTGAAACTCCTAATTAGTACATAGGACATTGAGCTGTACACATAGTCCTCAAAAATGACTAATGAATATTTTTAAAGTATTCAATAACCATAGAAATTAAAGAAATAGGAAGTTAGAAATAGTTTTAGACTCTATTTTACTCTAGCCAAAGTGGCAATCATCAAGAAAACAAATGGCAACAAATACTGGCAAGAATGTGGGGAAAATGGAATGCTTAGCAACTTTTGATGGGAAAATAATTGTTGAGTATGCGTACTGAGGTGGGTAGAGGCATATAAACTAGGAAGGGCCACTGGTAACCATCAAGAGATGTGTCACACTATTGCACTTTTAGTGAAATTATTCACACCAGCTGCCCTATCTGGTTTATGTATTGTTTCGGTTTTTGTTTGTTTGTTTGTTTTTTGTTGTTGTTTTTGGTGATGGTGTGTGTGTTTCTTTCTCTATGCACTTTGATAAGATTCATAACATTTATCACATTGACTTTTAAACATTTTTATCTTCTAAAAAGGCACTTAATAGTATAAACTTCCTTTAGGAACTTACTTTGTCACCATCTGCACTGTTAGTGTTTCTTATTTGTTCAATTAAGTAACTATTTTCTTCTTTAAATCAAGGAACTCTGTTAAGTAATTTTGATAAATTTCCCAAGGCATATTTTTTAATTACAACTTTGTTGACATATAACTGATGAAAGTCATCCTTTTAAAGTACTAGAATCACTTGTGTATTCATAGTCATGCAAATGATGTTAGAACTACTAAACTGAAAAATTTCAATACTTTAAGATTATACTTGGTACTCTTAATAATTCATATCTAGCCCATTGCTAAGTCTCTGGTACCAGCTAAGTAATTTTTTATATATTTGCATATTTTGGACATTTCTTATGAATAAAACCACACAAATTATCATCTTTTCTGGCTCTTTTGATAATCAGTATGGTGTCCTTATTTTTATAACCTATATCAGCATTGCAGCATTGCATTCCTTTTTTATCTTTTCAACTGCACAACTATATGTGCTATTTTACTTATCTATTTACAGTTAAACAAATACTGAGTTACTTCTATTTTAAGAAACTATAAATTAATATTTTGCAAATTTTTGTGCAGTCATGTTTTTGATGGTGGGGTAAATACCTAGAACCTGAATGGATAGTGCATAATATATTATTTGTTGAGAAATGGAAAAGCTATCATCCAAAATAACCTCATTATTTACAAACCCTTCAGCAATAAATTGCTCTACATATCCACCGATACATGTGTCTTTTAAAGACTTAAAAACATTTTTATTGATTCTTTTTGAGTTTCATATACTGTACCCCAATAACACTCATCTCTCCATCCCTTTGTATCCACCCTTGCAACATCCTTCCCCCTAAAATATGAAAAACAAAACAAACAAATAAAACATTAAAAAATTCTCATCATGGAAGCTGTAGTGTGTCACAGCTTGTTCCACAGTATAATCTATTTTCTACACATCTTTACTAGCAAATGCTCATTACAATGAGTCATTGCTTTGGTTCCAGGCCTCCGGCTTCTGCTACATTGTCAACACTGGGTCCTCAATGGGACTTGCCTTGGTTATCCTGTGGTTGCCCTGTGTCACGGTGATCCTGTAGCCTTGGATCTGCAGGACCAGAACAACCCATGCTCCTCATAGATGAGGTAGGTTCTGGGGTAGGCCAACTCAAAGGCCTGGATCTGGCCCTCAGTTGGTCAGCCAGCCAGTTCTTCCCAGTACTACCAAGTCAAGCTCTCCAATGTGACTCTGAATAGCTCACCCAATATCAAAGACAGAAGGAGCAGTATCACCCCCATGCCACCAGAACCAGCTCTACTGTGCTGCCCAGTTTAGGTGTGGGCTCAATTCTCCCAAGTGCTGTAGCAGGTAGGAAGTGGGGCCAGCTCTCCAGGATGATATAGTTAATGAGGAGCAGACACAGATCCACACATCCCCAGGCACCAGCCCAGACCTGGGATATCCTCATGGTCTTTAGTGGTGATATGAGCCACAGATATCAACGCAGACCTTCTGCTGCTGCATGGCCACAGGCCAGACATCTTAAGTGTCCGGTTTTACATGCAACAAAAATTTAAGCAATTTTGTAGTTTTTATGAGGTTGTTTTTGTGGTGGTGGCTTTTTTTGCACTTTAGTTTTAATTAACTTGTTAGTATTATGCCAATAGGTTGACATACCTTGCAAATTCCTTTTAAAAAATGTTCAAGCATGTCTAAAACAAATGATTTCATCCCACAAAGCTCTGCAACACCACTGTGCTAACTACAGATTAAGACAGACATTAAGTGAATAAAATAATCATTAAAGGATCTTTTACAGTTGGCTGGTTAGTTGCCATGATTGAGAAAACACTAACTTGCACATTACTCAAAGCAAAGCGCAATGATATGATTTCTAAGTTAAAAAGGCTTTGTAGTCTACAAAGGTCATTTTCAACAACTCAGGGAAAAAGCTAAAGATTTTCAGAATATGTTTATATCTAATTGTGTTGGATTTGCACAGAATTGATATGTTGTAGGATTTTAAAGTTGAATGCAAGTGTCCTTTACTAGTGCAAAATCCATACATATTTGCCATGCTCTATCCTCACACTGATTGTGTACACTACCTAGACCCTGAGACCAGAAGTTCATCTAACAAAAAGTCAAGTGCATTATTTCACTGTTGTACCAGTGCCATCACAGCCTCTTTGAAGGGGATGAACAAGTAGGTTGGTGGCCATATGACTTAACTTAGCTTTTCTTCTTTGATTCGTGTGCTTCAAACTCTCCAATATCACAAGCTGCCAAGTCATGATGTGTTTTCTGGCTAGCTTTACTGTAAGTGTAACACAGCCTAGAGTAACCTGCAAAGGTAGTCTTAATTAATGAATTGCCCACATTAGAATGCCGAGTGGGTATGTCTGTGGGGATTATCTTAATTGGTAAGTGGTGAAAGATTGCCCATTTCATTGTGGATGGCATTATTTCATGGTCAGGTGGTCCTGGGCTGCATAGAAAAGCTGAACATGAATCATTGTGCAAGTCATTAAGAAGCATTTCTCCATGATTTCTGTTCTACCTCTTCAGTTGTGCATTCCCTAGTTAGAGTTAATATTGGATAAAATAGCAAGTAGACTTGCTGGGGTCTACCTAGGACTCCTAGCCTGACTTCTCCATAGTGGTAAGCTGTAACCTGTACAGTGAAAGAAATCCTATTCTCCTCTAAGTTGCCTTTAGTCAGAGTGCTTTATGACAGTAACAACAAAAAAAAAAAGCTAGAACACTATGTGAATCACGTTTTCAAACTTTTAAAATCAATTTCTATGGTTCAGAAACATCTCTGCTGTAAGTTTTCATGAGCCACCACCATAAAAATAACCTCATGAAAACTATAGGCTAATTTAAATTTTTGTTGTATGGAAAATTGGATAATTAACAGAGAACTCTATGTGGTAATGACTTTAAAATATCTATTTTAGGCATATAGTTTACAGTTTATACATCTTTTGGACACCCTTAATGTAAAAATATCACAACAATTTATTTAAAACAGACTTTTACATTTCTGCATGGTTTGAATACAACAGCCATTTAAAAATACTTTCTTAGTGTGATAATTAGGCAATGGTTCAATTCATGCCAAATGTCTAGTAAAGTTCTTTCTAACTATTAATTATAGCTTAATAAAAGCTTCCAAGTGATTCAAAATTTTAATGTTTCAAAGGGTTATAATTTCCCTGGTCTCATGAAGATAATCTAAGTTAAATGGACAAATTTAATGGGAAAATGGAATTCTGATCTCATTCTGTTATTGTGCCTAAATTTATGGTAGAAAAAGTATGAAAATTAAGCTACCATCAAGTTTAGTGGTGCTGAAAATATTTGTATTATCATTTGGGTGTGGTGTCACAAACTTTTCAGAAAAGCATTCAGGAAGCTAAGGCAGAAAGATCCAGAGTTTGAGTTCAGCTTGGGCTACATAGAGTTCTGTGCCAATGTGAGCTACATAGTGAGAGACTCATATATATATATATATATATATATATATATATATAGTGTGTGTGTGTGTGTGTGTGTGTGTGTGTGTGCCTAAGTGTGGATTGCTTAGATACATCAAAACTCACAATTGGTTTCTAAAGTAAAAACAATCTTGTTGAGGACTATATACTTAGCCAACAGAATATGCATTTCTAATTAAGGATAGCAACATACATCCTCAATCATCTTTTTCTTGAAATAGAGTTTTGAAACAGATATTTTCAATGAGCAATTTTGAAATAGAAATTTCTTTACCATTAGTTGCTGTAATGATGTTGCCATTTGAGAATAGTAAATCAATAACTCCAACTTAAAATCCTGCTCAGAATACTGTCCTGAATTTCCAAGACTTTTCAAAGGCTCTCTATTGTATGATGACATAAATACAAGATAAAGACTGTATTCACAGCAGAGCCCTTGAACAGACTTTTGGGAGAGATGAGTAGAGATGGAGTATGTTATCAACTGTGTCCACTTCTACACTGTGAAACAAGTATCATATTTTTCTTACTTTTGTGAATATATTTACTTTTCAAAATAATGGCCATTTTAATAATTAACACTCCCCTTCTCCATCTCTCTGGTCAGGGATCGTCTCATTATCTTACTACCTCATCAAGAAGCACAGATTCCCTTGGGTCGTAGGACAGAAATAGAGAACAGCTCTGCACATGCTAAGATTTTATGTGAAGCGATGTGGTTTGTTGATCATAAATGTGGGCTCCAGAATCAAATTCCCATGACTACATATTAGATTCACCACTAATTATCCAAGTAGTCTTGAACAAATGTTTTTTTTCTCCTAAACTAGCCTCCTTCCAAAGTATTTTATTAAGTATATGAAATATTCCAAAATCCAAACCTGGTTCTGAAGTACATCTAGTCCCAAGAATGTGGGACAAAAAGTCTCTCTTTCCCATTGTTTTTCATGACATATTAGAAGGCTTTTATTAAGATCTGTGTTGTCTTTTGTCCTTTTTATTACACAGATGTAGCAAAATAGTTTACTATGCCAGACATTCTTTTAAGTGTTTAATATGTATTAACATTAAATATCCACCATAAATTGAGAATAAGGCATCATTTTACCCTAATGTCTTCATAGATGATTATGCTAGATGCAGTAAGTTAAAAGAACTTTTTTCAACCAACTGTGGAATGCTCAATCCCAAGTGGTACATCTACAATGCCACCTATACAGCTAAGGCTCAGGGTATATCCCAGAAGATGGTGCAGAAAATTTGTAAAAGCCAGAAGACCAACATGCCCACAGAAGATAGTAACTTCTATATATGATATAGAAGTTGTACCCATGAAGTCTCAACAATATGACATCTTAAACAAGATCTGAACAATAACAATATCAGTTGACATTCCAATATGGCTGAAGGAAATTTCACAAGGTCCTACGAGTAGACAAATGGGTACTGAGGAAGAAAGAATCCGTCTTCTCCAGAAGATGTTATGTTATGTAATATTATGTGGTCAGTCCTAAACATATGCACATATGAGCAATACTAAATGGCCCTGTCTATCTGCCTGTCTGTCTATCTGTCTATATATATCTCCGATGTGTGTGTGTATGCATATGTGTAAAACAGTAGTTCAAGAAAAGGACATGTATTTTAGGGTGCAGTTGGAATTTGAAGAGGGAAAATGAGGAAAGTGATGTGAGTACAGTGTATACACACACACACACAAATTGATAATAGCAGGAAGTACAGTACTAATATATATATATATAGTATATAAACTGATCTAGGTAAATAAATAAATATTTATGTAAATAGGGTTTGTATATTGGGTAAGGAATACTTCTTGTCTCAACTATTGGGACTAAATATGCTTTAGACTTTATGTTTGGCTTTGGTAATATTTGCATATACTTAATAAAATATGCAGGGAAAAAAGGGTAGGGTAGGGGGAAAAGGATTTGTTCAAGACTACTTGGCTAATTAGTGGCAAAACCAAGATGTAGTCATGGCAGTTTGATTCTGGACCCTATATTCGTGTTCTGTGAACTACTCTGCTTCACATAAAATATTAGCATATGCATAACTGTGCTCTAATTCTGTCTCTGGATCCTTGGTTCATTAAACATACAAGAGCAGGTAACTTATTTCTACAGACTTCGTCCTCATTACTCTCCTATATATGTTCTTCTTCTACTACTTGTAGTTCTTTGTCCTTTCCAAAATTCCCAGCACTTCTCCAGTTTCAATTTTCTTATTGATCTACTCAAAAAGCTCTTTCTGATGTCTTCCCGTCATTGAGTCCTACTCACAATTCAAATCAGTCTGTGACCTTCCCTTGATGCCTAGCATGGGAGCAAGGCCATTTGTGGTCCTCTCTGTATTTACAAGTGATACTTAACGTAAACTTCTTTGCACCTGTATATCCAAGGAGACTAAAACCTCTGATGAAAATCTTCTTTTCTTACACATCTCTGTCTCTGAGGCCTAGTACAAATTCTAGAACATAATTACTATTATGGTTTGAGTGTAACATGTGCACTACAGACACTGAATATTATTGCTCGGCTAGTTATTTTGTTTTTGTGTTCGTGGTGAAAGTGGGAGGTTATGGATGTTTTAGGAGGTAGGGTGCAGTTGACCAATGAGACCACTGTAAGTAGACTTTTGAAGGACAAACCTAATGGACTCTGGCTACAGCCCATTCTACTGCCGCTGTGAAAGGAGGCATCATGCTTCCATTATCATGACAGACTTCAACCGTAGAAACTATGAGACAAAATAAACCATCCTTCCTTTATGTGGTTTCTGTCACTTGTCAGTTTTAAGACAGAATTAACTAATGATAACTTTTCATTGAACATTTATAATCTATGTAGACAATTCAATGAAACTAGATAACACTAAAACTAATTAATACTGTTTCTGAAATCCTAGTATGTAACCAGAGACTTCAATTTGTTATAACTTGATAATCTCTGAGTATTTTAGAGAGTCTATGCCAGAGGACTTACTTCAAATAAGTCACTGGACTTACAGGATTGGCTTAAAGTTTATAAGGTCTCAGACACTGGAATGAAGTTCATGTGAAAGAAAAGTCAGATAAATAATATCACCCGCTTCCCTGTCTTTTCTCAGTTTTATCTAGTCTCTAAAGAGTCTTAAAATACCAAAGTAAAGTCATTATCATTTTTAATAATCCAAACAAATTCATGCACATACATGTAAACTATATGTATATTCCTTATGTTGTGTGTGCATATTTGCTTGTGTGTCCATTTTCCCATGGCCTCATGTGAAAATTGACGAATTATCCTATTTAAAAAATGTCATAATGCCATCAAAACATAAGTAATTCATTTTTGAATCATCGCATTTTTCTACACTATCATCTTAGGAGCTGCTGCTCAGAGAGTTTGTGTTGAGCTCTTCTTTGACCATGTGATTCAGTAAAATGTCTGAGAGAATGAACGGGTACATAAGGGCAAAATGTCCATAAAATGGTTCACCACTGTCAGAATTTGTACGTCCTGACTTCTTTCATTATTGAAGCCTCTCTCTTGTAGAAAGGAATGCCCTATTTCCTGGTATATGTGAGCTACTGTAAAAAGAAGAAGGTCTATGTCAGTGTGTCTCAACTTGCCTGATGCTATGACCGTTTAATAGAGTTCTCATGTTGTGGTGACCATAGCCATTAAGTTATGTCTTTGCTGCCTCATAACTGTAATTTCACTACTCTTATGAACTGTAATGTAAATATCTTCTATACAGAATATTTGATATGCTATCCCAGTGAAGAGGTCATTTGATCCCCATAGCAGTTGTGACCCTAGCCTGAGAACTTCTGGTCTATGCTAATTCTAAAGCTATATACCCATGTGACTCTGGCCAGGAAAAGCTAATTTGATGTGCCCTTTTCCTATGAATATATACAACTCTTATTTGTGATGAGTCTTTTAACTATTCTCCTGATAGCTGATCCTAATAGATTGTCAAGAAACACCTCCCTTCACTTCTCTGGAAGTCTCAAAGAATAGCAAGGGACTGGTAGTTGTGTGACACTGCTATTTCATTAGTTCTGTAAGTTGCTAGCTTTATTTATGTGATCCATAATTAATGGAAGTTATCTGGCACAAAATAACAATCCCCCACTTTTTATTGAGGACTTAGCATATAGAAAACTTTGTGATAAAATTGAGGTGATTCTCAGAGAAAAGTTAAATTATTAAGTTACTTAGTGTAGCATAGATTGTGGGTTAAAAACTCACAATCAACTAGGCTTTCTGTTTCTAGCACTTATGTTCTCAACTGTTCTGTAAACTAAATTCTCCGCACAAGCATAGGAAAGCTCACATCACAAAACAGTACATGATAGTGAATTAATGATAACTCCACACTAGAGAAGCATTATTCCTTGTTCCTGGCAATTGGACTCAATCAGGTAGTCTTTATTTGCCAAATAACAGAACAATCTGCAAATCTGTCTTTATTATTTCAAAGAAAAAAGAGATAGGTTTTCAAAGGTAAGGGCACAATTATTTCTTGGAAATACATAGATGATATTTCAGAGAATACATTTGGACAATACACCCTGATGTTGCCTAGATCTTGGTATTAGAAACCTAAGAATAATAAGAAAAATGAACTCAATAAACACTTTATCAAGCAAGAGTATGGCAATGATCAAGGTAAAGGCAGGAGACAGAGACATAGATGAAAAAGCTATTATATGGAGTAACTTAGTTTAACATTAATTGCAAACCTATGGAACATTGGGGTAAATTTATAAATAATTCAGAACTATTATAGTGAAACATAATTTAAGCAGTACGGGAACAGAGATAATTTTGTTGCCTTGTTCTGGAAAAGATTACTATTAATAGTTGAATTCAACTGCATATATTTTTAATTTCTAACTCTACATGGGTCTATACATATGAGCTACGCATAGGTATCTACAACCTCAGATATACAAATTAAATGTGTTGTGCTGGCGCTTTCCTTAACATGAGCCTATAACAACTGCCAAAACTTCTTGTGTCTATTTTATGGCTTACGGTGAGTTGTTACTTGAAAACCCTAGTCCTCTGCACATTAGTTATTTGGTGAGCTCTTTATATAAATTCCTCACAAAATGCAGTTTAAACTGATGATTTCCTAATTTGATTACCAAATCTGAATACAGTATCTCTGTTGGGGAGTGTTGACTTCCAGTGAGAGGGTACAGATGAAAAATTCTACCAGCCATCTGATGCTTAGATACTATAATAGAAGAAAAGTAAATGCTTTACTGTGGGTTATGTAAAGCCCATTTAGAATTAAGCTAAATAATTTACTTTGCAAATCACCTTGTCTCCTTATAGCAATTGTTAAAGGAACCCACTGTAATGTTTAAATCATCCTTGCTCTGTGTAATCACAGAATCATTGCTCAATATATTTTCTAATTGTTTAGCTTAATTTATTTATGTATTTGTTTGTTCATTTGTTTTGTGTATGTGTGTGCTTGTAGAGTCTAGAAGTAGATGCTTAGTATTTTATTCTATTGCTTTCTATTCTATCTATCTATCTATCTATCTATCTATCTATCTATCTACCGTGGGATTGACTTGTTTATAGCCAAAGTGACATAAATATAAATACTTTTTAAATTGATCTGTTTAAAAAATAATAAATGATGCTCAGGCACTCATAGTTATATAGCATATAATCTACTTAAATAAGTCCTATTTTAAAGATACAGATGGGTAGGTGGGATAGTGAATCTGACAGAGGACATAATAATGAAACTACATGAAAAAATTTTGTGAAGATTAGAAACTGAATGGAGAAATAATGAAACTAACAGATTTCATCAATCAAATGGACCTACTAGACATTTACAGAACATTTAACCCAATCACAGAAGAATATACCTACCTTCTCAGCACCTCACAAAACCTTCTCTAAAATCAATCTGATACTTGGTCACAAATCAAGCTTCAACAGATATAAGAAGATTGTATCTTATCAGAAAACCATGAATTAAAGCTAGATCTCACATAACAGAAACAACAGAAAGCCTACAAACTAATGGAAACAGAATACATCTCTACTCAGTGACCAATGGGTCAGAGTTGAAATAAATAAATTAAAGACTTTCTAGAATTCAGTGAAAATGAAGCCACAACATACTGAAACCTATGAGACATAATGAAAGCAGTACTAAGAGAAACGTCCACAGCCCTAAATGCTTTCATAAAGAAATTGGTTGCTAGATTCCATAATAACAACTTAACAACACACCTGAAAGCTCTATAACAAAAAGAAGCAAACACACCAAAGATGACAGGTAATCATCAAACTCAGGGCTTAAATCAATAAATTAGAAACAAAGAGAACAATATAAAGAAACAATGAAACCAAGAGCTGGTTCTTTAAGAAAATCCAAAGAATAATTAGATCTTACTTCAAAAGCCTGTATTTCACAAAATTGGAAAATCTAAAGGAAATGGATTCTTTTCTTGGTAAATGTCATATACTAAAGTTAAATCAAGATCAGGTAGACAAGTTAAATAGTTCTTTAATGTATGGGAAATAGAAGATGGCATTAAAGTTTCCTATCCAAAGAATCCAGAGCCAGATAGTTTCAGCTCAGAATTCTACCAGACCTATAAAGAAGACACAATACTCTTCAAATTTTTCCACAAAATGGAAACAGAGGAAACATTGTCAAACTTGTTCTATGAGGCCACAGTCATCCTGATATGTAAACCATACAAAGATCAAACAAAGAAAGAGAATTTCAGACCAAATTTCCCTATGAGTACTGATATAAAAATACTCAACAAAATATTTGCAAACCTAATCCAAGAACACATAAATTATCCCATCTACTGTGACCAAGTAGGCTTCACTGCAGGCGTCAATATATGGAATTCCATCAATACAATTGATCATATAAACATTTTGAAATAAAAAAGACACGATCATCTCATTATATGCTATAAAATCCTTGACAAAATCCAATACCCCTTCACATTAAAAGTCTTTGAAAGATCAAGGATACAAGGTGCATACCTAAACATAATAAAGAAAATATACAGCAAGCCAATAGCCAACAATTAATTAAATGGAAAATAACTTAAAGCAGTTCCACTAAAATCAGGTAGAAGACAAGAATGTGTATCTATTCAATATAGTACTTGACGTTTTAGCGTGAGCAATAATACAAGTAAAATAGATAAAGGGAATACAAGTTGGAAAGGAAGAAGTCAAAATATAACTATTGGCAAATGATATAAGTGATCCCAAAAATTCTACCATGCAGCAATATGGCTGAATACAAAATTATTTAGCAATAACTAAGCTGAGGAAGAAATTAGGGAAACAACACATTCAACAATAGCTACAAACAATATATTAAATATCTTGGTGTAACTCTATCCAATTAACTTTTTATCTTCTATTTCTAAAAATCAATTAAGATAAATAATGATTTCCATGAAAGTCTTTTTCATGGTGGAGATAATTATCATTAACAACATGTGCAAAAAAGTAAAAGAAAAATCAAGAGGCTTAAATCTAAGAATATATTCTTTAAAAAAGTTAGTTATAAATGCTAAATCATAGGTTTTTGAAATTAAAAGATTTTTTTTGTTCTGCCACATTTATCTTTGTAATGTTTGAAAACAATTATATTTATATGT
The DNA here is from genome assembly GCA_907169655.1 of Acomys percivali. NCBI lineage: Eukaryota > Metazoa > Chordata > Mammalia > Rodentia > Muridae > Acomys > Acomys percivali. The sequence continues at coordinate 150,239,399 of OU015743.1, forward strand.
CTAAACATATATCAATCGCTATGAAAACTATAGCCATTGTGACCCAATAACATTTTATAATTTTCATCACATATACAATCAGATGGAGAAAGATTAAGCCTTTTCGGTTATTATAGTTCTTCAGAGTATTATTGATGATTGGTCATTAATGTTTTAGCTTTCTACCTGAATTGGCATCATCACATTGAGTAGCTGACATTCCAATTCAACTGCCTGAAAGTCAACTTAATGTTAACTACAAAATTATCTGATTGAAACACATGGAGTTTTAAAAGCTATTAAGTTTTATGAGCAGAGTGAAGTGTTTACTCCATTGGCACAATTTTAATTTTATAGTCAGGAGATAACAATAGCATAAAGACGTTACTACCCATGGAAATACACCTTGTAAAGAATATGGAGTAAAAGAAATGAAAGATTAATTATTCTGAGATAAGTGGTTCTATGTATGTAATAGAAAAAAGGGGGGAGAACCTACAATATCTCTAACAATGGATTACCCCAGCAAGTAATCAACGATATAATCACTAAATGTAAGATGGATGAAGCTCAGCAATGCCTAGTAATACATCAGAAACCTACCTGTTCTGAATCCACCATCATGAAACAGAAAAAGAAAGAAGTGAAAGACATGAGTTTATTTTTAAACAATGGTTAGATAGTAAGCTCTGTTGGCATGAAAGAAAGCTACTGAATTGTTACCTCTTCTGTACTGATCCTGGCAGTGGTCTACTTTAGATCAGTTTATCTTCTTCTCATGCCAGCAGGGATACCTGATCACTTAAGCTGTCTTCACAGAACTAAATGGAACCTAAGTGATGGGTATAAATTTTAAATGGTGAAATTTGAATACTACTTCTTTGTTACTAATCTTTTCACAGGTATTGCCTCATTTCGTATCTGTGTATCCAGTACCAACAACTTCATTACCTGTAAGTCAAGAAATCAAAGTTTGGAGAGACTAAGGTACATTTCCAAGTTAACCAATTCAGAAGTCATTCAATTCACAAGCACACACACATGGATACACATACACAGAACCCTTACATATACAATACAGAAGAATCAAACCCAAAAGTTACCAAAATGTTGTTACATTTTGCCTACAGTCATGAGATTAATGTTAAATATGAAGGTAGGTATATAGAATCTGAATATATACAGTAAACTATTTAAAACATGTTAAGTATAGTGAAAGAATTAAATATATTGTCTAGCACATAATGGAGTATTTTACAGAGGGATTAAGTGCTTAGGTCAGTTTTGTTTGATCAGCATGATTTTATCAAGTAGCATATCACAGATTTTGTGGTATAAACCGCACAGATGTATTAACTTGTAGTTTCAAATGTGATTAGTGTGGCATGCGTCTCTTGGGATAAAATAAGCAGGTTTTCTGGGTTCTGTTCCTTCTAGAGGCTGCAGGCAGATTCCATTTCCTTGATTCTCATCTTCTAACAGGTCTCATATTTTCTGTGCTCATGTTTCTCAACTTCTGAGCCAGCCACCAAATATTGAGTCCTCTTTACATGCTTGACTGTTTGATCTGGCTTTAGTTGCCATCATATCTCTTCATGAAAGAAGCGGTTCTTTACGTTTGTGGAATTGTGTGATCCTAGTGTGCTAACATTAATAATCTAGGAAACTTTCACCATTTCAAAGTCTTTAAGCTTGATCATGGCACCAAAGTCCCTTTGGTCATGTAAGGTATTATATTAACATATTTCAGGGATAAGGGTGTGAACATGTTTTGGTAGAAATTATTAGATTGACACATGCAGTATAAAATCTTGAATTACTTCAAGTCTCAAACAGGTTTAAGTACACTTCATAGTCTAGAAGAAAAGAAGTTTACACTGATGATGTCTATTATTTCCCAAGGAAGACTGAATAAATATAGTGAAGGCAGCCAGTTCTCTACAGATCTGTGGCCTTGAAGCTCACAGCTTTAAAATAACCTGAGGAATAGGGGAGGGGGAGATGGGAGAAAAGGAGGGAGTATGGGACTGAGAGGAGAGGATGGGGCTATGATCAGGATGCAAAGTAGATAGATAGATAGATAGATAGATAGATAGATAGATAGATAGATAACATAATTAACTTTCCATTGTCAGTCTCCTGACCATACAAGCAATGTAGGGCATGGTCTCCTTCTTGTGGCTTGGGCCTCAAGTTAAACTAAGCATTGATTGGCCACACCCACATTATTCCAGCACATCTTGTAGGTGGAAGGTTTTGTGGCTGGCTTGGTGGCTAGATTTCTCTTTCCATAGACTTCAGAGAACCTTATGGGGATGAAAGCTCTATACCCACACCAGCTCAATCTGTCTACATTCTGTGAGCTGTGCAGATGTTGTCCTTATCAATATGGCTTCCACTGTCAGAGAACCAAGTATGATTGGTGAAAAAAATCCATGAAATGATTTCTAGTGATATTTTGTTGTACTTTTATATCAGTAGTCATCAGAGAGGCTGATTTCACAGCACATGGGGAACAGATCCTGAGACACACAGGCAGACATTGTACAGAGAGGGAGTCTAAATTATAGGTTTCTGTTGGACCCTCCTCTCTGATGTCTAGGAACCCAGAGGAAGTGGAGATGGAAATATTATAGGAGTCAAAGGAGGTGGAGGACATCATGGCCCACCAAGTCAAATTAGCAGGACTCACAGAGACTGAAGCAGTAAGCCAGGAGACTACATGCATATGTACCAGGGCCTCTGCATATATGTTATGGCTGTTAGCTTGGCGATTCTGTGGTACTCCTAACAGTGGGAACTGACTCTTTTGACTGCTCTTGGAACTCTTTTCCTCCTATTGGGTTGCCTTGTCCAGCCTCAATACGAGGGCTCTTGCTTTGTCTTATTGTACCTTGTTTTGTCCTATTTGTCTCTTGTCCCTTGGAGGCCTGCTTTTTTTCTGAGGAGGAAATGGAGCAGAAGTGGATCTGGGGAAGAAGGAAGGTGGAGAGTAGTCGGGCAGAGCAGAGGGAGAGGAAGCTGTAGTTAGATATAGTGGATGCGAGAAGATCCTATTTTTTAATAATCAACTTTGGAAAGTTCAAATTAGTAAAGGTTTGACTGATATGAACCCTACTGCCTCAAGAATAAGGTCTATTCCTTGCTGCCCAATTGCTCTTTTCTGTTATGAAAAACATTTTCTTATTTGTCATTCAGACACCAGCTTCACATAAATCTGAATGCCTGTTAATTTGACTAAATGATTCTCAAAGACAGTATACATTTTGCAGAACTATTTTCTAGATTCTTTCTACACTTCTACTTTTAATGTTTTTACTGTTTATAACACTAGGAAAGAATAAAAGGAAACCTATGCTGTGGCATTATTAGGATTATTAGAATATTAAGAGACACAATCTCATGGAAAACTCCCTGATCTTTAGCTCTTACAATCTTTTTGTTTCCTCTTCCACAATGTTCTCTGAGTCTTGTGTTCAGGACTGTTTTGGAGATTGTAGGTGTGTCTATTGGGACTGGGCTCCACAGCTTTTTATTTTGTTTTGATTTTCTCAGGTGCTCTATGTCTGTTACAAGGAGAGGTTTCCTTGATGAGGGGTAAAGACTACACTTACTTGTGGGGATACAGACAGATGTTTAGATTGTTCTTAGGGAGGCATTTGCCCATAAGTCTCACCAACATGACTTCCCAAACATAAGTTGATCAAAGACAAAGGATATAACAGACATAACAAAATGCGTGGGGGAAATCCCACAAGCCCCAAGTCTACACAAGAACCATAGACAACTAAGGAATAATGAGAGTAGGAGAAATAGTATTCTTGATAAAAGATCAAACTCATTGGTTATCTAATATTAAATGGTCAGCACTGAAAACATACATACAAGTAACATTTGTACTATGCAGATTATATGTCTGAATATGTATGTGTATACATATTATAAATGAATGTAACAACAGTTAATGAAATGAGAGAGGCCATGGATTTGAAAGAATGAAAGGAAGGATAATGGAGGGACAAAAGGAAAGGGGGAAATGTAATTATATTTTAATCTCGAAGGAATGGCTAAGATAAAAATCTCAAGTGACAGCACATGCTGGCAAGGATGTGGAGAAAGCAGAACACTCCTTCATTGCTGGTGGGAATGCAATCTTGTACAACCACTTTGGAAACCTATCTGAAGCTTTCTCAGAAAACTGGGAATAGGGCTATCTCAAGACCCTGCTACTCTACTCTTTGGAATATACCCAAAAGATGCTCCAGCACAAAACAAGGACATATGCTCAACCATGTTCATAGCAGCCTTATTTGTAATAGCCAGAACTAGGAAACAATCTAAATTTCCCTTAGATGAAGAATGGATAAAGAAACTGTGGTACATTTACACTATGGAATACTACTCAACTATTTTTTAATTTTATTTTATTAATTTATTCATATTACATCTCACTGGTTATCCCATCCCTTGTATCCTAAAAAACAAGGGAATAACACAATTTGTGGACAAATGGATGAAACTAAAAATGATCATACTGAGTGACTTAACTCAGAAGCACAAAGACTCACATGGTATATACTAACTTATAATTGCACACTAGCCCAAAAGGGATGTCCAATGAAAGTCTTCACTTACCAGGAGTTTGGTATAGATGTGAGGACTTCCTATTGGCACTATAGGTGAGAGAAGTATGGAAGAATGGGAAAATAGAAGGATCCAGAGGGTCCTAGAAGCCTACAAGTAAAACATCATGATGGCCAGATCTGGACCCAGGGGGGGTCTGCTCAAACTACTGCACCAACCAAGGGCAACACATGCAATAAACACTGAACCCCTACTCAGATCTAGCCAATGGACAGGACATTCTCCACAGTTGTTTGGAGAGCAGAGACTGACTCTGACATGAAATCTGGTGCCCCTTTTTACCACTTCCCTGTGGTGGGGAGGCTTGGTGGCACTCAGAGAAAGGATAAGCAAGCAACCAAGATGAGACTTGATAGTCTATCATCATATGTTGGGTGAGGAGGTCCCCTTAGGTCACAGACCTAGGGGAGGGGAATAGGGTAAAAGTGGGAGGGAGAGAGGAATGGGAGGATAAAAGTGAGGGGGAAACAATTGAAATGTAATCTGAATAAATTAATTAATTAAATAAAAATTAAAAAGTAAATAAATAAAAAGAGAAAAAATTAGACTGTGACTTGCCAAAGTGTAGACCTAAATTTATCATGTTATGATCTCATTTCCATAAGCAAAACAACACAAAAACAACAAAACAAACCACTATTAAGAACATTAATTAAATCTTTCTGTGGTTCCCTATAGACATTGCGTGTCGTGTCTTCAATTCATGATCCATTTACAATGAACTACTTATCTAGCCACCTGATCTCCAACAGCACTTCTTTCAAGTCTCCAGAATACAGTAAAACTTCTTCCTATAAATGGGCAGCACACCATCTGCCCTTCCTACTTCCAACCCTTTAAGACTTGGTATTTAGGCAGGATACATTCCCAAATAACTTTGACTGAAGCTCTCTGAATGGTCTGTACACTTTTTTTAGCGTCTGGCCTTTGATCACATTATACTTTCCTTATTCTTTCCTCTTCTTCCTTGTGCTCCACATATTTTATTTCCCTACTCCCATGACTACTTGGTCTTTATTGAAAAACTGAAATGATCTCATTCTCTAGGAAGCTTTTTCTCCCATGCTTGTCTAGGTTCCCCTCTCTTTCATTAGTTGAAAAACATATTGCATTAAAGATGTTAAAATAGTGAATTTCAATAGAGATTCCTTCTCTGCTAAGGCTTTGTGCTCAGAGCTTTCAATATAATAATTTCTGAATCATCCCAGGAACAATTTTGTAAAGTGCTTGTTAGAGGAATTACAGATAGCTGCATGGTACACAAAGGTACTGCATGGAGTCCTTTGAGAAGTGCTAGCTGGCTCTGAGGACAAAGCTTGCCCTTGACTGTCATGCAGTCAGTCAATGATTTGCCTTTTACACAGGTGGCTCTAAAACAAAGCTTCACTTGGCTTCTAATTTGATCATATTCAGAGATGCCAATTCACACTAACAATGTTCTTATGAAAATAATGTAGAAATGTATTAACTTGGCCTTTATTTCCTCAAGAATCAAAATGCTATGGAAAATCAGAACAAAATTTTCTTGGCACCAAGAAAAATAAGTGTTCCTAATACAAAGGTATTAGGATTTGAAATGCTGTTGATCTCTCTCTCTCTCTCTCTCTCTCTCTCTCTCTCTCTCTCTCTCTCTCTCTCTCTCTCTCTCCCTCTCTCTCTCTCTGTGTGTGTAAACAGTCCTGTCCTAGAATGGAAGATGCATGTCTGTTCCCTGGCAATGATTGTCTAAAGTTTAGTTTTTCCATACATTCACACTGATGAATTGGTAACCATGAAGGGTCTCATACTCTTTAAATATAAGCAATAATTATGATACAATCTTTGTGAAGGGGGATTCTCTTTTCCTTTTTATTTTATTTATTTTTTTAATTAATTAATTAATTAATTTTTTATTAGTTTATTCTTGTTACATCTCTATGGTTATCCCATCCCTTGTATCCTCCCATTCTCCCCTCCCTCCCATTTTCCCCTTTATCCCCTCCCCTATGGCTGTTCCTGAGAGGGATTACCTCCCCCTGTATATGCTCATAGGGTATCATGTCTCTTCTCGGCGACCTGCTGTCCTTCCTCTGAGTGCCACTAGGTCTCCCCCTCCAGGGGACATAGTCAAATATGAGGCACAAGAGTACATGAGAAAGTCATATCCCTCTCTCCACTCAAGTGTGGAGACTGTCCTGTCCATGGGCAGGATCTGGGTAGGGGTTTAAAGTTTACCGCCTGTATTGTCCTTGGCTGTTGCCTTAGTTTGAGTGGGAACCCTTGGCCCAAATCGGCCTATCATAATGTTCTACTTGTAGGTTTCTAGGACCCACTGGATCCTTCTACATTGCTATTCTCCCATGCTTCTCTCATCTAGAGTCCCAATAGGATGTCCTCCCCTCTGTCTCAGTTTCCTGGTAAGGGAAGGCTTTCGTGGGACATGCCCGTTGGGCTAGTATGCAGATATAAGTGAGTATATACCATTTGAGTCTTTCTGCTTCTGGGTTAACTCACTCATTATGATCATTTCTAGCTCACCCATTTATCCACAAATTTCTGGAATTCCTTGTTTTTAATAGCTGAGTAGTATTCCATAGTGTATATGTACCACAGTTTCTTTATCCATTCTTCTACTGAGGGACATTTAGGCTGTTTCCATGATCTGGCTATTATGAATAAGGCTGCTATGAACATGGTTGAGCAAATTTTCTTGTGTGCTGGAGCATCTTCTGGGTATATTCCAATGAGTGGAATAGCTGGGTCTTGAGACAGCCCTATTCCCAGTTTTTTGAGATAGCACCAGATAGATTTCCAAAGTGGTTGTACAAGTTTGCATTCCCACCAGCAATGAAGGAGTGTTCCTCTCTCCCCACATCCTCTCCAGCATGTGGTGTCGCTTGAGTTTTTGATCTTAGCCATTCTGATGGGTGTAAGATGGAACCTCAGAGTTGTTTTGATTTGCGTTTCCCTGATGACTAAGGAGGTTGAGCATCTCTTTAAGTGTTTCTCAGCCATTTGATATTCGTCTGTAGCCTTCCTATACACAAATGACAAGCTTGCAGAGGAAGAAATTAGGAAAGCCATACCCTTCACATTAACCACAAGCAATATAAAATATCTAGGAGTTACTCTAACTAAACAAGTGAAGGACTTGTTTGAAAAAAATTTCAAAACTCTGAAGAAGGAGATTGAAGATGACATGAGAAGATGGAAGGATCTTCCTTGCTCATGGATAGGGAGAATTAACATAGTAAAAATGGCCATCCTACCAAAAGCAATCTACAGATTCAATGCAATCCCTATCAAAATACCTACACAATTTTTTTAAAGACATTGAAAGTTCAATTCTGAACTTCATATGGAAAAACAAAAAACCCAGAATAGCTAAAACAATCTTGTACAATAAAAGATCATCTGGAGGAATCTCCATACCTGATCTCAAACTGTACTATAAAGCAATAGTAATTAAAACAGCATGGTACTGGCACAGCAACAGGCTGGTTGATCAGTGGAATCGAATTAAAGACCCAGATATCAATCCACACACATATGGTCACTTTATTTTTGACAAAGAAGCCAAATCCATTCAATGGAAAAACGACAGCATCTTCAACAAATGGTGCTGGTCTAACTAGATGTCTATGTGTAAAAAAATGCAACTGGACCCATATTTGTCACCATGCACAAAACTCAAATCCAAATGGATTAAAGACGTCAACATAAAACCAGAGACACTAAGTCACTTAGAAGAAAAAGTGGGGAAGAGCCTGGAACATATTGGCACAGGAGACAACTTCCTGAACATAACACCAACAGTCCAGGCCTTAATGTCAACAATTAATAAATGGGACCTCATGAGGCTGAGAAGCTTCTGTAAGGCTGGAGACACCGTCAAGAGAACAAAGCGACAGCCTACAGACTGGGAAAAGATCTTCACCAACCCAACATCTGACAAAGGTCTAAGATCCAAAATATATAAAGAACTCAAGAAATTAAACACCACCAAACCAAATAACTCTTTTCCTTTTTAAATCTTACCTTAAAGAAAGTAAGTTGTCCATGGGCTAGATCAGTCTCCACACTTGAGTGGAGAGAGGGATATGACTTTCTCATATACTCTGGTGTCTCACATTTGACCATGTCCCCTGGAGGGGGAGACCTAGTGGCACTCAGAGGAAGGACAGCAGGTCACCGAGAAGAGACATGATACCCTATGAGCATATACAGGGGGAGGAGGTCCCCCTCAGTCACAGACATAGGGGAGGGGAATAAGGGGAAAATGGGAGGGAGGGGAGAATGGGAGGGAGGGGAGAATGGGAGGATACAAGGGATGGGATAACCATAGAGATGTAACAAGAATAAATTAATAAAAAAGAAAAAAGAAAAAAAAAGAAAGTAAGTTGTTTGCCTCATTAACAACTTCTATGGGCCACATTGCATTGCCTGTCTTATCCAGTAATTCTTCAAATTTCAACCAAAGCTGTCATTTTCTTAGAGTTATATAGTTTATACCTGAGACTAGTAAGTACTCAAGGAACAGCTTGTTTTCAAAGAGAGCTGAATCTAAGGCAGGAGCCATTTCCTTTCCAAGCTTTGCTTCCCAGTTCTCTCAAGTCTGTAAAGAAGTGCTCACAGGCAGGCGACTAGTCTCTCTCCATCTCATCTTGCTTCTTATTATGATAAGATGTTGCTCTATATTATTTCTAAAGCTTCTTCTAGTTCGTATGGTTTATTATTAGAAATAACATCATTTGTGGTTTCCCTAAGCATGAGAAAATCCATTGAACAGTGTGAAACAACAGTTGATAAAGCCAGCACTGTGAGATTTTGTCATTTTTCTTACCTTTTTCTTGCTGGCTTCTTTGTGATTCAGCAGGAAAGAATTCTTTATTATTAAATATTGCCTTTCTTACACATGTATAGAAAAAACTAGGATCTGGATGGTTCTATGACATATTTTTTAAATTATGCCAGAATTAACATTTTAAAGAACTAATTATTGTAACATTCAAAAAGAAGAAAAATTTTATGATGCCCATAATAACTCACAAAGGCCTGCTTTACCCATACATGCAGGTGTAGGACATCTGAGACAGAGGAGAATCTACCATGAACAGTTTTTTTTTCCCCAAAGAGAAATTGAAATCAAGCTGCTTTCACACACTAGGTTTTGTAACATCTGTGTAGGTGGGAGGCAGTTTGCCTTTCTATTTACCTAAGAGTTTGGCCATGACAAGCCATGTCTGTCTATCTCTCTGGTTATTTTGAAAGCTTTGACTCCAAAGGGATTGAAGTAGCTGAAATAAACTGCACTGATGCCAGTAAATAGTGACTTTGTAGCAGGGGCAGAGTGAGCATCTGCTTTGCCTTGAATTCTGGAGCCAAAGTGTGATGTCTGGGGACAGGGAATAGAATTGGACTGACAGCTTAGTTTTTCTGCTGCCCGGAACTGACTGAAGTTAGCTGTGGAAATTGCCCAACTTCACCAATACAGTCCACTTTAGCATATCATTGTTTCCCATGACATCTCCTGAGACTGGGGTCAATGCTTTCCTACACCTCATGCCCACCTAGCCGATGGATTACTGCCTTTACACAGAGATCTCTTGAGTAACCCTCCTTTAAACTTCTGCACTGACAAAGAAACCAAGTGGCTGCTTTGCTAACAATCCTGGATATCACCAACACACAGTTAAAGATTGTTCTCTTCATGGGGTGGAAGTAGAGGAGTCTTGGGGAAGAGGGGGAAGAAGAAAGGAGGACTCAAAGGCTATAGGACTCCATGAGAGGACTGACAGATCTAACTACCCAGGGCCCAGGGGGACCTGTGCAGACTGGAGCTCCAGCCAGGGACCGTGCATGGACTGGACCTAGGTTCTCTGCACAGATGTAGCCAATGGGCAGAGCAGTCATCATGTGGGTGCCCTAGTGAGGGAAGTGGGGGCTGGCTCTGACATGGACTCTACTGCTTGCATTTTTGTCACTTGCTCCTGGTGGAGCTGCATTTCTGGGCCACAGGGGAAAGGGATGACCTCAGTCCCGACGCAATGCTGGGGTGGGTGGGTGAGTGGGGTTCCCAGTTTCTTGCGATCAACAGAGGAGGGTATGGGGGAAACAGAGAGAGAGGGTGGGATGGAGGAAGGGGATGTGACTAGTATATAAAGTGAATTAATAATAATAATAATAATAATAATAATAATAATAATAATAATAATAATAATAATAATAATAACAATGATAATAATATGAAAGTGGGGAAACTAGGAAAAGTTCTGTTACTGGTTAATGAAAAGCCATATTACTGTTTTCCACTAGTGAGCCACCAAAGACTATAAACAAAAAATTCACACATTCACTGCAGTTAAGGTCTAGCCCATAATTTGGTAAATTGTTTTGAGATCTAGAGTAAGTAAATCAATGCTAAAGGAACCTAGTTCATGATTCTATATTTTAAATGCTTATCCATGCCTATAATTTATTAAATTAGGGTATGCTTGCACTTCCTGAGATGTGAGAGAAAAACAAAAAACTGAGGCTATTTTGCTTCTATCTTCAAGTTGGAAGACTGAGGACTCCAGACAGAATGACCTAGTGATAATATGAATTATTGGCATAAAGTCAGGACTTCTTTTGAACTTCACAGGAATGCAGAAGAAATATTTACTTCCAGCCAATCTTCAGCAAACACATACATCATTTAATTCTTTGTAGAACTAGAATCTTATATCAATGTTACCTATCTGAGAAGGGGTTCCCCAAATGGGAAACCTGACAATGTTTTTAAGCTATTAGAAACAGTTGCCTTAGATGCCTTCATTTTTACTGTATGCCTGCTTTTGCAGATGTCTTATTGTTGGATTCTCAGGTCACTTGCTTTTGTAGCTCAAGCATTGCAGCTCAAGAAATGACTAAGCACAATGCACTTATTACATTCTGGTGCCTTGAAATTTATTCTTTAAGATAATCTAACTCAGTGGTTTGTTCAGTTCTGCTTCTCTCAGATACAGAAAAGTATACTTAATATACTATAAATAGAAAGACAACTATTAAGGCAGAAAGGGGAATCAAAAAGCCTTGTCTCATTAAAGACAAATTCTATTAATAGTGTTGTGTGCTATTTCAAAGAATAACATGGAAGCTGCATAACCTACCTATTCTCATCAACCACATATGGGTTTCTTAGAGAATCTTGTCGTGTGTCAGGCTGAACTGAAACACAAGGTCATTCTGCCTGTCTTTCCTGAGTTACATAACAGCCATTCTGCAACATGTTCACATTTACTATGACAGAACATCTTAGTATAAATTGTTTAACCTTGAATTAAATTGTATGACAGTGTAATGCACCTAATTATCAGCAATGAAAAGTAATTCTGCTAGCTTCATCTCCAAAGTTGCAACAATAAAAAGCACTTTTCAGTCACAAATAAGCAAGCTAAAAACAATAGAGGCGTAATAGCAAATAAATAAAATGGGATAAGGAGAACATGTTGAAATGTTCATATTTCTGCATGGATCACAAAGCAGGCATTCTCTGCAGTTGTGGCTTGAATGGACATGACCTCCATATTATCATATATTTGAAAACCTGGCCACCAATCAGTAGAACTGTTTGTGGAGGATTAATAAGTGTGGTCTTGTTGGAGGAAAACTGTCACATGACAGTGCAAAGAGGGGAGAACTTTGAGGCTTCAAAAGTTTCCTGTCATCCCCATTGTGCTCTTTGCTTCCTGTTTGTGGATCAGGATGTGAGCTCTCATCTGTCTCTCCAGCACCATGCCTACTTGTGTGATGCCATCTTCCACTCTATGATGTGGGCTTTCAGCTGTCTCTCCAGCGCCATGCCTGCTTGTGTGCTGCCATATTCTCCTCCATGATCATGATTGGTTTCTATCCCACTGGACTACAAGCCCCAGTTACAGTCTTCCTTTCACAAGTTGACTTGGTTATGATATTTACCACAGGAATAGAAAATTATTAAAACATCTATGTTAAATAAAACCTCATTCTTCTTACTATGTATATAGTCATACTTTTCAGCTTGTTCATTGAGAAGTTACTATTTTTGTGAAAAGACTTTCTATTATTTGGGGCATTTGAGGTAGTAGTCTAGAACCTGCTGATTTTGTTTTCTCTTGAATGAAGCATTTGTCATTGTTGTTACCTAAAATAGGACACATGAAGCAAATTAGAGGAATGGCAAGATTCTTATTATTTATTCAGTGTTTACAGTCATTTCATATAGTTGGAAAGCAATATGACTCTCTCATTCACTGATGTAAATGTCTCCGTTCTGTGAAGAGTGACCACTGGCATGGATATTGTGAGAGGAATTAGTCATGTTTTGGTTGGATTTAAGGCCAGATCCACAGGATGGAACCCACAACTGACACTATCAATGAGGCCAAGAACCTGTAGCTAGATAGGTCATGGGCCTAAATGAAAACTTACTAACATTTCACTGTTAAATGACATAATACTACACCCATAGATCAGTGACTCACTGAGTCCTCATCAGAGAAATTTCTTTATGTAATAGATGATAATTAACACAAAAAAATCATTATTGTGTAGACACTAAGAGACCTTGGAATGCTCATCCTTGAATGGGACATCTATATCACACCACTTTCCTCAAAGCTTTGGGGCCCATGCAGAAAAGGTCATGGAAAGACTGCAAAATTCAGAGGTGACAGATGACTTCGAGAAAACAGCAATTTTAGATACAATGGGGTAGATGCACATATGAACTTACAGTAATTGTGACGCATACGCAATACCTGCACAAACTCAAAGCCAGACAAAATCCCAGCATGATTAAGGGATGTGCCCAGGAAGCCCCAGCTCCACCTAAGGAACAAATGGCATTCGATTTCCTTTGATGGACAGGAAGTCAATAAAATGACAATTAGCACATCAGCCATGTTCTAAGGTAGGCTCATCACCCATAGTCAGCCAGCACAAACCAGACTTCATGGGCTTTTTTGCTGTAGTTTGTCTTATATTTTAAGAGATAAGGGGAAAACCTGAAGTTACATGACAGACAATCTGGAAGGAGACAGAGGGGGATGAATATGATCAAAATGCATTGTGTGGTATTCTCAAAGAATAAATGGAAATTGGATTTAAAAAGCAGTATCTACTTGTTACTTTGGTTAATAATCTCTATTTAACCCATGCAGATTTTCAATTTGCCAGCTCCAGTTCTCATATGCTTCTGAGATGTCTGGAGTTCAGAAACTAGCCTTGAGGTTCAGGTGATGGGAAGCAAAATATAAGAGGAACAAGGCAAATTTGGTAAGTGTCTTATGTGAACCACAGAAAATGGTACAGGGGACATTTTTTTCATTTCCTGAGGCTATGGAGTTGCTGCATATCTCCTGCTGCACAATATATAACATAGGAGGGCTGGAGGAAATCTGGTACTTTCCATAGTGGTCCTTAAGAATAATTCATTGAATTGGACTCCTTTGGCAATTTTCACAGACTTCATGTATATTTTTACCAGACAAATTTAGCATCTTGATGGGATAATAAAAGCTATCACTTGAGCAATATGTACATTATTCCTGCCTGCTCGAGTGCTCAGTGGTGCTGGTAGGTACTAAAGGAGAGCCTGCATGGCATGCCAGAGGAAGTCTGTGTCTGGCTTCTAGACATGTCCACATCTTTTGTACTTCTGTACAGAGATGAGCAAGAGGGAGGGGCACTGAATATGCCTAGCATCTCATAAGATTCATGAACTGCTAAATTTAGAAATGTCATTTTGTTATTGCCAATGATGTGCTGGCATTTTTGTATGAGTCACTACGGAAAAAAAAATAGCAATCACCTCCTTTGCAAGAGCTGGTGTGAGTAACACAAAATGGACTCAATTAATCATTTTAACCACTGAATTCACTCTGGATAAACAAAGTGTGTATCAGATGATATGTCCTAGAAAAGTAGTCATCCTTACAAAATGCTACTCTCTGCAGCTATGCTCTTCTCATTATCGAATCGCAAATAGTTTTCAGAAAGAAAAAACTGTTCAAGCAAAATATTAAACAGCATTCATTTGTCATTTTCCTGCAGGGACTAGGCAGCAACCTGCTGTGGATGAAAATATGTGGTCATTATGAAGCTGCTATTGAATTGTTTGTTTATCTTTAGCAGAGGAGAGAGGTTTCCATGATGTTACTTTTTGATTGTTAATTTCAGACACTCTGCTTTCTACAGGCATATTTCTGCCCAGAGTTATTAATATATGAATACATAAACATGCTGCTTGTGTGTGTGTGTGTTTTTTTTTTTAATGTTTACATCATTTCCTGTGCCACAAGCTCTTTTCAGCCTAAGAAGTGACAAGAAATTTTCATTTCCTTGTTAGTGTGGGTGTCTTGTACCACAGTGAGCTGCTTTGCTTGCTCTTCTAGAGGTTAGGAGCACTTGTTATCAGTGGACTGGATAAGGATGTCCACACTTTGGTCATTGTGGGCATGGGCATATGGACTTAGCGAATGGATCACTGGGAGTTAGGGACCATGTGCATTTTGCTATCTGTTTCTTCTAGCTCAGTAAAGCAACAGTTTTTTTTTTTAATTTAGAAGTTCAGTGAAATCTTTAGTCTATTTCTTTTTATCGTCCATCTTTCATAGCAATCTTCCCATTTATCTTATCCTTGTCCTTCTGACATTATACTCGCCTCTGCTGATTCATACATAAGACATTCGCAGGACTGAGTAGTAACCTAAGAAAGCGACAGGCTGTAATATCTATCAAACCCGCAAAACACACGTGACTAGCGTCTAGTGCACTTTAAGGTATTTTCACACAACATTCTGGTACAACCTTCACAACGTCTTTCCTGTGCTATTTAATCTAATTTTGTTTCATGACATGCTTAGATATCACAAGAATATCTTATCATTTCTTTTGGGACATTCTTACTCGAGACTTCAGAAAGCACTCTGTCATCCTGTTGATTTGGAAAAAGAGTTCCAGTCTCATTAACTTTATCTATAATCTTGCAGCTCAATTATGGCATTCTTCAGCACTTTCTTTACAATTTTCTAGATGCCCTTTACGTCAGAGAATATAGACGTTTACACATTCCTCAAAATTAGGCGTGCCTGATGATAAATGTTAAAGTTAAATGTAAATGGTGCTTACTGGTGTTCTTCAAATTCTTACTGTCACATATGCTCAAAACAGTGTGTTTAGTAAGTGTAAATATTTGCTAACCCAAGAGTCTGCTGGGAGGGGAGTTGACTTCACAACTAGGAGTAAATGAAACATGTAGAAGTGAATCAGCAAGCACGCCCACCCCTGGATCCTACCTTCCTTGTTTCATAGTTAGAAAAGAGGGAAAGTAGAACTCTGAGCATTGACAGGAAGTTTGTCTCACTCAAGTGACTGTGAGTAACGTTTGTGCTTGGAGAGAAAATACTTAACCCAGATGTGTCCTCATAATACTGATTTGCGATCCTTTCCTCAAAAAACCGACACCACTTTCACAGACTTAGCTGAGGACAAAACAAATGCAGAGAAGTTTAAGAAGAGTCATGATTAGGTCAAAATTGTACTTGCTCAATAAACTGTAAACTTGCTCTTCCAGGCAGAAGGGAGACAATTGCAGGTTTTATTACTGCCTGAATGAAGGGACTTAATTGCTCAGATATACTGCTAACTTCTCTGCCTCATTAGCTGTATTAATAGTCTGATACTGCAGTGGAAGGAAACACGAAAAAATTAAGTAGGGGTAAAATCATAGACTAAGTAATTAGCATATAGTAACATGCACCTTAAATAGTTGATTCTAAATGGATTTTTCCTCTTCTATGTGTGTGTATGTATGTAATTTGACTTTAAAATCTTTACTCTTTACTCACTCACTCGTAAAGGACTGCTTACCATTTACCACTGGTAAACTACAATGACAAATACATAATAAATACCCTAGTTATACATTGCTCAGTTCTTAGTATATTACACTTAAGATACTTGAGATATATTATAATAGTTATCAATATAGCTCTTAAAATAACTAAACAGTTGCCCAAGTAAATCACTGTGGCATTTGAGTGTATTAACATGAATGAATAACTAGCTGCACTGCTCTGCAATAATTATATGAACCCAGTGCTGTAGACATTGCTCTATGCCTTTCTTTTCACAAAGAAGGGCACTGAGATCCAAGGAACTTGAGCCTCTCTCAATTCTCAGTTTGTTAGTGAGGAAACTTAGTTTGCCAATGCAGCCTCTCAGTGATGCTCTTCTCAGTGCATCTTGGTGATTCTGCAGGAATGTCAGGCTCATCTTGCTTCTTGCTGAAGAGTTCTTTAGTCATAAAACCACCACTAGGATAGATGATGGTCTTAAACTTCAGTTACACAATTAGGTAGTTTTGAATATTATTTCTATCACGTAAACCCAGAGAAGGTAATAAGAAATACAATATAAACAAAAATCAAAGCTTCTGGAATTTTAATAGCCAGTCTGCTATGAATGCAACATCATCCTGGCATCATTATTGTATTGTTGCAGCTATTGCTTTTATAATAATATACAATATAATATAAAATGCTCCCACTCGTTAAAGTGTGATTAATGTATTTCTGTTTATGATGCTCTTAGGCTCTGCTTCCATTCTTTCCTCTCCCACCTCTCTCTCCATTTATCTTTATGCCTTTTTCTTTTTCTTTGGGCGCTTTACATGAGCCACAGAATCACAGGTCCATGTCACTATATATATATATATATATATATATATATATATATATATATATAATGGTTGGGAAAGTCAAGCCAGGGTGCTAGCCTAAGGAGATATTAATAATCTCTGTTTTAACAAGATTAAATTTATGGCATTGTCAGAAAGCTAATTGTTCCATTACACCCCTGGTGTTTAGGATTATGGAGTCATAAGGGATAATGATGGTTAAAAAATAAGTTTTACAAAGGCTAATTTTGTACAATCTGTGCTACTGGCAAGGCACACATTATTACTCTGGAATATGTGATGACTTACTGAACGAGGAAAGGGAACGTGCTTTGTGCAGCTACCTGGTAATTCAGAAGTCCAGAGTCATTTGGAACATACAGGAAATGTTTATAAATTCAAAGAGTACCAGAGCCAAGATGCCTAGGTGACTTGGAAAACACTATTATTCTGTTACAAATATGCATTTCATGGGCTGCTGCATGAATGAACAGCTGAATCCAGGTGGCAAGCTTTACCTTCTAGGTAACCTCTCTTTGTGAGGGGATGAGGCAAAAAATAATTTCATTTTTACCATATCCTATGTCCAAGAGTCTGCTAGATATCTTCCTCATCTTAGATTCACACGAGAGACCAGGAACACTTTTAAGGGTCAGAATAGGGAACAACCACAAAACGCATATAGTGATAGAGAATATTTAGATAATATAATCCACTGGAAATTCTAAGACAAATGTTCTTTTTGAAGGTATAATTCAAAGCACTTCTGCTGGGTTGCCACTGATTTCACATTGGTCATTAGGTTATGAGAATGGATTACATGATCAATGACTTAATAACTTCTATAACTGAAAAATGAAATACAACTCATTTACTCGGGGCTCATATATATATCTATGATATATATATCATAGATATATATCATAGATATATATATATATATTATATATCATATATATCATATATATATCAAGTAGCTTTTCTCCAGAACATCAGAAATATGAGCTCTACTTTTCATATCACTCTCCTCAAAAAATTCCTGATGAAACCAACTTCGGGGAAAAATTATTTTGGCTCAAGGTTCCAGATGCTTAAATGATGGTCATTTAACTCTGGACCTGTTTCAAGGTAGAATATTATGGTAGAAGCAGGGCAACTCATAGCAACAAGAGCATGTCCCCAGTGACCTCCTATAATTCAGATATCTCTGACCCACCTAACTTTTTGGTATGACCATTATATGAAGAATGCACAATGGGATTGAAGGAATAAATCCATTCATTATTTGAGTTTCTTCGTGAAATAATTGTTTCTGGAAAGACTACCACAGATATGCCTAGAATTGTGTCTCCCTGAGCATTTCTTTATATGATCATCCTCATAATCACTCCTAGCCAACAAAATGTGGTATCTACATGGATTTTATAGCAATGCTATCCTTTTACCATGAACCTCTCTCAGGTTTGTCCTATCTTTGGACATTATGACAAGATGCTTTCATCAACAAAGTTAGTGTTTGATAATTACATACTGAAGTTAGAAGAAATGAGTCTCAAAACATTGTCATGTTTTGAGTAAGTAATCAATGATTTTATGTTGGACCACATGCATAATTACCCTGGGATCCATGTGCCTAGTGCACTTCAGATCAAATACATCTATTTAACTATGTCAATAAGTCATTTCCTACATCTTTTATAAAAATACAGAATTCTCAGCTTAGCACTTTACTTCATAATCTATCAGTATCAAGCTTAACCTAAATTATAGCCGGTTTAATGGAATATCCTGCATAGTAAAATCCCCTCATAGAGTGAGCAATATAGTCCCCAAAAAGTGCAATGTAGAATATATTTTAATGTATGATTTCCTATGAAGGTAATTGGAGCTCTTCCAAGAATAACTAAAATATTGGCTTGATTTTTTTGCTGTGTGAATTTTAGGAAAATATGAAATTGTTTTTTACTCTAATTTTCTATTTATAGTTCATTATAAAGATTGATTAATGAAACATTATTATGGTTATAAAAATAGTCTCTTTTCAGTAAAAGGGAAAACTCAGTAAATATACTTCCTGTTTCTTGTCAAGATTCTTACTGCCTATCTAACTTAGATCATTTATAAATACTACAGGTGACTAATACTTAAAGACTATCTGGTAGGCATCTCCTTTCATAGAATTGACAATTCATTTGTAAAGACTAGTCACCACTGCATAAACAGTGTCGCTATGGCTCTTATAAAAAGCTTTAAAATGTCTCATAATGGTGAAGATGTAGAGCTACTACTGTCTTATAGCTAGTAGAAATGAAAATTTGAACTTACTTTAGAAAAAATATGTGAGATAAAATGTTCAGTATTGGTGCTGGAAAGATGAGTAAGGGTTAAAAGCACTGAAAATGCTTCCAGGGGACCTAGGTGAGATTTCCTGCACCCACATGGCAGCTCACAGCTGTCTAGAACTTGAATTCCAGATGGTCTCAGATATTCTTCTGGCTTCCATGGACACCAGGCACACATGTGGCATCCTGGCAGATATGCAGGCGAAACAGCATGCATATAAAATTAAAACTAAATAAATATTTTTAAGATATTAAAATACTTACTGTTCTTTATTTAATAGAATCCAACATTTCTGTCCTTCATGACACAACTAGTTCAGTGTCAAATATGTAGCTAAAGGAATGGAATGGAATTTAGAGCAAAATATGCATAAAATTTTCATAAAATCTTTTTCCATAATAGCTATGAATTTAGCAAAATGCATCATCCATGTTAGAGTGGATAATAAAATAAGTAGAATATCTATAAAATACTATACACTGATGAAAATTTTAAAAATCTAGAAAATTAAAAATTATAGGCAGATATTGCAATCATAAAATGGTTGACATAGTTTGTTACTATTTTCTTTTACATTCCCAATAGGCAAACTACTTGATGATGATGTACTAGTACAGAAATGCTCTTTGGGGAGGTAGGTAGTCACTGGAAAATTTCCAGAGGAGAGATTCTAGAATGAATGTTGTTATGATATTAAAAATTCTGTGTATCATCAAAATTGATTATATATACAGATTAATTGTTTCATTTCTTAAGAAAGAAAAACATAAAAAGATACAAGTTGGTTCCAAATTTTTCCAACAAGATTAGCAAAATTAGCCTGAGGTTTCAAAGGTTAAGCAGAGCTCAGAATCTAAAAAATAAACCAAATTCAAATTTTGACTATTTCTCAAGCAGTAACACATTTGATAAGTGCTGATTTAGAAAAAAAAAATCACACCCTCCTTTAAAGTATTATGTAAGTGGTGCCACACATGTTCTTGTTGGGTGATTCTTTATCTTCCATTATCATTAAAATACAAGACTCTAATTTGTTTTTTGAATTGAAGAAATACAATAAAAAGTTCCTTGAAAAATAACTTGAAACCATAGCTAAACAAATTACTTTTCTTGTTGCTATGACAAAATACTTGGGTAAAGAAACTTAAAGGGGGAAATAATTTACTTTGGTCCATGGTTTGAGGATATAGTCCCTCAGTGTAGGGAAAACATGACATAGAAACATGAAATGATTTGGTCACAGTGTGCCCAATGTCAAAAGGCAGGGTTTTAGTGCAGGACTCTGGCCTATGTTTTTTCCCCATCATAAATGTGGGCTTTCATTCCTAGGATAATTCTCTGAGGATATGCCTTCACAGATATACCTAGAGGTGTATAGCCTTGATTTAACATCTAGCCAAGTTGGTAATAAAAATTATCCATAACAATGAGGATTTTTACTTTTAATTTACACTGAACACATTTTCAACTTTGCAGAAAGCATATAACATCTGTATTTCAAGATGATGTGGTTATCCAGCAAAATATTTTAAAAGGTTGAAGAACTGATCTGCAATTTAAGAAATACATTATTATTTCCATCTAAATCTTTGTTTATAAAATAGATTGATATGTCCTCACTAAGTGGTAAACTTATAGAAACCATTATTTTGGCTAGTATGTACACAAATTGAGTACCTCAAAAACAAAACTCTAGGAGTTTACCATGTAGAAGATAAATGTTAAGGTGTGATTATGCAACTAATATCTGCAAAATAAAGAATTAATGAAGAAATAAGTAAAGTGGTAATTCAGGCTTAATGCCAGTCATAGTTCATATAATGGAGAAGTCTAGAGTTTGGCTCATCCATGAAGTTTTTTTTTAAGAAGTCAGACCAAGACCAATAATTATGTTTTCTAATCAATTATTTTCAGGTACAAGGTATCCAATGAACAGGTAACTTGTACTTATCCCCATGAGCAAGGAAAATTTTTTGCCAGTGATTCAATCTTTGAAGAAGGCTGGCAGTTAAAACAGATGGTTATGTTAGTTTTCTCAGCCTCTGGGTGAACACTTTCTTCATTTAATGAAGATTTGAGCAACACACTATCAATTGTAATCATTTACCACAGTCCTTCTGTTGCCTGCTTGGATTGTCTTCTTCATAAAGATTCTGAAAATAGCTATCTCAGGATTCTTCTACATTTCTTTTCATAAGGAAATTGAAAGGAGGGTTACTCTTAGGCTGTACCCACTGCCCCTTGTATTGTTCTGGGCATAAGAAGGCAACTGATTCTCATCTGTTTATTCCATTGTCCGTTCTGTATCATACTCACTTTCTACTAGCAACTCTACTGGCGTCTGCAAGTTCGAAGGCTCTGGTCATCATGCCTGTCTTACGATAATGCTGTTCTTCTTATATGTGTATTTTCATAACAAAGGAAATAAAAGAGCTACATTACTGTAATCAAAAAAGGCAACTCATATTCAAAGTGTAGGTCTATACTTGTCATTAAGGTAATGCTAATGAATTAATTGCTGTCCAGTATATAGAAGTGCAGATTATCAATTTGAGGAATATTAATGTATTAAGCGTGATGGTTTACTAAGCTAAACAAAACAAAACAACAAAAATGTGTTATTTTTAAAAATTATTCTTTTTTTCCATATAATACACCCTGACTACAGCCTCTCCCCCCCTTCCCTTATCCAAGTCCCACTCAACTTTCCCTCTTCCCCAGATCTACTGCTCCTCCATTTTCCTTCAGAAAAGTCATGGCTCCAGACACGCCAACCAAACACTACATAAAATGATGCAATAAAAACTAGGCACAAACTCTTTGGACAAGGTCACCCAGTAGGAAGAAAAGAGTCCCAAGAGCAGGCAAAAAGATCACTCCCACACCCATTGTTAGAAGTCCACAGAATGAACTAAGCTGACCTCATAGAGCCTCACAGATAATTAAGTGACAACCACGAATCCTGAATAGGTCTGTGCTATATCCTTTGCATGCATGCTGTAGTCAATTAGCTTGGGTTTTTATTGTTGCTCTTGTTGTTGACTCTTAATATTTTAATTTTTATTACATGTCTTACATTTATTTATAATGTTTACTTTTGTCTCATTGAGGAAAAATCCCTTTGGTGTTTTGTTTTATTTAAAAAATTCACATTTCTCTTTAGACTGTAACACTCTTCTTTACTTTTCTTTTATTTCATTTATTTAACTTGCCTTCTTTTCTATGTCATATGATGAATGACATTAAAGAAGAAACAAACAAGGAGTTGTATTCAGTCCAGTGCCTGGAGAGAAAAGCCAGGGACATAGGGGGAAATCAACAAAACAGATAATGAAATTAGCACATAGGTTAGAAAGGCATTGGCATAGAAATAAAAAATAACAAATAGATTAAAAATTAAAATGTTTATTTTCAATAAACCCATGTTTATTTATAGCTGGTGGAAATAGAATCTTGTGTAGTCATTATGGAAATCAGTGTGAAGCTTCTGCAACAGCATCATGTAGGTAACAAAACACTTTCTGATTAAATTTAAAGCTATACAAATGGAGTTAATACTTGGCCCCATTATTGAGCCCTAGAACCAGAAGTATATAGGTCATAGATCTTAAGGAAGAATCTACTACTACTATTCTGATAATTGGACATGGTATTAAACTGAATCCTAATAAGTAATTGTTACACACATAGGTTAACATATCTATCAACTTACACTTACATGATGATGAACACAAACTCCACGACTAGTCAAGTCACAGAAAATAAGACTACTGGTTATCCAGCCCTAAATAGAACACTGATGTCACACCACCCCTCTTAAAGATCAAACATCATTATGGAAGAGGGGACTAAATATTGCGCAAGCCAGATCTGGTAGATGACTGCAAGGAAGCATTGTTTTTGAAACAGAAACAAACAGATGCATACATGAACTCATAGTGTGACAGTATGCACAAATTCTTTGCCATCTCAAGCTAGACCAAATCCCAACTTGTAGATTGGAGGTAGTCATGAATATCCATTTTTAACCAAGGAGATGTTGGCAACTGAACTGGGAGAGGGGAAGTCACTTTTCATAAAAAGGATTGTCCCTGTATTATTTTTAATACAATCCAGTGGAAGGCCACATATCCAAAAACATATAATCAGCATGAGTTGAACTTGATTTTTTTAAAGAAAAGATGTTGACAAGTTGCATAAGTAGGGGCAGAAATGGATTTGGAAGAAACTATAGTGGGATTGAGTATGAAAAAAAACACTTTGAAATCCTCAAATAACAAATGAAAAATTAAAAGAAATATTGGTTAAAATGGTGGAAATAAAATACTTGTTTAACTAACTAATATCAGTCCAAAAGCCATCATCAAGACTTTACAAAGCCAAATGAATATTAGGAATAGAGGATATACTGAGGATATGCTGCACTTGAGTACCATTGACAATCCAGAACAAACTCTCATTTTTCAAGTGTATGTTTTTGACATGTTTGTCAAATGCTAAGTATCCATAGATGTATAAATTTATTTCCATATCTTTCATTTTATTTCATTGGTCTACATGTCAGTTATGACAGTACTATGTTATTTTTTGTCAGTATAACTCTATAAAATGAATTGAGGTCAGATAATGTGATATCTCCAACTGTGTTCTTTCTGCTTAAGATTGATCTTCCATACCCATATAGTATATACCCATGTAATCAATACCTCATACAATCATCATCAAAAAACCTTCCTCTTGCAGTAGATGGAAACTAATACAGAAACCCACAATGAACAATATGCAGAAAATGAGAGATTTAGGCACTCAGAAGTAAATGCAACTCTTCCTACTCCTACCATGGAACCTCCAGGAAAGGAGGCCAGATGATTGTAAGAAAAAGAGGGTCGGAATAAAACCAAGGAAACAGTATCTTCCATATGTAACAGGACTGATACACATATGAACTTATGGAGTCTATGGCAACACAAACAGAGTCTGCACAGGCCCAAGCAAGATGAGGTCCCCGGGGGAAATGGACATAAGCTCCCATCCCCAACCAAGAAGCTGTTTCCAATCAACATCCACTTGTGAATGAAAAAATTATTTTTCATCAATTAAGTCTCACCATTTATTTCTCCACACTTAGGTGCAGTTCTGGTGCTCAGCAGTAGATGGCCAATAAAAACCATTCAGCAGTGTATGTGTAGAGTGTATTATGTGTGTGTGGGGGGCTTTCTAGTGGTTTTACTTTGTATTTTTTTATTTTGTTGTTTTTTTGTTTGCCTGTTTGCTTTATGAAGAGAGAGAAAGGGCATGGAGTTAGGTGGGTAGAGAGATGAGGAGGATTTGGAAAGAGTTGAGAAAGAAAAATTGTGATTAGAATACAGTGAATACTTTTTCAGTCAAAAATAGTACGTTATTTTAATAGAATTATAAAATATGTGATATTTTCCTACTTTCTGTATTTGATTTTTGTATTCTGAAACTTTACTGCAAATGTTTACTAGATGTAAGAGATTTCTGGTAAAGTCTAGACAAACTCCTAATATAGAATCATATTTTCTGCAAATAGGAACAGCTTGACTTTTTTACATACAATTTTCCCCTTTTATATCTCCCTCTGCTCAGCTAAAACTTGGTGATAACAAAACAGAATACCCACTTATGGAAATAGTAAATTAAACCAATTACTTTAAGCTTCACAAAAGTTAATTAAATGTGGATTAAAGATTTTTGTTTCTAAAAATTCTGGAGGAAAACAGTCATACCAGTCCTTAGCATATATACTGTCAGAGATTACATACACACACACACACACACACACACACACACACACACACATACACACACACACACACAGATGCACATGAGTGCAGTGCCAGGGAGGCTTCATAAAAGGGTGTTAGATATCCTGGAACTGGAGATACAGGTGGTTGTTAGCTGCCTGACATGGGTGCTGGGAATTAAAGTTGCGTCCTGTAACAGGATGCTTTTAAGTGCTGAATCATCTCTCTTACCCCATATAGAGATAAATTGACACTCATCTTTATTATTGCTTTATTTACAGTAGCAAGGAAATGGAATCAACAACAAAAAACAGATAATTAAATATGCTACATTTATAAAATAAAATTTTATTCATCTGTAAATAAAAATAAAATTACAAAATTTGAAGGTAAATATATTCAGCCATAAAGCATTATGTTAAAGAACGTGACACAAACTCAGAAAGACCAACCTAATGGTCTCTCACAATTGTGAATCCTAGATTGTGTGTGTGTGTGTGTGTGTGTGTGTGTGTGTGTGTGTGTGTGTGTGTGTGTAAGTAGTTCATTCAGCCTAAATAACTAGGAAAGAAACTACCAAAGTCTAAAAGGATTGGGAAAAATGGGGGAAGGTCCAAGTAAAAGAACACATGTGAAATGAAATAGGAAGGAGATGAGGGAGCATCAAGAGGAAAGAACGGGAAGAGAAGATGAATAAATGTTACCTTGGATTACAGCAGCAGACATTTATGATGCCACACCAACTCAATTGTGATTCAGTCATGAGCCCAAAATACTTTTAATGAATACTGGACATGCTTCTTTGAAGAAGGATCATCCTATATTAATTTACAGTTTTATTATTATGTTTTCTTCCATCATTCCGAAAGGGACTGATAGCTTTTTACCAATGTAATTTTGCACATGAGAACTGGGAATAATCAGACTTTTAGAAATTACTTGGCTCTGAGCTGATCCTAGTAGATCTTAAATAGCATTGTAACTCTGCAATCAAAGTAAAGAAATCCGTGGTGTTTGTGCTAAATTCCACTGCACAGTGAGTTTCCAAATACACCAGGCATTTCTGGTCCCATATATATATATATTTGTAAAAACCTTCATTAATTCTCTGGCCTGTGAAATGGATATTATGGCTGGAAAGGGTGATGGGAACCATAAGAGATGCTTCTACCTGAGAAAATAGTGGGTCAAAACCAATATGATATCCCTGAAGAGACAAGAGAATAGTTCCAGCAACAAGGACTCCAAAACTGTAGAGATGGTGGTTCTCAGCACATCTCCATTTCACTTACCTCTTAGACTTGTGCAGAAGGTGTATGGGTCTTGGAGAATGGCAGTTGGTTATTGTGAGGTAAAGCAGGTGGTGGTTCTTACTGCAGCTGCTCTGCTTCATATGCTTTTCTTCTTCAAGCAGCTTAATACATCCCTTAGTATTTGATATGCAGCTATTGACCTAGCTGTTTTCCTCTTCATACATGCCCATAAGGTCCACCAGAAGCAATTTACTTTCAGCAAGGCTAGCAAGGTAACTTCATTTTCTTATCTCAAGGGTGTATTAATACTCTCCCTATGCCATTATTTTGTTCACAAGAGTCTTAACCACTTATCTTTCCTGAAAGGTATTGTACTAGCCCATTATATCTGGTGACATTATGCTAATTGGACTGACTGAGTAGCAGGTAGCTGCCCCTCCAGACTTAGTAAAGCATTGACACATCACAGTATGAGAAATAATTCCTATGAAAATGCAAGAGCTTCCAGTTCAATAAAATTCTGAAGAATATGGTGGTATTGATCACACAGAAATATTTCTCTTAAGAAAAAAGATACATTATCATACCTCACGTTTCCTCTTACAAATAAGGAAACACAATGCTTAGCAAGTCTATTTAGAGTTTGAAGGCAGCATGTTTATCACATGGGTACCTTTCTCTGATTCGCATAACAAGTTTTTAAAAGTTCTACTTTTGATTGAGGTCTACAAAAGGGGGAGCTTCTGAATTATCTCCAGTTGCTATGCAGTCTGTTCTGTCATATCTACCATGTGATCCTATAGTCCCAATAATTGATGAGGTTTCGATGGCAGAGTTACTACACTGAGCCATTGTCACATCCATATAGGTCTACAGAAATTCTTGAGCAAGGCCCTTTAGTCATGTAAAGAGAGCTCTCCTTTAAGAGACAGCTCTATGCCTGTTACTGTGCTTAGTGGAAATGATTGTTTGACAAGCCTTGCAACTTGATCTGCCCATTGTCATGAACTGGGTGTTGTCTAATCCACTAAGCCAGAAACTTGGACACACACACACACACACACACACACACACACACACACACACACACGGTGTGGAGGACATTTTTATAAGTAGGCTTGAACAAGTCCTGAAAGCACAAGTAAGCTATGTAAAGAATTTGCTGAGATGCCTTTGGTTCTTCCTCTTGCCACAAGGCTTTCTGTTCCTAAACATACACCCACAGCCTTATAGTATATGCATTTTGGTTAACGAAAGCCAAGACAATCTAGAATGATTTTGTGTGCTCTGTAAACATGAGCTGAAAATGAATAACTAAAGCATTATAGTCACTTTCTGGGATATTCCTTAAGGACTACAATAGTTGAGCAAAGCAGCATCACAGTGTGTGTGTGTGTGTGTGTGTGTGTGTGTGTGTGTATTATGATATATATAAGTATATAAGCTTGTTCACTGCAATATATACTGTAGGCTTATATTTTTTACAAACCTACTTTATTTTGGGTTCTTAATGCCTAGACTTCCCTACCAATCTGCCTATCATAGGAGAGAAAAGGAGTTAATGGGAAGAGTAGTAGTAGATT
>OU015743.1:150274399-150290889 GCA_907169655.1 Acomys percivali
TGTGTGTGTGTGTGTGTGTGTGTGTGTGTGTGTGTGTGTGAAAGAAGGAGGGGGATCTGGGGAATTTGGACTAGGAGAAGAGTTGAATGATGGGATGCTTTCAGTGAGGCTTGGTGGGCCATGCTAGCAGAAGCATGGCAGACAGTGGTGCTGAGGGTGATGTGAACTGTGGGGACTTTGCTTAGGAGTTTTCAGTGGAGAATTTTAGTATGTTGCCTAAAGATTGTTCTTGTAATAATTTGGTGAAGAATGGTGGCTGCTTTTTGCCCTTGTCTGAAGAGTCTGCCTGGGGCTAAGTTGATTTTAGATTAATTGCATTGGCAAAGAAAATCTCATAGTCAAGCAGATTTCTGAGTTCACAGCCAGCCTAATCAACAGAGCAAGTTCCAGAACCGCTAATCTTGTGAAAATGTAATTGAACAAGGGAACCATGTTCCAGCCCCAACAAACAGCCAAATCTGACAGCTTTAGCCACATGGTTCTGGCTTTAGTGTCAAGGCTAGAAAGAAGAGGTTATGAAATCTCCCTCCATCACTAAGGAAATTAGCTGAGGCCAGGTATGTGGTTGACATGTTATGTCCCTTCATGGAGGCCCAGAGAGGCCATGTTGTCAATCTGTGAAGCCTGGATTGCCTTAAAGACCCCAAGAAGTTAGAGGTGCCAAAGCTACGTGATACCTAATGAGTAAGGCTGTTAATAAGTAAGAGAAGTATGTTGCACTCAACAAAGATGAAAGAAGTGGTAGATCTAAAGAACATGTTGACATCAGACATGGAGATACAGAATCTGGAGTTCGTTTAGCTTGTTTTTCTCTTGTGTTGGTCCAGTCACTATGTTTGCTTCCCTACATTTTTGGAATGGTAATATAAATCTTGTGCCATGATATGCTAGAAATATGTGGTCTGCCTTTTAATTTTTATTTTGTAGGAAATTACAGTTAAGAGACTGCTGGATCTCAGAAGTGATTTTTAACTTTGGACTTTTAAACACTGTTGAGGCTGTGATTAGAATATGGGAACTTTTGAAAATGGACTAAATGCATTTTGCATTATGTTATGGCTACAAACTTATGGGGGTCCAGGGAGTAGAAGGTGGTAGTTTGAATAGGTATGGTCCCCAGAAACTCGTGTGTGTAAATATTTGGCCATTGGCGAATGGCACTATTAGAAGGTGTGGCCTTGTGAAGAAGTGTGTCTCTGTGGGGCCTGGTTTGAGGTTTCCTATACACTCAGACTATACTCAATGTGATATACATTTTCCTTCTGCTATCTTTGGTTCATGCTGTAGAACTCTCATCTCTTCATCCAGCACCATGTCTGTCTGTGTGCTGCCATGCTTCCCAAAATAATGATAATGAACTAAACCTCTGAAACTGTAAGGCAGCCTCAGGTAATGTTTTCCTTTACAAGAACAGCCATGGTCATGTTGTCTCTTCACAGCAATAAAACCCTAAGACACATGTGCTTTCACAAGCCCATTTTATCTATAAAATGAGATATATACATTTATTTATTTATTAATTATGCTTTTGGAGGGGCTAATATAAGTGATCCAGCACATGTCCTTTCTCTAGTCAGGGAAAACTTGGTGAATACTTCCCATTTGGTTAAATGTCTTGGATTACATAAAATTATACCTCATCCTTTTCCTTGACTTTTTCATTGCTTTTCTCAGTTGTCAGTTCAGTTTGGGCATTCTGATGGTTTATCTGATTGTCAGTGTCACAGGATGTAAAATTAACAGGGAGACACCTTCAGGCTTCTACTTAAGGGAGTTTCTAGAATGATTTGAATCTCTTGATAGGTGGGTGATACCATTCTATGGGCTGGGATCTTGTTACGAATAAGGAGAAAGCAAGCAGAGCACCAGCATGCATCTTTCTCTGTTACTCAGTGACTCCAGCTACCTCACACTACTGGCATTATACTTTCCTGACACAATGAACTATACCATCACACTTCAAGCCAAATTAAACCTCTCTCTATCTGAAGGTGACTTTCTTGAATATTTTGTTATGTAACTAATACAGATTTTTTGAGATGTTTTATTAAGAATGTAGTAGAAATGAGGTGAGACTCAGGCTGTAAGAATAAAAAGTGATACTCTAATATCGTTGGGTGCTCTTCCCTGGGGATGACTGTTCCTCCCACTAACAAGCCACCTTTAGTCTCCTGTAGATCTTTGGGTAGGATTTGCAGCCTCACAAGATTTCCTTCTCCACTATGCAGAATTATTGGAGTCATCATTGTTCAGCTCATGCTTACCCAGTCATATTAGTGAGACTGTGTATGTAGCATTAGGTATTTCTAGGAGACACAATCTTATAGGAACCTCACTGATGCTCTAGATCCTTATCCTTTCTGCCTTTCTTAGTGATCTTTCTGCTTCTGATATAGGAATCATGTTGTAGATATATCCATAGGGATTCAGCTCTAGAACTCTGCATATTTATCAGGTGTGATTTTTTTTTTTGTAAAGGGCTCCATTAATCTCAGTGAATTTGAAAAAAGAGCAAGGAGTGCTGTTTGAGGGTTTGGAGGGAAAAAGAGGTGGGAAGATATAATTAAATTATAATCTCAAAATTAATAGAAGTATGTTTTTAAAGTGGAACTCAGGATAATTAATGAGTAGTAAGGAATGAGCAATTTAGTATTCAAGGCCAATATTTTGTCATCTTTGTATAGTGTCCATAAATGAGGTCTAATTTGGGCTTAATACACTATTGTCCTAGTTAGGGGTACATTGCTACCACCCCTCCCCATAGCATTCCAGTGTGCTACCATGGCTCAGGAAATATCTATGAAGAGAAGTTGGACCATCATATTTATGAACTCACAACAGCTGGGATAACCCACACAAAATCATCTCAGCCAAATTTCAACACAGACTGGTAGATTATCTGTAGTTTCTAACCCTTACTGAGGAGCTATTTATGGTGAATATTTGGTGGGGCAGAGTCAGACACCATATGCATGCACATGTGGGTAGCACTCACTAAAGTCAGTGGG
The DNA here is from genome assembly GCA_907169655.1 of Acomys percivali. Lineage (NCBI taxonomy): Eukaryota > Metazoa > Chordata > Mammalia > Rodentia > Muridae > Acomys > Acomys percivali. Next base: position 150,277,408 of record OU015743.1, read on the forward strand.
TTGTAGACAAAACAAAACTAAGCATGGAAGGCATGGAGTTGACGGGAATGCGTTGTAGAATGTATGAAGGGAACTGGAGGAGGAAATATAGATACATACAATCATATTTTATTACATAAATATATGCGATTTTCTTTTTATTATTATTAATTTATTCTTGTTACATCTCAATGGTTATCCCATCCCATGTATCCTCCCATTCTTCCCTCCCTCCCATTTTCCCCTTATTCCCTCCCTATGACTGTTTCTGAGGGGGCTTACCGGCGCCTGTATATGCTCATAGGGTATCAAGTCTCTTCCTGGTAACCTGCTGTCCTTCCTGAGTGCCACCAGGTCTCCCCCTACAGGGGACATGGTCAAATGTGAGGCACCAGAGTACGTGAGAAAGTCATATCCCACTCTCCACTCAAGTGTGGAGACTGTTCTGATCATTGGCTAGATCTGGGTAGGGGTTTAAATTTTACCGCCTGTATTGTCCTTGGCTGGTGCTTTAGTTTGAGCGGGACACCTGGGCCCAAATCTGCCTATCATAATGTTCTACTTGTAGGTTTCTAGGACCCTCTGGATCCTTCTACTTTGCTATTCTCCCATGCTTCTCTCATTTAGAGTTCCAATAGGATGACTTCCCCTCTGTCCCTGTTTCCTGGTAAGGGAAGGCTTTCGTGGGACATGCCCCTTGGGCTAGTATGCAGATACAAGTGAGTATATACCATTTGAGTCTTTCTGCTTCTGGGTTAACTCACTCATTATGATCATTTCTAGCTCAACCCATTTATCCACAAATTTTGGGGATTCCTTGTTTTTAATAGCTGAGTAGTATTCCATAGTGTATATGTACCACAGTTTCTTTATCCATTCTTCTACTGAGGGACACTTAGGCTGTTAAAGACAAATTAAAATAAAGGAAAAGTACCTGAATTTCTCAGCTCATCTTCAACTTCCTTCTTTTGATATAGATGAACTATACTTGGAGCTCTTTAATTCTCCTGGAAGGACACCTACTTTTGCTCTGCCAATGGCAATATTGAAAATTCATGCTTGTTCAAGGCAAAGTCAGTACACTGAAGGGCAAATTTGAAAACAGAATGAAAATTGCTGTGACCATTAGGCTAAACTGTTAACAACCTTCCTGTGATCTTTGTGGTTAGCTTAAATGGAGAGAGAAGGTGTTTTTGTTTTTCATTTTTTTGTTTTTTGCCCTTCTTGCCCTCTGGGTGTTTTGGAATAATGGGTGACCCTGTGAATCATTTCTTGATTAGCTGTTATAAGATTTCAAGAGAGTAGAAAGTGGAAATGAGAACATTAAGGGGAAAATCGTGAAAGTCACCTTCTTAATTCTAAATACTTTGGGACTTAAACATCTCTCTTAATTATATTTAAGTCTTAATGTAAAATTAGCTCAAATATTTGGAGGTTGCTGATGTGATCTGTCATCAAAAATTTCATCCTTGGTGTGCAACAGGGAGTTGGAGATGGGAAGCAGGGCTCCTCTGTAGGGTTGGTAATGGCATGCTTAGTGAAGCTGACCTTCCACATATGGAGCTTTGCTGCCAGGGCAATTGTGTTTCATTTAATTGCTTTCATTCCCGCCGTTCCCTTGCTTGTGTTTATTCATTTCTGGCCACATGGGTGTATTATCAGATGACATTTCATCTAGAACTGTTGGATTCTTTTTCTCATCGGGCTGCACACAAAAAGCATTCAGAAACCGCTGTCCATGGACGAAGTCCCCCTCCTCCAAGGCCACACTGTTGTCCTCCTCCTTCTCTCTTGCACGCCACTCTGCAAATTGTGTGAATTTAGTACTTCAATCCATGCTCGTTAAATACTTTCTGACATATTTGACATAAGAGATGTTTTCACCCCTCCACTTTTCTTTTGTTAATTTTTTTATTTTAAATTATTCATTCATATTACATCTGGATTGTAACCCCCTCCCTCATATCTTCCTGTTCCCACCCTCCCTCCCTGTTGTGGAAGTTTTGGGTTATAGGTAAACATGGTTTTGTTTTAATCCTGGATTTTGTTGTCTTTGTTGGTCTCCTTGTGGAGCCCCTGTCACCTCCAGGTTCTTCTAGCTCCCCAGTCTTTCAGATGACTCCCTGTGTTCTTCCTAAAGTTTGGCCATGAGTCTTAGAGGTAAGCATTCCCAACAGAATACAAGAGATGGAGGAAAGAATCTTAGGCGTAGAAGATGGAATGGAAGAAATTGATGAATCAGTCAAAGCGAATGATACATGAAAAGGAATTCATGACACAAAACATCCAAGAAATTAAAGACAATATGAAAAGGACACTAAGAATAATAGGATTTGAGGAAAAAGATGATTTTCAGCTCCAAGGCCCAGAAAATATTTTCAACAAAATAATAGAACAAAAATTTTCCCCAATTTAAAGAAAGAGATACCTGTAAACATACAAGAGGCTTGCAGAACACTAAATAGATTAGACCAGAAAAAAATCCTCTAGCCACATAATATTCAAAACACTAAATGTACAGAACAAAGAAAAATATTAAGAGCTTTGAGAGGAAATGCCAAGTAACATACAATGGAAAATCTATCAGAATCACACCCAGCTTTTCATCAGAGACCATAAATCCAGAGGTCTTGAGCAAATATCTTGCAACCCCTAAGAGACCACAGATGCCAGTCCAGACTACTATATTCTACAAAACTTTCAATCACTATATATGGAGAAAACAAGATATTGTATACCAAAAACAAACTTAACCTATCCACAAATCCAGCCCTACAGAAGATACTAGAAGGAAAACTATATCCCAAGGAAGCTAACTACACTCAGGAAAACATAGAAATAAATAAGTTTACAAAAGTAAAACAAAAAGCAGGCAACCACACAAACACAATACCACAACCAACATCAAAATAAAAGGACCTAACTGTCACTGGTCATTGACCTCTCGCAACATCAGTGGATTTAACTCTCCAATAAAAAGACAAAGACTAACAAATGAATGTGTAAACAGGATACAACATTCTGCTGCATAAAAAAAACACACCTCAGCCACAAAGATAGACATTATCTTAACATAAAGGGCTGTAAGAAGGTTTTCTAAGCAAACAGTCCCAAGAAGCAAGCTAGAGTGGCCATTCTATTATCTAATAATATAGACTTTCCCACCTCCAATTTTATTTACAGTTGTATCTTGAAGTTGAAAACTATTTGTGTAGCTATGAAAAATAGTTTCCTTAGACTTTTCTACTTCTTGTTTAAAAAAAAATCAAATACACAAATACCTGGATAGGGATGATACCTTATTCTTAGACTTCCAGAACTGAGGCAGGAGGATTGCCATGCTACATTGTGAGTCCCAAGATTACCTAAGCTATGAAGGATACCTTATTTAAAGAGTTCTCACAATTAATAGCTCTTCATTAATAATACTATTGTTTTTCTTTTGTTAATAAAGTTGAAATGCCTTGAGGAATAAAAATCTAGAAAGATAAAATGTTTGCTGGCTTTAAGGTACCAGATTGGGGGATCATTACTAGAAAACAAAGAGAAATGTTTAAATCAATTTGCTTAATTATTATCAGTGATAATGTTTCTTATATTGCAATTGTTGATTAAAAGAACAGCTAACTACATAACAAAGTTCTGGGGACTTGGATTTTAAATATGGATTTCTCCAATAATGTTCACCTTGATTCTCATCAGCAACAGTGGCGTAGTGACTAAAAGTGAAGATTTATTGTTGGAAAACCAGGGTTTAGAAGATATGTGACACAGGATATCCTGTACATCTCTTTCTGGAGATGTGAAATGGAAACAATTTTATTAACTACACAGAGATTCACTAAGAATAAAATAATACAATCAATTGTAATGAATCTGGAAGTGCCTGACATATATAAGTGAAATAAATGATAATGATAATGTCAAAAGTCCAAGAACTTTTAATTACATAACTAAAATAAAGCTCTTTTAGAATGGCTTTAGAGACATAGCTCCTGAATACTAACAACAACAGGGCCAACTGGTAATATAGTCCCCTCTGAGGACTCTCAGAAACATCATACATCCTGCTCAAAGCTAATATATCAATTAAAAATGACATGACTACCATAATTAGATCCCTGGTGTGTATTCTAATTTGAGAAAAACAAAGAATAGATCTATCCTATTCCAAAAGCAATGGTCTTCATGATAATAGTGAAGGGAAATTCAGAGAGGCCAACCGTGGTAAGTGAAGGCCCAGGGCTGTGAATTTGATAGGAGCATACCAGTGAGCAGTGAGGAGGGGGGTTATTCTGGGCTCTGGGAAAAACTGAAGTCCTGGAGATGTATCAATTAAAAGTGAAACAAATGTATTTGGGGCATCAAGGGAAAAATCATTCGGCCTCCTAGGGAAACAACACTTTAACACGGGTTCCACTCCCTTCTTCTTTTTATTTTCTGCCATGCTGGCAACAGGAAGTAAGATCAAGGGCATCTTTCTTTGTCCTCTTGGTCGATTAAATTGGATATTGATGAGGAAGAAGATAAAAAAGTTCAGTACTAACACTAAGGAATGATGAAGTTCACAAGAATTGGAAGTGGAGAGAAGGGAGAGAGAGAGAGAGACAGACAGACAGACAGACAGACAGAGATGCAGAATTCCAAAAGGAGAGTTACTGAATGGAGGAAAGTAAAAAGTGGTAGAATCTAACAAAGGATATAAGATTAAAAAAAATGAAGTACAAAATTTACACAACTGATTTTGGAGAAAGTGACTGCTGATACAATAAGGAAGAACAGATGGGTATATCAATTTGAGACTAAATCTTTTACCTGTGCTCTTGTATCCAGTTTATCTGTCAGATTTAAATAGCTGAGGAAGATGTTCTAAGAGATTCCCCAGGGTGTAGAGATCTGAGTTAGTTTTCATTCTCAGCCTCAGTGGGATGTTAGGACTTGAGCCAGTTAGAGGTCTTAGGTGTTAAAACTCACAGAAAGAAAAATGGTCCCATGTTATTTTGCCCAACACCTCACCCTCCAGTTTTTACACTCACAAGTCTTTACTCTGGATAGTTTCCATCATACACTCACTTTTCTTTCTTTTTCTTTTCCTTTCTTTTTGTTTTGTTTTGTTTTGTTTCCAGACAGGGTTTCTCTGTGTAGCTTGGAAGTCCATGAGGGATTTGGAGTGGGGAGAAGAAATGGTATTAGCATAAATAAAGAACCAATATATAAAATTCTAAAATTTTTTAAAGAACATGGTCATTTGTTTCTATATGTGGAGTCAAAAGACTTTCCTTTTAAATTGGCTGACTTGATTAAGCAATGTATCAGTGTTGGGTGTGGTTTAATATTTGTGTGTGCAGCTACACACTTGTAATGCACAATTTTAATTTTTAAGATTTTTTCAACATAAATTCATTTTGAACTATTTTTTCCTTATTTTTGTATTAGATTTATTTTTAAAATTAATTTATTCAGATTACATCTCAATCGTTATCCCATCACTTGTATCCTCCCGTTCCTTCCTCCTTCCCACTTTCACCCTATTCCACTCCCCTAGGTCTATGACCAAGGGGGACATCCTGCCCACTATATGGTCATAGGATATCAAGTCTCATCTGAGATAGTGCTTGAGGCTTGGGCACATGTGAAAGCTATGGTGTTCACAGATATTTCCTGGATGTGCTTAAGTCATGAGACTACTGAGGTTCTTCATATTTCTAGGACTAATTGGAAGTTTTTCAAGCCATGATCTTCATATTTGCTCCTGAGCTTTGGATTTGCCTTTTGTTTTTCTCCAGCTGTGTTGAATACAGAAAGTTTGTAAGAGTCAACTTAAGTTTAGATATAACACTGAAATGGAGGTCCAATATGAGGCAGATAAAATGTGGTTGGCTTTATACATCCAGAGACCCATGAGTCACCACAAAATGGTTGATGTTAGTAGATGTTAATGAAACCCAAAAGGAAACAGTGCTGTAATCTGGAATATACTTATTTTGTCAGTATTCAACTTTTTGTGGTTCTGTACAAATATGGCTTTGAGGTCGGAGGCCTGAGCCTTTTGCCTTCACCTGTGTTCCCATTTGTGTCTGTATTTCTTTTTTTCTTTCCTTTTTTTTTTGCCTAGTGTGTCTGTATTTCTATGTGCCCACCTCCACATTAACTGTATGTTCCTTGCCTGTGTATGAGCCATGTTTGACAGCATGTGCTTGTGTGCCTGCTGGTGTCTGCCTTCCTAATGGCCTTTGACCATAGATTTCTTAAGAATCTAAAACTTCTCAAAATATTTTTCACAACCTTGGCCTCTTCCTTTCTTGGTATGGGAGCATGGTCCTTATAAGCTGTCATGCTTTGCTCAATATTCACTACACACAATACATGTTTCTTTACAAATGACAAACTCTTGAACATGTTCTTGGAGGGTTTAAGGTTTATTGAAAAAAAAAAACAGCTTCATTACACAAACAAATAGACACAATTCTTTTCTCATCTCTCTTTTCTATATGACTATTTATATCAAGCAGAAGATAAAGAATATTCTGTCTGAATCATCACCTCTGCTCATAAAATATTTATTTTGTTTTTAAACTTTTTCATAAAACATATTTTGTATTTTGATCATATTCTTTCCCCTAACCCAACTTCTCTGCAATCCTCGTACCCTCCCCTTACTACCCATGTTATTTCTCTTAAAAAATAAATAAAAACGTATGGTGTTTGCTACACACACACACACACACACACACACACACACACACAATCAGTCAATCAATAAAAGCAAAACATGCTGTTATGATCAACTGTTCTTGGGCATGAGGCCTGTGGGCGGATATCCCCAGTGTAATTCCACTGAGGAAAATGTATTTTTCTTTTCTCAGCAGCAATCACGTGCAAATACTTTTTGCTTATGGGTGAAATTTTGCGCTTCTTTGCCCTGCTCCGTGCTTCAGTTTTGTCTAGAGCTTTACAGGCCTTCTGTGCAGTGTCATAGTGAGCTCCTATATTGAAAAGCCCACATTGCGTCTTGAAAATGCTGCTTCCTCGGAGTCCTCCACCACTTGTAACTTTTACAGTCTCCCCTCCTCTGCATAGTTCTCTGAACCTTGATGGGGAGGGGAATTATAAAGGTATCCCATGTAGGACTGAGCGTTCCCAAGCCCCTTACTCTCTGTACATTATCCAACTGTGGGTCTCTATGTCAATTACCACTTACCCTGAGAATTTACTCTGTAATGAGGGTTAAGTGATGAACTAATATATAGTATAGTAATATGCCTTTAGAAGTTATTTATGGCTATGTTAATGTAGTAGAATAGTAGTAGTAGCTATCCCCCTGTGGTCTATGATCTACATACTCTCGCATTACTGGCCTTATTAACAGTATAAAGTATAAGATCTATCTTATAAAGTGGATCTTACATCCAATTAGAAGTGTGGTTGGTCACTATTAAAACATTTTGTCAACAGGTATATGTTGTAAAGAAATTGCTTTTGTAGCTCTTAGGTTGGTAGCTGGGTGAGATTGAGGATCATATTTGAGGATTACTTTTCTGCTCCAGGAGACTACATAGTAGCTCCCAGCACTATGAAACCTAATCGGTAGGGATGAACTTCCTATTCTCCAGTTTAATGACGTAAGTATTTGGTATCTTTAGCAACAATATCTTTCCATAAGGTTGAGGAGGGTAGCCAATAGCATTGCAGATAACACAGAATGTTTGGAGTGCTCTCTGAGTTGTCCAGAGACCCACAGTTGTCAAATGACTCAAAAGATATAACCTATTCTTGGTAATGAGGGTTTTATTCGGTAGCATATGATGCCTAGTTGGGACATTTCTTCACCATTATATGATTACTCCATTTAAATTTCCTTCACATATGGATGTATTTTAGTTAGCTTCTAGAGTAGCAAATTTCATGAGGCTTTTAAGAAAGTGTTAGTGTTCTTAACCTCCAGATAGTTGGTCTCTATTCTTACAATTCTTTTTTTTTTAATTAATTTATTCTTATTCTTGCAATTCTTACTTTCTAGTTTCCTATTTATGCATTTATGACACTACATTCATGTTTCCCTCCATTGCAGATCCCTCCTCCATGCTGGTGCCTTACAAACTACTTAACCTCTTTGGATAGTCTAAATGAGACATACATATCTAAATCTTAAAAGCTAGCATGAACATATGAGAGAAAACATCATATTTGTCTTTCTGTGTCTAGATTATTTCATTCTGGATGATTATTTCTAGCTCCATCCATTTACCTGCATATTTCACTATTGAATTTTTCTTGACAGCTGAATATTTCATTGTGTAATTATAATGATTTCGTTATCCATTTGTCAATTGATACACATAGACAGGTAGGCTCTTTACCATTTCTGGCTACTATGAATAAAGCAAGCTGTTCCCTTTACCTCCTCTAGTATTAATAAGTAACTGTGATGGTGAACATTATGTTTAGAGGATAATGCAGTGTGCTAGGCTTGTAAAAACAAAATAGTTTTTATCTTATATAAGGCATGAAGAAGTTGGTTCTACCTTGAATGTAACCTGTCAGCTAACTTGCCCAAGATAGATGACTTCCTGATACAGTTGTGCTATTCATAAAAACTGCTGATTGTTCTAAAATATTTTATTGCCTTAGTCATTCTTACAAGGTAATGGTTCACAAGATTAAACAGGATAATGGCTAAATTCTGCTTTTATATGAAATGATTGCTTGCTTGGATGACTGTGTGTCTGTTACAAAATCAAGCCTCACTGGCACCCAGGCAGCATTTTAGTTAATTTTTCTCCCCAAAAGTATAACTTTGGGGGTTTTGCTTTTATAATTCTTGGATAAACAATAACTGAGGTCTTATCTAGAGAAGTCTCTCTCTGGTTTAGTCCTGGCCGATTACTTTAATAAAATGCCTTTATTTTACTTCAATAAAAACTCAAATCAGATTGGTGAATCTCTAAACAACCCAGACCCATAACATAATATTCTAGATTATGTTCCCAATTTAGGATGGCTTGATCTAATTTTCTGATTTATAGTGGTGCAAGAGTGATATTCATTCCATAGAAAATTTCCTTTGGGATGGGGATTTGTAGCATAATAATTTGTCATGTGGCTCTGAAGTAATAGTGCGCTACAACCCCTGTCACTCATGCAATCTCCAATAAACGACTGACAGTTTATAGTTTTCTGTGTCACTAGGCTACGGCATCCTATAAAATGGGTGTATTTAGGGAGTGAGTGAAGATGAGTAAATGTATATTGTTAACATGGGTGAAGTCGTGGCAAATACCATAATGCCTCAGCACTATGGAAATTGCAAAACCTTCCCGAGTGAGGCTCAGAGGGTTGGCAAAGTCTTCCTTACATCCAAGGACAAACAGTGTCAATATGTGTAGAAGATGTCCACAGTAGATTTCTTCCCCTGGATTTTTATGGCCAGAAGACTTCTCCTCTAAAGAGACAAATCAGACTGAAATTAATTCAACCTGTCCCCTGGTTCATCTCTTTGTTCACCTCTATGCAGTAAACATGCCAGCCCATTCAAAACCCAGGCCCAAGAACATGGCATGTGGGTAGGGTCTCAATGTCATGGTATCATGTGTCATGGTGACTGGCATAGCAGCAGTGGTGTGCATGAGGTTGAAAAGGCAGTCAGTGGCAGTGGACCATGAGTACTTGGAAATAGGAACTTCATAGCCAAAGAGAAAATTCTTGGTAACTTCAAGTTCCACCTCAACAATCCACTGGCTCTATTTCTGATGTGCCTGTTAGTGGTATATGTGCAGGTGAGACCACCAGGGAAGAAGCCATCCTGGCATATGCTTTTACATCCAATGGCTTGGTTACATCCTCTCATACCGGATTCTACTCATAACTCCCTCCATTTTGGGGTGTATTTCTCTAATGATCTGAAGTCTCAATGAACTCCACTCAACTCCTGCAGCATTTTACATCTCTTTAATTAAGGCAGGACTTAATATGGATCACAGACAACCAGCACATGCCTGTGACAACAGCTCCTTATAGTCTGAACAGATAAGACAAATACTTAACTGACTCACAATCTGGTCACTTTGACTCATGATAATGATAGCATGCATATGGCCCAATTATATTGGCATATCCTAGGCAAGTAAAAGACTTCTCATTAGATTGGCTTCTTTTGCTAATATTAAGAAAAAAGATACTTGACAAACATTGAGGCCTCAAATGCTTGAACTTGCCTAAGATTCTTCTGCTTTATATATTTTTTCTTCTGCTTTATATTGAGCAGAGGGGCTCTTGTGATCTTCCCTCCTTATCACCCTTAGTGTTTGGTGTGGAACAATCACAATAAACTTCCCATGGCTTAAGTGGGAAGATCCATTTGAACATGTAACAAAATAGTAAAGGCAGAAATGTAGGGAATGTGTGAAATCCTGAGTCAACGTACACTGTTGAGATGGCATACCCATGTCAAAATGGCCACTATGCCCCAGTGCCACCGGGGTGACAAAGCTTTCCACAGGTGGGGATGAGAGGAGTAGCAAAACCTTTGTATCTGAGTGAAATTTTTGATTGTGCACAAAATGTCCATACTTGCCCAGCCCACAAACCATTTACTGGCCTAAAGACTGCTCCAGCTCCCTTACACAGACCTACCATACCAAGATTAGCTAAACCTTACCCTTGTTCATCTGTATAAAATAATCCTGCTTTCTTATTTATCTCCTTGTTCAGCTGTATTTGATAACACCGATTCCATGCTCACTTCTGTATGATAAACAGTGAGCTTCCCGTTACTTTGGCTTATCCATCAAAGAGCCTAGTCCACAAAACCCATCTTTTCTTTGTATGTATCTGTATGTATGTATGTATGTATGTATGTATGTATGTATAAATGTATGTTGTTTTTCATTCTTGCAGTATCCCTAGCCATGACTTCAGGACCCAACACATGCAAGGACAGGAAAATGTGTTTAATGTAAAATGAATTTTTATTTTCTAATGACTTTATTAGGCCTCAACCCCATCTTAATTAGAGATTTTTTGTCTTTGCCTTCACCTGCTACCAAGGTGTAGAGCATGGGAAGGCATCAGGCAGAATGTTTCTTCCTATGACTTAGTGTTATTTTACTTGATAGATATCTCCTTGGCTATCTGAAACAATTTATTAATTTCCACAGTTACACTAATGGTGGATTTTAGGGTTCTTGTCAGGTTATTCAGTATTTCCATGGAGGGGTATATTTGTAATACCTTATCCTGACAGGTGCAGTGATTTGCTTTCACTGTTGTTCAGTAAATTTACTTGAACTGTAGTTTGTTTTATTTGTTTGCATATTTTGTCCTGTTCTTTTTACTTGAACTTAGATTTATAAAATGTATTGTTTTTTTTAGATAACAGTCTAATTCCATCATTTACATTGTACCTTTCCTCTGTTCAACACCTTCTTATATACCCCTTCTCGCTCTCTTTCAAATATTTGGCCTCTTTTTTATTAGTTGTTGTTGCTGCTGGTGGTGTTGATGTGTGTGTGTGTGTGTGTGTGTGTGTGTGTATGTATGTGTGTGTTTGTGTATGTGTTTACATGACTATAACCTGTTCAGATTGTATAGTGTTACTTGCATGTACCCGTTTCCCACACTGATCATTGCTAATTGGTGTGTTCTACCCTCAAGAAGACTCTTTCTACATCTCCCAACATCGTTTAGCTGCCTTTAGTTCTTCGTGTAGGATTGAGGCCTCTTGAGCCTTCATTTGTCCACTTTGACAATCTCTGGGGATCATCCTTGCTGAGCTCGTGTTTAGGCTGTCATGCTGGTAAGACTTTATGAGTGTAGCTTCAGATATTTCTAAGAAATACAATCTCGAAGGAAACTGGCTGGTCCTCTGTCTCCTAGACTATTTATTTCCCTGCCCTCTTCTACAATGATCCCTGAGTCTTAGATAGAGGAGTTGTTTTTATTTTTGTTTTTGTTTTGTTTTGTTTTTGTTTTGTTTTTTTTCATTTTAATCATTTTATTTTCTTTGTTTTTGTTGTGTTTTGCATTTAACATAGTATCATAAAATATACATGTGTTTTTTGCATAAATACATATTGAAAAATTAGTGTCATTTAACAGCTATAAGACAATTAAAATGTATAGTTTGTTTTGTTTTTAATCAATTGAAACTGGGCTCCATGACTCTGCAGTTTGGTTGGTTGTGGTTTTCAGGCTTGATCCTCATCTGAGGTAAAAACAAGATTTCTTAATGAGAGGCAATAACTAAACGTACCTGTGGGTATTGGGATAAGTATTCAGAATGCAGTTAGGAATTATGCTGATTTAGTAAAATGTCAGTTGTAGGATATTATTAAGGCGAGGTCATTAGGCTTTAGTAGATGGCTAGGGTTCTAGTACCAGGCATGATTATCCTTGGGTTGAGAAGATCTTAGGTGTAACTACCAAGCATAGAGCTTTTGGTTATTTTCAAGGTGTTCATGCTACTATTGAACCCTTAGGGTTATTGTGATGTGTCACTTGGACTTCATAGTTGGTTAGAGCTCACAGTTGCCTCCTTCCACTAGAAACTATATGGTGCCCTCTGGTACCATGATAGCTAGTCACCTTAGGGAGGATGCTTTCAGGTCAGTTGCAAGTCGGAAATTTCTTAGGATATCGAGTCTCTTCTTGGTAACTTGCTATCCCTCCTCTGAGTGCTGTCAGGCCTCCCCATCCAGGGGACATTGTCAGAAAAGGGGCACCAGAGTTCGTGTGAGAGTCAGATCTCACTCTCTACTCAACGGTGGAGAATATCATGTTCGTCGGCTAGGTCTTGGTAGGGGTTCAAAGTTTACTGCCTATATTCTCCTTGGCTGGTGCCTTAGTTTGAGGAGGACCCAAGGACCCATATCTGCCTGTCATAAAGTTCTTCTTGTAGGTTTCCAGGACCCTGTGGATCCTACTATTTCCCCATTCTTCCCTGCTACTCTCGCCTAAAGTCTCAATAGGATGACCTCTCCTCTGACCCACTTTCCTGGTAAGCAAACTTTTTCATGGTACGTATCCCTTGGACTAGTGTTTTGATATAAGTGAGTATAGCATACATAGCGGGAGGAGGTGTCCCTCAATCACAGACATAGCAGAGGGGAGAAGGGGGGAAGTGGGAGGGAGGGAAGAATCAGAGGAAACAGGGGAAGGGCTAACAATCGAGATGTAATATGAATAAATAATAAAAAAATGAAGTATTATTTTCACTTAAAACAATTGCCTGCTTGATTTTTACGGTGTATTTATGTATTCTCACTTTTCAAAAAATAAACAAATTTAGAAAATAAAAAAAAAAAAAGAAATTTCTGTGTTCTGTTTCTGAAATGGAATGTCTTCAGAAATAGCAACATACCTTTCACCTCTGCAGGAAAATCAAGGCTTTAACAGTAAATAGGTTATAGGGTTTTGGGATTCTCTTGGACAACTCTGACTACAAATTTAAAAGAGGGATTCTTATGCCTCTCTCTCTCTCTCTCTCTCTCTCTCTCTCTCTCTCTC
>OU015743.1:150298005-150312931 GCA_907169655.1 Acomys percivali
TCTCTCTCTCTCTCTCTCTCTCTCTCTCTCTCTCTCTCTCTCTCTCTTTATTCTTTTTTCTTTTAAAATATATTTTATTAATTTATTCACATTATATCTCAATTGTTATCCCATCCCTTGTATCTTCCCATTCCTCCCTCCCTCCCATTTTCCCCTTACTCCCCTCCCCTATGACTGTGACTGAGGTGTACCTCTTCTCCCTGTATATGCTCATAGGGTATCAAGTCTCTTCTTGGTAGCCTGCTGTCCTTACTCTGAGTGCCACCAGGCCTCCCCATCCAGGGGACATGGTCAAATATGGGGCACCAGAGTTCGTATGAAAGTCAGACCCCACTCTCCACTCAACTGTGAAGAATGTCCTGTCCATTGGGTAGATCTGGGTAGGGGTTGTCCTTGGCTGGTGCCATAGTTTGAGCAGGACGCCTGGGCCCAGATCCACCCATCACAATGTTCTTCTTGTAGATTTCTAAGACCCTCTGGATCCTTCTATTTCCCCATTCTCCCATGCTTCTCTCACCTAGAGTCCCAATAGGATGTCTTCCCCTCTGTCCCACTTTCCTGATAGTGAAGACATTCATGGGACATGCCCCTTGGGGTAGTGTCCAGATATAAGGGAGTATATACCATTTGAGTCTTTCTGCTTCTGGGTTAACTCACTCATTATGATCATTTCTAGGTCAATCCATTTGTCCACAAATTTCGGGCCCAGAGAACCTAGCGGGACTTATTTATTTTTTGAAAACAGAAATCAAGTAAGTTACTTGACTGTGAGTCTTTAAGGGAAGGCCTAGGGAAAAATTTCAACAAATTCAGCAGTTTCCTGTGCTATGGTATGGGGAGCTGCCCTTATTGGCTCTTGGCTTAAAACATTGGGCAATTCCACCTTGTCTGTAGACTCCATTTTCTATACTTCTGCCTGGCACATAGCAGGCTGGGATCAGCCCTGGCTACTCCACCTGGACCCTGGAACTGCTGCCTGACACATAGCGGGCTCCTCCCAGTCCTGGGAGTTCTCTTGCTTATCTTGCTTCCATAGCTGCGTTCCCTAAGAGCTCACTCCCTTATCTTGGAGTTCTTCTGCCAAGTACGGATAGCAAGATATCTGCTGTTAGGTTCCCACAGCAACCCTGATTACCCCAAATACTTTGCCCCCCAATATTGCCTATATAAACCCTGTATGAATTTTCAATAAGTGGGGCTTGATCAGAACTGGGACTTGTCCTCATTTCTTCGCATCTCCTGTCCTTTTTCACTCCCGCACCCTTTCTCAGGTTCGGTTTGAAGGCCCCGCAAACCAGGCCACTATGGCCATGTCACTTTATATTAACTGATCACACATTCTCTTTTAATTAACATTCAAACATCACATAGCAGCAAATTTATCTTCAGATACATCAGCTTATCCCATAGATGCAACCACGCACAATACTCAGAATTAAAATATGTCATTAATATCAAAGTGCTTGGAGAAGTATTTCTACTCTCTTCTGACCGTTCTACCTTAAGGTTTGGGCATAGTTAGAATTGTAAACATGCTCAAAAGAGGAACTGTGTGTGTTTAGAAGATGCTTTGTATCTCTTGAATGAAACAACCAACCAAACCGTGATTTGTTTAAATATTTTAAACATATTGCTCCATGAATGTTTTTATTCTTCTCCTATACACTACATCCAAAGCACAGTTTTTCCTCCTTCCACTCTTCCCACACCTCACTACTTCCCCAGATTCACTTCTCTTCTGTTTCCCTTCAAACACAGCCATTGTGCCTCAGGATTTTCTGATTCAAAGGCCATAGAAACGGTACAAATGATAATCAGTAAAGATAAGCAGTTGATCACAATGAGAAATTATTGTTCTTATCTTTGGTTTTTAGTTGATTATGAGTTCGCATTCTCTGTTCTTGAGTTATTTTTGGAAAAGCCGCATCTCTCAGGTGGTGCTTCACATCCTACTTACCAGCTGCTTGAGAGCATTGTCGTCATCCAAGGATGGCTCTGACCACGATGTGCTTGTTAATTGTGTTTTCAGTTTTCTGTTATACTATACCTGAGATGATCAAGTCAGAACTGAAAATTAATTTTGACTTCCAGTTTATTTCAGTCATTGTTTCTGGTAGAACAGCATGATGGAAAGCTCTGTGGTAGAGTTTTACTTATAGGAGACACAAGTGAGGTACATAGAACAGGTTCTGTTTTACCTTTCAAGCATACACCTCTATTAACCTACTTCTTCCAACTAGAGTCTCCATCCTGAATGCTCCCCTATTTGTCCTCTACCTGAAATTTTGGATATCATTTATGTCCAGATCCTTATATAAGTAATCTTATCATATATGCCTTTGTTTAAATTATACCCTATTTAATATATATATAGTTAGACCACAAACACTGAACTTATAGACAGAATTATAAGTGAAACCTGTGCAAAGATTATCTAACACAAAATAGTTTCTCCATAAGGCACATAATAACTTTCTTGGTTTTGGGAATGCAAATGAGATGCTTAGAGGACATTGAAAATATGAAATCACCAGCAATTAGCAAAATGACTGAGAAATGCGTAGTTGTTCACAGAATGAGATATGAATCAGGACACACAGCATCATTATGCATGACTGCAGATGAATTACAGGTGACTCAAAGGCTGTGCACACTGTACACATCATCATCTGCCCATGAGAATGCCACAAGAAAATATTTACAGTAAAATGAAACTTTACAAGTAGGTGAATTCACAATTACAGAATATCCTATAGAGATAAATTTTACAAGAAAACAAAAGCACAGACAAAAGGTATATGCCTATAAGAAAATGAGTAGACCACAGAATTAGATATATCATAACTTTATCATATTAAGCTTATCAAAAAAGTAGATGAGCATATTTAATATTTTTTAAAGAAAAAAGCCCTTTAGTGAGCATAGGTAGCCATACATAGATAAGACAAGCATATTTCCTAAGAAACAATTTTATAAGTGAGTACATACTAAATTAAAAAATGATCTATAATCACTGTATGCGTGCTACATTAACATGATCAACAGAAATATTGAATTATTTATAAATGAAAATTAAAATACCAAATAGCAGTATCGTTAAATGAGAAATATTAGCTTTACAGAACTCTAGCATCATTTACATTTTACAAATACTAGGGAGAAAACAAAAAATACCTTAATTAAATAGGTCTTATAATTTATCAAAAGTTAATACATTGAAGAAAAACTGTAAAAATACCTTCAACATGGCAATTGAAAATATTTCTTAAAACACTCAGAAGATAACGATGGTGAAAATGAGATGACATAACACAATTCTCAAAATAATATACTGGGAGTTTGTGTAACTGAATCAGTAGGAATAATAGAACACAAGCCCCTTAGGGGAAAATGATGCTTTCTAGACATCTGAAGTTAAATCTGATGATGTATTCATTAAATTAGGTACATTTGATATACAAATAAAAAAATAAAAAAGAAAGGTGATGCAGATCTATGCGATAAAGAAATAAAATCCATTATTAGGCAACCACAGTATGTATTTCATAAGAATTATAGGCATACTCAATTCATACTCCGACATCGTTTAAACAAATTCTTAGTTATGAGTGGACAATTATCTCATAATAAATACAGATTGTTTAACTTACATGTTTTGAGAATTTCATACATGAGTACTATAATTTACCTTATTTCAATCCTTTTTCTTTCCCTAGAACTTCTCCCATGTCTTCTCCGTGCCTTTTTAGTTTATAACTTCTGATATATATGAATATATATTTTTTCTGAAAGCATTCTGTATTGCTGACATGCACATGTGATAGGAATGACAACTGGTGGATTTTATCCTGTAAAGGAACTCATTTCTGGAGAAACCTGATTCTCCTCCTCTCAGCAACCATCAATCGCCTATAGTTGTTCTTCTAGGTCTAGGGATGGGACCTTGTGAAATTTCCCTCAACCATGATAGTTTGTTGACTGGTATTGTTGCTGTACAAGTCTTACATAGACAATCATATTGTTGAGATTTCCTTGGTGTACCTCGCCTGCCGTGTCTAGAAGTTATAGGCCTCCAGTTCCTCTGACATTTTAAAGCTCTCCACCCCATCTTTTGCAATGGTTCCTGAGCATTAGATGTGTGGGTTGCATCGTAGATGTAACAGTTGGTCTAGATACACATCTGGCTCCTATTCCTTCCTCACCCTTTTCTGGGAGATCCCGTGAACTCTGCCTATTGTTTGGTGATGGGTCTCTGCTTCTGCTTCCATCGGTTTCTAGAAGGAACTACCTGAGGTTAATCAGGTAGGCACCGATCTATGAGTATAGCAGAATATCATTAGGGGTTATTTCATTGAATTTATTTGCCAGTTGTGTTTGGTTCTATGCTAGGTCTCTGGGGTATCCAGCCTCTGGTTTCTGGCCATCCCAGCAATGTCAGGTATGCCTTGGGCCTCAAGTTGGGCCAGTCATTGGTTAACCATTCCAGCAAGCTCTGACACACCTGTGGCAGGACAATGGATATGTAGAAGGATTTATGCCTGGGTTAGTGTCCCAGTCCCAATGCTGGAAGCCTGGCATGGTTACAGAAGTTGGCTGGTTAAGGCCCCATGTTGCACATTGCTCAGTCATTGCTAGGGTTACCCTTGTGGATTTCACTGTACTAGGTAGGTGTCCACATCACCCTCAAATGCCACCAATTCTAGTCTTATTTTCCAGTACTCTTTCCATGAGTCATTCCTCCCAGTTTCTCTTGTTCTCACTCTCACCTGACCCAAGTCCATCTGCAAAACTTATTCAATTTTCCTTTCTTAAGGCCACCCTTGTCCTGAATGAGGTAACTGAAACTCAAAAAGACAGTCATGGTATGTACTCAACTGTAAGTGGATAGTGGCTATAAAGTAAGGGGTAATCATATCACAACCCACAGACCCAGAGAGCAGAGAGGCTAAGCAACAAGGATTGCCAAATTATTAGCAATTCTGAACAAAGAGAACAGTGGCACAGACATTACTATATAGTATTTCTAACTATTTCTGAATTACAGTAATAAAAATCATATAGTATTGGCATAAAAGTAGACATAAAAATCAAGGGAACAAGATAGAAAACCCAAATTTGTGCCCATAAATAACAAGCTATGTAACTTTGACAAAGCTGCTTAAACATACATTGAAGGAAAAATAGCATCTTCAACAATGGTGCCTGAAAAACTAAATGTCATATCTAGGAAAATTAAATTAGACCCCTAAGGACAGGTTTTAGTATATCATACTTAAAAAAAAAATAAAAACAAATGAGTGGGTGGCTCTTTAGATTGTGAACCATCATTTTGTAATTGACTTACTTTGTGTCAAACCAAAATGTAAGATGATGGTTTTAAAAGTCTATAAAATATTACTGCTTTCATATCATTCTTTGAGAGGACGTTATAAGCTGGTAGATGCAGTACCATGTTGAGCTTACGGTCTTCCTTCTACTTGGAGTACGGTGTCACCTCAGAGATGCACCTAGGAGCCCTCAGACTGGTCCTGCTGTTCTAGTGCTTGAGCATTATTTCTGTCTTGAGATCCTCCAGTGATGATACTCATTCAAATTGTGATTATTACTTGCTTAAAGTGTTATTTTTATTTCTTTTTTTTTTTGTTTGATCAAATATATGAGGACAAGTCCATATTGTCTTTGCTATTCTCTCTCCATGTTGGGCACAATGTTAGTCTTATGTTAGCAGCAATGAATCAGTAATTGTGGACGTATAAATAAGAGAGGATGGGCATATTCTGTGTTCATCTCGGTATATAGGACTCCAAAAATTATAGTGGTATACATTGAGCTAGTGGAGATTCTGAAACATCCAAGAAGTGTTGCCATACTTGGGGATGTACTGGTGTTCTTTAAAGAAGTCAGACCCAGAAGAAGAAATCATGCTCATAACATGATGAAATGACACGCTCAAAAGCAAGTACGGGGTATATCTTAAAGACGCCAGCCCATAATAATTGTGATAATGTGACAACTTTGCAGAGGATGGTGCTCTTGATATAAATACAAGGAGATAACACAATTTAATAGGAGTAGAGATTGTTGATGTCCTTGTAATCTCAATGTTTAAGCCCAAGCTGAATTTGCATGAACACATAGACTGTGTTATACATTAATGATGCTCACATATTAGTCGCTTGACATACAGATTACCATAAGCATGCCTATTGGCAACAAAGGAACACATACCATATTAAGGAAACTTATTTTAAGATTGCCTGTGTCTCTCTTTAGAAGACACAAAAAATAATGCTCACCTATTATGCAGCCCAAAAGCAAGAGAAGACAGGGAGAAGTTTATCTGCTCCAAAAGGGATTTTTAAGTGAGAAGCAAGGGGGGAAAAAAAGAGAAAAGAAAGGAACAGAAAGTTTACCCTGAAGACTTTTAAGCCTGGCAGAGAATAAACACAGCCATTACCCAGGTTCACAGCTGTAACCTTGGGGAGCTGAACTGGAACATGGAACAGTTGCCACCTGCGCAGCTGAAGAAAGACTAATAGCATCAGATCGGTGCTTTCTGTGCTGCCGAAAAGGTGGCATCTTTCATAAAGCAAGCTGTTTTCCCACTTTTAGTGGCTCCAATTCTACTGAAGATTGTTGCTTTATAATGGAGAAAAACCCTTGCTGGCAGCATTGTCTGTATACTGATCTGTCATAAAAGCCCCTAACAGATGCTTCTGCCCAGTCCCCCCTGTGACAGAGCATTCATTGTCGGGAATGTTTGCTGTGCTTTCTGCCCGTGAGAAGCTACCACTGGTGCATTTCTTCCAAACAAGCATTATGTGCCAAACATCTAGTGAAGATTTTTAGTCCACAACCTTTCACAAAATAGAATTCACATTCAGTAGTTTTGGAATAAGGAAGAAAAGGGGGGGAAACTGCACATCTTTTCCCAAAGAAAGCAACGAGTTACAGCATAGTAATTAGATTTTTTCTGATATTTAATTTCTTCTGCATAAAAAGCTAATTGTCTCATAAAAAGCCCGACATTTGGAGCTTAGAGGATTATTTCTACATGATTAGGTCTTGATTGCTATTTTTTGGCAAGAAAATACCAGAAGTTTTACTACATTGCATGAAGTGTGTGATGTCAGTTTATCCGACTATTTTGTGGGTTTTGCTTGTTTGTTTGCTTTTCGTTTTTGATTTTAATGACATCTTTAATCATTTGGTTAATGTGACAACAGCTAGATGCCTAAATCTCTTCATTTTAAAGACACTTTTCAAAAAATCTTAACCCCTAAACAACTAAGCTTAATTGTAAAACTAAACTATCTGGTCTTCAACCCAATCAGAGACTTGAAAAAGAATAACGTTAATTACCTGAGTAAACAGGAAATGCAGGTTAGCAGATCCCAAAATGAAAAAATGCAGACAGTTTGCTGCCTGAATAGTCATCTAAAACTGTCTATAAAGATGGAGCATCATCTTCAGCTTTCTGGCACAGTGTATCTGACAGACATATTTTTGAGGCAGGAACTACTGAGGAATTGCTTACCTTGTCTTCGTAGAGTTTGGTCATTGACTCTGTGTGCATCGAAGCTTGCCCATTTTAAGGCAGAATTCTGTCAGTGGCCAAAATGAGGACATTTTGTCCAGTGGCTTGTTTGCCACATTTGAAGCCATCTCCACAAAGAGGCACTTTGGTCCTCATCATCTTCTTTGAGGTAGGCTGGGTGTTGCCAGGAGTTAATCTGTCTTTTTGTCAATGAATCTTTAAAATAGTAAAAAAATCTTTAAATTCCATATTCTGTATGTCTCTGAGGTTTTTGAAGACCTTATCTGTTTTACCTTATCTATCTATAGAATCATATCTATCTGTTAAATGTAGTATTTATATTCTTGTAATATATATAGACTAGGTAGATGTTTTAAGTTGATAATGATGAGATATGATAGATATTGATTTATATTCAGAATTTTAGATGCACCAAGGTAGGAAAACTGTTTTCTTCAAGGCTGTGAAATACAAATAGCCAAAAACACTATGAATGTAACATTTATATAGTTTCTGATTGTTTCATGGTTCCTCTTGCTATATATGGTTTATTATATACATATATATACACATATATATGTGTGTGTGATAATATCAATGTATATGTAAAAAATATTTAATTAAAAAAAAGATTTATAAAATATTCCATAAAAATAAAGATACTTTTCTTTTTGAAATTAGCTAGAAAACATTTTAAATAACTGAGGATAGGTTGTGCATTTGTTCCCACACCTAAAGCTCTGGGAACATCATGGAAGAAGTGGCAGAGTGGTGCTGTTAGGGAGTTATTAGAACAATGTATCAAAGAATTCCAATAGGAAAAGAGCATTAGTTACATGGGAGAAGTACCTCTGATGAGCCAAAGGCCACCCTGCATGAATCCCATCTTAAGTCATGAGACTGAAACCATCCCAAATGCCTCCTCCCTGAGGACTAACTTTCATGGTACTATAAGGCATCATGCAAGCTTCCAAAAGAATAAGACAACCACTAGCACTACCCACTTATGATGCTTATGAAACACTTCAATAGCCAGTGTAGAACAATAAATTTAAGAAACATCAGAGTCATAACCTCAAGGGATCAGGAGAGTCACCCATACATTGGAGGTAAGCAACAGCTTTCTCATTAGGTTTAAGACCTGATCAATAAGAGGAAAATGATGTCTGGGAAATGATGAAGCCTATCTACTATTCAGTGGTAGTGAGTCATGGATATTGAAGGACAATCTCCAATCAATACCTCACTAAACCAACATAATCTCTAACAACCATCTAAGCATTGGTCCTTACACCCACAGATAAGTGAATTCTCACACCCTCATCAAGAAAACTTTTCTTGCCAGGCATGGTGGCACATGCCTTTAATCCCAGCACTTGGGAGGCAGAGGCAGGTGGATTGCTGTGAGTTCGAGGCTAGCCTGGTTTACAAAGTGAGTCCAGGACAGCCAGGTCTACACAGAGAAACCCTGTCTTGAAAAACCAAAAAAAAATTGTTATATAACGAGACCATTACAGAAAATCACAACCAATCAAAACGCTGAGTTGTGAAGCAGAGAACTCATGGAAACATCTACAAAACACTCTTATGCCTAAAGCTCTGGGAACACTGTGGAAGAAGGAGCAGAAAATTTATGAGCCAGGGATAACAGAATTTGCTGTGAGATTGTGTCTCTTAGTACATCCGAAGCTACACCCATAAAGTCTCACTGACATGACTTCCCAAACATAAACAGAACAGCGATGACACCGATAAACATACCAGCGTCGGTAGGGGGAAAGCCCATGAGGCCTCAACCCTACACAAAGAACCACTGTCATCTTTGTCATCTAAGAAATGTTGAGAAGGATTCATATCTGGGTGTTCAATTCGATTCCACTGATCAACCAGCCTGTTGCTGTGCCAGTACCATGCTGTTTTAATTACTATTGCTTTATAGTACAATTTGAGATCAGGTATGGAGATTCCTCCGCAGCACCTTTTATTGTACAAGATCGCTTTTGCTATTCTGGGTTTTTTGTTTTTCCATATGAAGTTCAGAATTGAACCTTCAATGTCTTTAAAAAATTGTGTAGGTATTTTGATAGGGATTGCATTGAATCTGTAGATCGCTTTTGTTAGGATGGCCATTTTTACTATGTTAATTCTCCCTATCCATGAGCAAGGAAGATCCTTCCATCTTCTCATGTCATCTTCAATCTCCTTCTTCAGAGTTTTGAAATTTTTTTCAAACAAGTCTTCTCTAAGGAAGAACACGCCTGTTGCTTATGGTCAGTCCTGAGAACACAGTATGGGTAACATACATTCTGAGCAGACAATACTTAATACTTAAAAATGCATATGTGTATACATATCATATATACATATATCAACAATTAATAAAATAGGCCATAATTTGAGAGAGCAAGGAGGGATCTTTGGGAGAATTTTGAGGCAATAAAAGGTAGGCAGAAAGGAAGAAAAGGTAAGTACATTATTAATCTCATAAAAAGGGTGTGGTGA
This sequence comes from Acomys percivali, assembly GCA_907169655.1. Lineage (NCBI taxonomy): Eukaryota > Metazoa > Chordata > Mammalia > Rodentia > Muridae > Acomys > Acomys percivali. Next base: position 150,308,045 of record OU015743.1, read on the forward strand.
AGCGAAGAAGAATCCCACAGATTTTACAGCTGTGGAACCAATGTGTATTATTAGAGATCCAGGATAGAATGAGATATAATAAACCCACTCCAGCCTATATGATCCATCCTGGGTTCAAGTCTGAAGATGAAGGAAGTAAAGTTCATTCTGGTTCTAACAAGTGTTATGTTTCCTGAGATATTTATAGTTCTATTATTTGGGCATCTGGAATGAAGTCTTTGCTTTACTTCTTTCTTCCCAGGAGATTCCACTTACTACTATTACACAAGAATATTGGAGAAAAAGAAGCTGTAATACATAAGAGTAATTTAAGTGTTAAGTCCTTTAACAATTATACTGAATATATATGACAGGTAATCTCATTAATTTCTTGTGTTGTTCCTCAAAAGCAGCTCTTATTTATTTTTTAAAGATTTACTATGTATAAGGTGTTCTGCCGGTATGCACACATGCAAGCCAGAAGAGGGCATCAGATCTCACTATAGATTGTTGTGAGCCACTACGTGGTTGCTTGGAATTGAACTCAAGACATTTGGGAGAGCAGGTAGTGCTGTTAACCTCTGAGCCATCTCTCCAGGCCCCAAAGCAGATCTAATTCTCCCTAAATCTAATGTTTATTTCTTATGATTTGACTGCTCTTATATGTTCCAATCATGGGATTTTCTTTAAATTAATCTTTACTATGTACATCCATTATATCGCACTGATTTTGAAGGATGCACTGCACATACTGAGTATGTACCCCAAGATTTAAAAACTAAGGCCTTAGCGCAGGTAATGGCTTGGTGGATAAAGGGACTTGTCAAATTTGGTGATCTAAATTTAATCTAGGGACCCATATAATGGAAAAAGAAAATTGATTTTGGAACTTTGTTTTATAACCTCCATACTCATGAAGTGCTACTCTCATCAGTCAATCAATCAATCAATCAATCAATCAATCAATGCTCTTTGGCAAATGTGAGCTTTATGCTTGGTCTGCTATTCTGTGATGGTTGCTGTGACTGAACTGTAGCAAAATTTGTAAATAAAATTTGGAAAGTTTACAGATAATCCATAATCCAAATAAAGTGTTAATTTCTGTATGTTCCAAAGTCAAAGGCAGACTAATCTATAAATTATTAAAACACAGAACCTGACTCATTATGTTTTGAATTTGAATGGATGACTTTTGATCTTGCCTCTGTAGTTTCCATTCCACACTTTCTGGTATACAGTGGTTTTATATCCATATAATTGGGTTACATAATGCCTGAGGACATTGTGGTGCCATTGAAGCTCTGGACCAGTAATTTTACCTTCTGTTGTCCTATGAGAAACTATTGTAGTATAACTTATAGACAACTCTATTTTATTCCATTATTATATTGACTTTTTGAAAGAAGATATATAATCCTATTTCAGAGATGCACAAAGATTTGGATGGTTCAATAATCTGTGAAAATTCACACCAGTCAACAATAGAGAAAACCTCGTCTAGGCATACCATATTCTCAGGTCTCGACCGTCTCATCTCATCAGTTATCTTTCACATGTAACTCCATAAGATCACCAATGGGAAATGTGATCTGTGTTTATAAACATTCATTGATAAACTCTGTAGAGTAATCTGATGCTCATATATTAATCTCTTTGTTTTGTGATTCCTCACAAAAATCATTTTTGCAAGCATAAGATTTACCATGATTGTTAGTAGTCAAAATTAATACAGAAATAACAATGAACAAAACATAAAAATATATATCTGAAAGATTACACTGCAAACTACTGCTGGTTCCAACTAAATTGTATTTATAAAAAACAAAATGGGGCCAGAACCTGTCTTGATCAGTAGGATTTTTTGTCATTTAAATTCTATTTCTCATAGGCATGTTAATTATGTTAGTTAGCCATATTCTTTCTTAGTTGAATAACCACTTCATCATAACTGGAACAGTCTCAAAATATGTTTGCCCACATGGTTTGTTCAACATTTGAACTATTTATGTTTATGATGTTCTTTGTTCATAAGTTCCTTTGAATTCTATGATCCACATTGGTCTGAATATAAAAATAAATTGAACAATTGTTGAGGAATGATGACAGATCTCATTGTTAGATATTCTCTCTCCGTTTCTACCTCCCTCCTTATTTACTTTCCTCAATATTACTGTATCCCCATTTTCCCCTTGTTCCTCCCCGATTCTTTCTTTATCTGCCTCTTTTGTTCCTTTCTTTCACTTTAATTGCATATTTTTATTTGGTACAGTGTCATAATTTAATATATATGATATATGTACTGGTCAGTTCATGGAATTTAAACAATAAAAAACTATAAAAATGTAATATGCTTTTTCTTGCAATGCAAAGTGATGCTTTCATACAATATATCCTTGTCAAATCAGAAATGTTAATCAGAGTTTGTTTGTTTGTTTTCTACCATTAGATAAAATTAAATAGTCCAAGCGCCACTCTTCTAGCGATTAACAATATATGTGATAGATCTGGAAGCACTACACCTACATTATCATGCTATTAAACACCAGAATTTACTAGTTTTTTAGTATTTTTACTTCATTATCTCTTTTTTCCCCTCATATTATAACATGGGGCACCCTTTTAGAATAAGAAAAATATTTTTTCTCAAGATAATCCCCCCAATTTGAACCACATCCCACAGAATTAGCATAGTTTTGCTACAGAGAGATATGTGATGTTTAACACATTACTTACTGAAGCTTAGTGGTCATGATTTTCAGTTGTGCCATATTCAGGGGCGTGGACTGTGCTTCTTATCTGTCATCCCTATCTGGCATCACCACTCAGTCTGTGAGTGTTCAAATAATTGAGTCAAAGGTAGAGGAAGAGTCAGAAAACTAATACATTCTGGGTGTAAATTTATCATATATCCTAAAACTCACACAAATTGCTTTGTAAGGGCTGGGTTATGCTATAATCTCTAATTGTAGTATATAATTCACCCTGACTTATTTAATATGTTTTGTGCAGCCTTCTAAGGAAGGAGTAAAGGTAGGAAGCAGGAAGAGATCACATCTTTTGTAACTTTGTGTTACTGTAAACAACAGTTGACAAAAAACACTACTTGGAAACAATTAAGGTTGGTTAAGAAATTCAGAGAAATGCAGTGGCCAATTTGAGAAATGCTTATGGAGGTGTGATGTCCTTTTACAAGAACATAATTTTAAAATGTCAGTTTTATTCATCACTATCACTAGATGCATAGTTAATACTTTATTAATATTGATTTATGTAACAACCTGTACCTTTGTTAAGTTGGGAAAGTGACATTTTTTATATAGTCAGAAAATAACTTGAGGTTGTAGAAATTAATAGCTAGCAAATTATTTTCTTGTCTAAAAAATAATAAAATGAGAGATGTGAGAGGAAAAAGAAGAATAAAGGAGCCATGGTAAGACTCTGGCTTAGGGAAATTCTCTGGAAAAATGAGCACTTAAAATCTGACAGCTTTCCAAACCTCTGCTGTTAGCTGTTGGCTTTCCTGGAAAATGGTTTATTAAGTCAGCAGGTGCTTGGGGCTCAAGTAAGATGTTTCTACTACAGCAAACACCAGCTAGGTAGCCCATATCTCATCACAAAGCAAGGATTTCCTTTTGATTATCATCTGAACGAAGGAAACAATATAAAATGAGTAATGGGCTGGGTTTGGGGACCTACTTTAATGATCCAATAATGACTACAAATCACTCATTTCTGCAAGAAATTAGTACGTGACATGAAACGATTGATCTATGGAAAGGAGTCACAGAGAAGATGTTTTCACATTACACACAGTAAGAAAGTGAATTAGTGGAATTTTCATGGTGGATTGTACCTGTGGTTTAGCAAAATGAGGACGCCTCCCTCTTTTTATTATTTCTATGGTAAACAAAGGGATATCATCTTTATTTGCTGGAGAATGCAACATTAAACTGGTTAGAGTTACTCCTTGCACATTATTCTTGTTTTATTTGCTTTTGAGTCATTTAGTGTATAAAGTTTATTTTACATTTAATCAGATTTTAGTTCTTAGATTATTGCGCTGTAAAGCTTTAAGTGTTCTTATTTTTCTTCCATATTAAAAACCTTGGCATGATGCCACCAGACAACATAAGAGAGCCACAACAGGAGTCTCCCTGGAAGGCTGTGTTGCATTAGTGTTAAGCATAATAAAATGTTTCCCCAGGATTAATAATGTTTAAACAATGTACAGAAATCAAATTTGCCATTATATTTCTTCCTATATTCAAGCCTTGACAATAGCCAAATACAATTTATAAATTTTGTGGAAAAATGTCTCAGTGATAGTTTATTTATTCTATACATGTAGAAAATAGGGTTGGCTCCCTTTCCTCATTTGCAATCGTGCAGTTACTTGATAAATGTGTAATGCTTACCAAACTTGAGTTGGGGTGGGGACAGTACGTACTTACCACATTCTGTTTTTATTACAAGTAGAGTATATCTAATTAAGAATTATGTATCTTAGACTCCTCCTTGTTGGTAACCATGACTTCTGGTTGGCTAGTCAGCTTCATGATTTTGCCCTGCTTGCTGTGACAGTAATGGAAAACCCTAGTTTCTCAGAAACAGTGGCTGCCTAAGACATGTAGCCCAGTATAGTGCATTTTGATTTGTTAGATGTACTACTTTGGTCTTTTGACAGTTGTTCTGGGAGTAAATAACATCTGCCATACAATCGTCTGGCAAAACTCATTTGTAGTATAATTAAACAGCCATCGTTTTGTTGGAGTATAAACACTAAGATAAATAGTCCATGAATTAGCAAGCACATAATCACTTGCCGGCTCACATCTACATAGGCAAATCAAATATAGGTTTCATATATATATATATATATATATATATATATATATATATATATATATA
>OU015743.1:150312941-150324011 GCA_907169655.1 Acomys percivali
TATATATATATATATATATATATATATATATATATATATATATATATGTGTGTGTGTGTAGTGTCTTTACCAGGACAGATAACAGTTTGAAAAAAGAAAAGAAAAAAAAGAAGAAAAACAACAAACCAATATTTTTAACTTTGCAATCATACATTTGACTTTTTGAGCTCTTTTCTTTATATGGCAGCATGGCAGGCCCAAGTGACCTTAAGTGCCTTGAAATTATATTTTAAATATTTTTCTTGGCATTTCTTTGTCTGGAATTTTAACATCCTTTCTTCAGGAAAGAGAAGTGGTTAGAGTTATTTGTTAGGCCAAATTATTTATGTTTTCCCTGTGGGTGTTCAGTAAAGTGGCTTAATTCATGTAAAGGTCGCAAAATAATGAAAAATTTATGGCAGTTTATACTTTATTTTGTGATTTTTCTCAAACGGCTAAGGGGATTGCTTCTGAACAATAGGCCATTTTAATACAAGTTTTCAATTTACAATCAATTCCTTGTCTAAAAACATATTGCACCACAGAGTTGTGCTAACCTTTCCTGCTGTCTTTTCCTTTGGCTTCCCACCTTTGGTCAGGTCATTGGACCTTAGCATCATCACTGAGAGAAAAGAAGGAGAATAAAATGGAAATGATTGGGCAGTCTGGTGAGAGAGAATCAGGGAAGACAATCATTTTTTTCTTAATTCTTACTCTTGTATATGATTTCTGAGTTATTTCATGGAAGGTATCCAATTATTCTCTAAGGACTGGGATTCTTTTGTCATAGGATAGGATGTAGACAGTTGTCAATCAATATATACTGACTAAGAGAACAACTGAAAAATAATTCATTACAGTTTACTTCCTTTGAGAAATTACTTTCAGTACTGCTTTAAAGATAAGAACTATAGATGTTAAAGTTTGTAAGATACTAAGAAAATTTATATTACGTTCATCATGATATTATACTAAGGTCAACATGATATTATATTATGAGCATCATTATATTATGGGCATTATGGGCCTCACATATTGCTATTATTGACATATATCCAATGCACACTTCTGTTGCATATATTAGCAAAACAATTCTCTCCTCTGTGTAGTGATCCATTATTTCAGTTTTAATTTGTGATTTGATTACATGCCCCACTTTCTAAATTAACCTCAGCCTAATATGGTTGTTCTATACTTTAGAGGCTAATGGCCCTGTATTGGATTGGCTTTGTAGTTTTAAAATTTTGTTTATGACAAATGCATAATGTAAATGACGGCTGAATTTGGTCCATTCAAATTTAGTAAGTTGGACTGAGATTTTACCCATTTTCCAGGAAGGAATTAAAGGGAGAGTTTATTCTACCATGGTAAAGGCTGTAGTAAATTTGTTTCGGGGGCTGAGTATAGGCTCTGCAATTTAACTTGTTTTTATTTTGTTTTATTTTTTGAGACATGTTTCTCTGTCCTGAACTTGCTTTAGAGACCAGGCTGGCCTCGATTTCAAGAGATCCGCCTGCCTCTGCCTCCTCAAGTGCTGGATTACAGGTGCGCACCATTGCACCTGGCTGTAATTTAACTTTTACAGCTGAAACAATTCTGCTTTTCTGCCATCTATTAATCAAGAAAGCATTTTGATATTTTTAATTTTATTCCACATCACATTAATGTACTCTAGTTCCAAATCTTTGCTGGTATTTCTAACATTGTCATGACTTTAATGACAAAATGTAAAGAATTTCCTATTTGTTATGGGCTGATAGTTTGGAGATTTTTTTGGACTCCTAACAGGGGAAGCCTGTGAATTTCTGCCTCTTTTGCCTGATCTTTGGACTCTTTTCATCTTATTGGATTGTCTTATTCAGCCTTTGTGTGAGGGCTTTGTCTTGTTTTATTGTATCTTTTTTTGTCCTGTCAGATATGTTATTTTCTGAAGAGGAAACAGAGGCGAAGCGGATCTGGAGGAGATGGAGGTGGGAGTGGGAGACCTGGGAGAGTGAAGACAGGAAAACTTGTTAGGATGTATAGATTGAGAGAAAAATCTATTTTTAATAAAATAACACTTTTTATGTTTAGGATAGTAGAAATATATACAGGATGAATAAGGGAATAGAAATGATAATAAGTGATCAAACAAACAAATATAATAAAAAATTATCACCAGGAACTTCTGATCAGCATATAAATAATTTAATACTGACATATGGTTGCACACTGGCTAGAGTAATTATTGACAAAAAAAAGCCTTTGGCCATCTTAAAATTGAAAAGTAACCATATCAGTTGTCTGCTATAGGGTTCAGTGCTCTTCCAGTATTATCTTTTTGTTTAACACCCTGTGCTCATTCTAACAGTATCATAGAAATTTTATTTTCTAGTCATTCAACTTTAAACTACAACCATATTATTTCAAGATGTTTGCATCATCTTGAAATTTATACTTTAGAGTTAGAAAACATGAATGTAAAAATATTAAACATCATCCTGGAAAGTTGCTTAGGTACCAAACACATTAAAAAAAAAAAAAAGCAAGTTTCTGGCATTACAGAGCTTCCGAGTTGTGACATGAGTGACCAAAACAAAAAAAAAAAAAAAAGGTTGTCAATAAATTGCTTACTTAGTTGTAACCTGGAAAATAATGTGTAAGTCTCTGGGAAAAATGTTATTTCAACAAGCCAGTTTAGAAGTTAAAAAGAAGCCATATTAGATTCTCAGAAGAAGACAATAGTAAAAGCAGGCTGGGGAATGGATAGCTCACTGCAGGAGTTTCTTGTTAATTGTATAGGAATTATACAAGATTGTGGAATAAGGTGAAAGCACACATTAGGACAAAGGATAGGTCAAGAAATTTTTGACTTCTTTCACAAATTTGCTTGGTGTTGACTTTATATCCTAAGTGTCAGAGTTGTAGGCATAAGGTAATCATGTAATTCAAATGGTGATTTCTATACCCTCCCCCCACATCTCATTGTACTTCTTGTTCTGAGAATCTTCTGTCTCAATGTTTTATAAACACAACTTTCCAATTATCCCCTGATATGTCAATAGAGCAGCTTAGCGCCAGTTGCTGAGCAGGGGAGAGAATCCTGCTGGACTTCCTGCCAGACAGGGAGGAGGATTTAGCCAGGGGAGAGGTCCAGGAGACATGGGGAGAGAGAGCTGGAGCAGAGAAAACTACAAAGTGCTAGTATCTCTGGGATGTAAGCTGGAAGGAAGCAAAATTAGGTTAGAGTGTTAAGAAGAGAGTAATAACTGCTTAGTTCTTGTGCTGTGAAACTTGTTTAAATAATATAATAGAGTCTCAACTATATGTGTGATAGCTGGCTTAAGAGAGAAATTGATAACCAAACAAAATTTTATAAATTTAACATTAACAGAATACACGTTTTCCTTCCAAAAATCTGTAAATATAGTTGAAACCCATATTTATTTAGTGAGTGAAATATATGTTCTACATTGATGTTGCTTACTAATTGGAAAATAATATCTTTATAAATATAACAATCAGAATGCTTAGTCCTGCTTCTCAGTGCTTTGATTATTCAAGTAGGTATCTTTATCAGAACTGAATTACTTAGGATGACAAGTGGCTCTGATATCCCAATTAGATGCAGCATACATTTTCCGGCTAATTTTGACAGGTAATTTTTTTTAAATGTTAAATTTTAGTAGGATTTAAATTATTTGATTTTTACTCACAATGACTTAGTGTGACAGAGTCCATCCCCACCCCCAAGACATTTGTGAGTTTGCAATTTATGCCCTCATTTTTCAGGTTCTATTGCTGACAAAAAAAAAATTTAACGCGAAAATTATTGACTATTCTTATGGCAGACTATTAATATAAGTATCTATGATTGTTAAAAATAATTAAAATAACACCAATACATGGTATTTTACTGGGTACAAACTAAACATTGTAGTCATCTGTTCACTTTTATTTTATGTTTAATTTTTAGCACATTGCTGTAAGTTAAAACCCCATATTCAAATGGATTGAGCTAGAAATGATCATAATGAGTGAGTTAACCCAGAAGCAGAAAGACTCAAATGGTATATACTCACTTATATCTGCATACTAGCCCAATGGGCATGTCCCATGAAAGCCTTCCCTTACCAGGAAACTGGGACAGAGGGGAGGAAATCCTATTGGGACTCTAGATGAGAGAACCAAGTGAGAATAGCAAAGTAGAAGGATCCAGTGGGTCCTAGAAACCTACAAGTAGAACATTATGATAGGCAGATTTGGGCCAAGGGGTCCCGCTCAAACTAAGGCACTAGCCAAGGACAATACAGGTGGTAAAATTTAAACCCCTACTCAGATCTAGCCAATGGACAGGACAGTCTCCACACTTGAGTGGAGAGTGGGATATGACTTTCTCATGTACTCTGGTGCCTCACATTTGACTATGTCCCCTGGAGGGGGAGACCTAGTGGCACTCAGAGGAAGGACAGCAGGTCACTGAGAAGAGACTTGATACCCTATGAGCATATACAGGGGGAGGTAATCCCTCTCAGGAACAGTCATAGGGGAGGGGAATAAGGAAAAAATGGGAGGGAGGGAAGAATGGGAGGATACAAGGGATGGGATAACCATTGAGATGTAACAAGAATAAATTAATAAAATTTAAAAAAACCATATTCATTTTAGTCTTTTAAAAGCTAATGTCAATCTACTGCCAAATTTTTTTTAATTAGAAGTAAACTTTGTATCATAATTAAGTTGTAAGTGTACAGTACCATATACTAGAGCAGAAATATATATTGTGTGCAAGGAATAATCTTAAATTTGAATTCGATATAAATGTATCAAAATTGAACTTATTTTGGATCTATATACAAAATTCTATACCAGTGAATTAAAAATAACCTCGTGAGTAAAAATTAAGACATTAAGTCGAGGAATAGATTCATTATTCTCCTTTTTGTCCTATCATTCCTATATATTTCTAATTCACCTTTCTGTCTCTTCAACCTCTTTCTTCATACCTAAGCATGAAAGATAAAGGAAAAAAGAGACATCCATGAGTGCAACTTTATTATCTGTCTAAATAAGACCAATAATAAGTAATAATAACCAATGCCCAGTGAAAATAAACATCTATTACCCAAGAAAGCAACCAAAAACCTACTCAATCCCCTTTAAGGGAAATGGGGCATCATTCTCTGTGAGATGAATAATACAGTTGTAGGAACCCAAATAAAATTGGGTAAAATGGTTACAAAAGCTAGGAATAGCATTTGTGGTCCAGTTTCTAAATTCCATGCTTAATTGGGTCCTGTGTAGGACAGTTTGAAATTCTGGACCAACTGGCATTGGAGGCTTTCTTCAAAGCTGTCCTGGAAGCTGTCCTGTTCCGATGAGGAACAGCAACTGAAGCACTTGGTGCTGGAACACAAAGGATACAGGATGTCAGTGTCGAGCATGCTGAGAAGAATGAATCCTGTCAGGTCTGATCCAGTGTCAGTGTCCAGTTCTTTTGTTGTGAGAACATGTAATTTCTCATAATCATTATACAGTCCTAAAATTATAAATATATAAGGTGTGTGGGATGCACAGAAAAATTAAGGTTGATTCTTTGCTTTTTGTATGAGCAGAAGAAAGACATCTGTAAATCTTCATTCATGCCATATGAAGAATGCTATCTAAAAATAAGGCACAGGGATTATGTAGCCAACAAGAAGCAGTGTCTATGCATAGACAGTCATGTCTCAGCCAGTCTCAGAGCTATTCCCATGTAGTGGGTTTAGCAATATAAGTTTCCTGCTTGTTCTGCAGTTTGAATTCTTTATATCTAGATTGTAGCCCCCTGCCTCCTCCATCTCTATCTCTCCTTCCTACCTGATGCCTGATCTCTCCCTCCCCTAGTCCTCAGAAAGGGGAGCCCTCCTTCCCTAACATCTGACCTCAGGCTGTCAAGTGTCATCTGTACTACCTTTATCCTCTTCCTCCATGGCCTTGCAAGGCTGCCCTGGCAGAGGGAAGTGATCAAAGTTAGGTGGCCAGAGTCCATGTCAGAAGTAGTCCCTACTCTCCATATTGTGGGACCCACAAGGAGACTATGCTGCCTATGTACTACATCTGAGCAGAGGGTCTTGGTCCACACTAACATGGTCCTTTGTTGGTGTATCAGTGTCTGTATTGTATGTGGTTACCCTATATTATGTGGCTAATATCCACTTATGAGTGAGTATATACCATGTGTGTCTTTCTGGGTCTGGCTAACCTCACTCAGGATGATGTTTTTCTAGTTCCATTCATTTGCCTGCAAATTTCAAGATTTCCTTGCTTTTAAAAGCTGAGTAGTATTCCATTGTGTAAATGTACCACAGTTTCTTTATCCATTCTTCAGTTGAGGGACATCTAGGTTGTTTCCATATTCTGGCTATTACTAATAAAGATGCTATGAATATAGTTGAGCAAATGTCCTTGTATGGTGGAGCATTTGGAGGGTATATTCCCAAGAGTGGTATTGTTGGGTCTTGAGGTAGAATTATTCCCAATTTCCTGAGAAAGTACCAGATTGATTTCCTAAGTAATCATACAACTTTGCTCCCAGCAACAGCAATGGAGGTGGAAAGTGCTATTGCAGCCTGTTTAGGATAAGTAAGTTATACAAGTTAATTGTTAGTTGATCAAATCATGGTCATATCAATTACTAGTCTATTTTTATCACAAGTATAATCATCCTAGGTTTAACAGATAGATATTATTCTACAGAAAAAATAAGCTAAAATAGTTAGGTAAGATTTTCAAAAACCTCAGAGACATACAGAATACGACACTTAAAGTAGTTTTTATTATTTTAAATATTCATTAGTAGTTAGACAGGTTAACTCCTGGCAACACCCAGCCTACCTCAAAGAAAATGATGAGCATCAAAGAACCTTCTTATGGAGACAGCTTCAAAGTGGGAAACAAGCCACTGGAAAAAATGTCTTTCTTTCTACCACAGACAGAATTCAGCCTGAAAATGGGCAAGCTTGGATGCAGGCAGAGTAGATGGCCAAATTGTGCTAAGACAGGATAAGCAACTCCTCAATAGTTCCTGCCTCACAAATATGTAAGTCAGACATATTGGGGCGGAAGGCTGAAGATGATGCTCCAAAGTTATAGACGGTTTTGAGTGACTGTCCAGGCAGCAAACTATCTCTGTCATCTACTCATTTTGGAGGCTGCTAACCTGCCCTCCCTGTACACTCAGATAATTAATTTTATTGCTTCTCAAGTTTGTGATGGCATTGAAGACCAGATTGTTTAGTTTTACAATTAAGCTTAGTTTTTAGGGATTAAGATTTTATTAGTTCTAGATAGATGTTTTAAATTGGTAATGATGAGATATGATATATAGTTATTTACATTCAGAATTTTAGATGCACCAAGATAAGAAAGATGTTTTCTTCAAGGCTGCCAAACACAAATAGCCGAATCACTATGAATGTAACTTTACATAATTCCTGATTGCTTCATGATTATTCTTGCTGTAGGTAGTTTATTGTATAAATGTGTAATAATACAAATGTATATGTAAAAAAATAAAAATAAACAAAAGAGAAAGAAGTCTGAGCAAGCCCTAGCGAGAAAGGCAGTAAACAGCATCTGCCTGCAGGTTCCTGCTTTGTTTTAGTTCCTGTCCTGACTTCCTTTGATGAGGAACAGTGATGTGGAAGTGTATGCCAAATAATCCCTTTCCTCCCCAACTTGCCTTTTGGCCATGATGTTTTGTTGTAGTGATATAAGCCCTAACATGACAGCACCCATGCATTTAAAATGTAACTTGAATTATGATTTTCATTGTTCTGTCACTAGAAGTCACTTTGTGATTGTTCTCACTTTGGAAAATAAAGATTGAGATGACTTTTATTTGTGTTTCTTGACCAGGAGCACTCATATTTACCTCCAGAATAAACTATCTATTATCCCCTCTTACAAAAATGTTATCAACTTGAAACAAACTAGAGTCACCTGGGAAATGGATTCCCAACTGGGGAATTACCTCTATCGATTGGTCTTGGGCATCTTTGCAGGCATTTTGTTGATGCATGATTGGAGTGGGGTGGGGAAGAGTCAACCTGATGTCCATGGTGCCATCTTGGGAAGATGGCAGAGATATAGGAAAACAAGCTTATAAATTCAGCAAGCAACTTTTTCCTGATCTGTGTTTTAGTTCCTGAATCTAGGTTCATTCTTTAACCTCTTTTCTTGGCTTTACTTGAGGATCGAACTGTAACCTGGATGCTCCCATGTTCCTTTTTTTGGCCTCTTTATCATAGCAACAGGATAAACTAGGACACTGAGAAAACACGAAGATTTGCACAGGTGAACAGGTAGTATTTAAATTCAGTTTTGTCTTAATTTAAATTGACTAATCAGGGAGCTCATTGATTTTGTCATTTATGGAGTGCTTTAACATACTACTTGGAGACCTAAAATGTTTTCAAGATTTAACAATATTGATTTTAATATATATTCTGTTTGGGGATTGTTCCCTACAGCCTTTGTAGAGCTGTGAACCCCAGAGACTATTCCCTGATTTTTTTTATTTCTTCATCAATTCTAGCTTCTTCAGCATCCCAAATATTTAGGATACTAGATCAAGTTAAAATTAGATGTGTATCTTCTGCATTGCTATGTGTTTTATATTAAAAACGTATTTCTAAGTTATTTTTATGTGGTCATTCACTTCTTGTTTTCCAAAGGAAATGGAAAGTTAACCAAATCATGGTAGACTACAGTCTAATTTATTTGAGATAGTGAATTGAACATTGTTCTATTATACTCTAGAAAACGTTGAATATTCTTAGAAACTTTTTTAAAAAACTATGTGCAAACAGCTATACTTAACAATGAATACCTGCTGTGAGTCATTATCAAAGTTAATTCTTAGATAAGTACATTTTTCTGTACTGTGCCTTAAACTGAGGAGGAAAGTAGGCAGGAAGCAGCTATATTGTCTTCAAAATAAAGTTCAAAACCTGAAACAAAATAGACACTGATCATCACACAAGGTTAGTCAATAATGTAGCTACACCAAATAGCTTCCTAAGCATCAAGATGAACAGAAGTGACTCAATCCATGTAGAAGTGTTCTGATAAATTACAACAAGAATATGGTAAAGACTAATGCTCAAATTCAGATGAGAACAAGGGCATTTGCCATTAACAGGAAAAAAAGCTCAGTCTAGAATAAAATATAATTTGAGCAAAGATAAAACACACTTTACCTGCATTATAAAAAGCATAATTCATGATACTTAACAAAGTATATATGTTGGTGTAATAATATATAACTGGATTTTAAAAGATTTGTTACCTGAGGAAATAATTTTGGGGAAATTTGTCATTATAGAAATTAAATTTAAAACATCGAGGTATTAAAATTGAGTTAGTGTTAGAGAAATATGATTGAAACAAGCACCTTGAACAGAAATTTGAAAGAAAAGAAAGGGAATTAATGACAATATTGTGAAATATTTGTAGTTTGTATCCTTGGAACAAAGGAGTGCACAGTGATTGGAAAAGTATAATGTGTATAAAATTTAAATAATTACCCATACAAAATATCTGAAATAATCAACCATTAGATTTTTAAATCCTTTTGCAAAAGATGATTCAGAAAAATCTGACCTTGAACTTTGCAAACCAAAACATATCTGAAACAGATAACAGACATCTTATTATAGAGACTAATATGATAACCATTGCCCCTGAACATATTTTCACATTTCCCTCACCTCCTGTTTTACTATGCGAAAGGCTACATAAAAATGTATTAGTAGTTGACCCTAAGTGTCCCTCAGTAGATGAATGAATAAAGAAAATGTGGTACATTTACGCTATGTAATACTATTCAGCTATTAAAAACAAGGAATTCCCGAAATTTGTGGACAAATGGATTGAACTAGAAATTATCATAATGAGTGAGTTCACCCAGAAGCAAAAAGAGACAAATGATATATATTCATTTATATTTAGACACTAGCCCAAGGGGTATGCCCCATGAAAGACTTCACTTACCAGGAAAGTGGGTCAGAGGGGAGGACAATCTATTGGGACTTTAGGTGAGAGAAGCATGGGAGAATGGGGAAATAGAAGGATCCAGAGGGTCCTGGAAACCTACAAGAAGAACATTATGACGGGTAGATCTGGGTCCTGGGGTCCTTTCTGCTCAAACTATGGTACCAGCCAAGGAAAATATAGGCAGTAAACTTCGAACTCCTACCCAGACCTAGCCGATGAGCAGGACATTCTCCATCGTTGAGTGGGGAGTGAGGTCTGACTTTCATACAAACTCTAGGGCCCCATTTCTGACCATGTCCCCTTGATGGGGAGGCCTGGTGGCACTCAGAGGAAGGATAACAGGTCACCAAGAAGAGACTTGATACCCTATGAGCATATCCAGGGGGAGGCGGTCCCCCTCAGTCACAGAAATAGGGGAGGGGAGTAGGGGAAAGCGGGAGGGAGGGAGGAATGGGAGGATACAAGGGATGGGCTAACAATTGAGATGTAATATGAGTAAATTAATAAAAAAAGTATTGGTAACAGAACAAAGGAATGCATATATCACTGTATTTACAGACCAACAGAGAAAGCTCTGCTTTAGGTCTCAGATAATTCTGAGGAAATTTTTAGCTTTCCTATCAAAGGTTGCTAGTGTCTGCTAAGAATGTATTGTGTAAATGTGCCTTTTATTTTTCTAATGTAACTGTCCTCTCAGAGTACTACTGAATAACCTCAGTTTATTCAGCTCTTTCCTTCTAGCTCTTTCTGAGTTCCACCTGCCTAGTTCAACTCAGCTGTTCTGACTCAAGCCCCTCTTCACACCCAGATCTAGAAGGTCTTCGGATGTGATCAGAGCAGCCATGTTGCTGGATTAAAATTCCTCTATAGTATTGTTAGGTATTTTAGCCATGAGGATGTTAAGTTAGACATGAATGAAAGTGAATGGCTAGCCGCGGGACTGAAAATATACCCAGATAATTTTAATTCCACGTAATCTCAAAGTTCAGTCATTTGGCCTTATAGAAATGTTGACACAGCTGTATGCCTTTCTTTCTTTCTTTCTTTCTTTCTTTCTTTCTTTCTTTCTTTCTT
>OU015743.1:150324021-150349602 GCA_907169655.1 Acomys percivali
CTTTCTTTCTTTCTTTCTTTCTTTCTTTCTTTCTTTCTTTCTTTCTTTCTTTCTTTCTTTCTTCCTTTCTATTTCTTTATTCCCTTTCTTTATTTGCTTACAATATCCATCATACTATATACCTATATAGGCATACATGAAAACAGTTCTAAAAGATGCCACTTAATAAAGTTGCTTCTCTTATCATCTTCTTGATATTGTGGTTGGACAAGAAGTTCCATTTGCTCTATTTCTTGCACTTGTTCATCTCATTTAAACTCATAATCCTATAATATTTAATAGTGTGGAAAAGATGAATTTGAAGTGAATGTCTTTCTCTGAAGTAAAATTTTATTATTTGATGGCAAGCTCTTCTACTATGGCCTTCTGTTTTGGTCTCTTATTAAAGAACATCTCATTGATCAAACAAATTATACAAGAAAGTATAACATTTCAACTCTATTCTTTAAGGTGGAGACATTTGTTAGTTTGTTCTCTTTTTATACCTAGCCTAGATATACTTGATCTCTTATTACCACATGAACAAATGCATACAAAAATGAATGGATGAACAAATGGTACATTAAGTAATAATATACAATTATCCCTTCATTTAGGTCTATTTTATATTTCCAGACAAACCTTATTTTAGAATAAACAACAACGTACTTTGAATAAAAGTCTTTAGTATACAAGCTATGAAGAGATTAGTACTCATACTTTTCTGTAGTTACGGTTTTCCCTTCCAAAAGAGAGGTTGAGGCACTATAAGTCTCATGTACATAAAGAACTGCTATACGGCCACTGTTTTATAGAATTATATTTCCTGGTTTT
The DNA here is from genome assembly GCA_907169655.1 of Acomys percivali. Taxonomy (NCBI): domain Eukaryota; kingdom Metazoa; phylum Chordata; class Mammalia; order Rodentia; family Muridae; genus Acomys; species Acomys percivali. Next base: position 150,324,835 of record OU015743.1, read on the forward strand.
TCAGCATTATGCTCGTGAGCTTTTGTGTGTCCTTTTCACACCATGATGACCTGTCTTTATTTGGTTAATAGTTGTTACTTGTTTTTCATATGTCTTAGGCTTTCACATCCTCTGTCTTAACAATCTGTCTTGCAAAAGTTATCTGAACACGCACATTGGCTCTAATCAGCACAAAAATCATCATGTATCCTTTCTAGCACTTGCACTGAAGAAGAGAAGCCTGGGTTTGAGTACAATAGCAACAATAGCAAGGCTCAAAGGCTGAAGACAAAAGATGCTGCTGAAATGAAAGGAACACTGCTAAAGGGCATGACAGCTCTTTTTGTTATTTTCTGGGCTGTAATTTATGAAATCAGTTTTCATTTTGAAAGTTCCATAATTTTCTCCCACTTCAGCCTAAGATACAGCACACATGAGTGGTGACGATGGACAGCCCCTCAAAACGACTCAATCAGGTGGCATTTGTAATGAAGCCGCAGGCTCTCACTGGGATTTCTTAGCACCAGTCCTGATAATTTTCTATCCTTAGCTACAGAAAAAACTGTTTTCTTTCTAAGCTTGCTTCACTAAAATGAATGCAACAAATTATTTCTTTAGTTGGCTATTCATTCTGAATTCCAGCAAGAAATGACAGGTTTAAAAAAAATTCTAAATCCTGTCCTGAGCCTACAGGATTCTCTAGAAACATCTCTCTGTTCAGGCTCAGGTGTCCTTTGAAAAATGTGATGTCATCATGGTCTTTGTTTGATATTAAAATATACTTATAATATTTTTGTATTATTAAATGTGGGAAAGCAAAGATATAGAACAACCCGATAATCTATTGTGAATGAATTTGTGCACACACACAATGGGATATTATTAGTGATTAGAATAAAAAAGAAGATTGCCTGTTAGAGACACACAGATAAGAACTTAATGATACTGCTAATTGAAATGCACTAGACGCAGAAAAGTGAGCTATATGGCTTCACTTTAATGGGGAATCTCAGGAAGTTGAACTCCAGAGGTTGCTTTGAATCATGGGCATTAAGAGTTAGAGTCAGGAGGAATGGAGAAATATTGGTCAAAGAGCAAAGAATTTCACAGTAAGATGATAGAAATTCTAGAGAGCTAATATCTAGCATGAGAACTGTGATCACTAATGATGTATCCTAACTCTAAAATTTACCAAAAGAGAGATTTTAAACACTGGCAGTGTACATGCAACAGGTAATTGTGTGAGGTATGACTGTGCTATTTACATTAATTTTAACCACTTAATAACATTACATTTTCATATCTAATTTAATTATAATTCTACCTTTATAAGACTGAGAAAGATAATATAAAAATAAAAATATTAGTCGGCAGGATAGTGATGAAGACTACAGAAATCACAGTTACAGAGAGAAGAAATAAGATGTGGGTTTAAGTCTCTGAGTCTCCCTGAGATCCTTTTAATTATTAATCTGGGTTTAAAATCTGGAGGAGGGCTACCCTACTACCAGATGGAGCCTTCGAAAATAATGATTGAAGAAACTGGGAAAGCTCTTGAAGCTTTTATAGTGGAGAGCAACGAAATTGAAAACCTGGGAATTTCTGAGGAATGGTCTTTCCTTTAGGGTGTTGTGTTAATTAATAAAGATATGACAGGCAAGCAGTTAAAGAACGAAGCTGTAAGTTAAGAAAGGAAAATTCAATTTTTCACAGTCTCACGTCACTTAGGAACAAAGGCTCAATTACAGATGAATCTATGCACCCACAGGGAGCAATACAGATTTTTCAGGGAAGAGGTTGGAGTAACTAGTTTTAGGGTTCTCCCTTCCCCTCACCACTGGAGTCACTCAAAGAGCCTGGGAATCTGAGTGAGGGATGCTCCTTTAGCAACAGTTATGAGAACTTAGGAGAATTTGATTAGAAGGTATTACCACAAGCTAAAACTTCATTATTTCCCCATTAGCCAAATTCTTTTGAACGGAACCATAAAATACTTATACTTTCGTGCCTCTTTTATACTATGATAGCCTTTCCGTGCTTTCTCATTTTCTGTCGTTTGTCCTCAGATTTGCATAATACTACATTGTATCATGAGAGCACAACTTATTCATCTATTTTCCTTCTGTTAACATTTAATGGTTATTAACTATTGTGAGGAACTTCTTGGCTGGAGAGAAGGATAAGAAGTTAAAAGCATATGCTGTTCTGGCAGAAGACCCATATTGGATTCTCATTACTCCTGCTGGACAGCTCATAGTGGCTGATAGCTTGAGTTCTGTGGGGATCCAATACATTTATACCACACACACACACACACACACACACACACACACACACACATACACACACACATACACACTTCAGAGACCTATGCAGATTGCTATACATGTGCACTATCAATATATAGGTATGTGGGACCTTAATGGCCCAGGATTATGGAGGAAGTGTAGAGGAGAGCTTCCTCCTGGATACCTCAAGTAAGAATGGCAGAAATTGCCCCACTCCCAAACCTGGCACCATAAAGTCAGCTGCACCACCATTAACCATAGTAAGGACTTATGGTTGTCAGACACCACTCTTTGTTTGACTTTATTAAGGGCCCACCACCACCACCCCAGCCCCTGAGTACGCAGATGAAGTATCTTACAACTCCCCTGTTCTGTCCAATTACATAAGGCCACACCACACAAACCTTGCCTAGAGACTGCCCACTTTTCCATGGGCAGAAATAACACATTCACCACACACACACACACAAACACACACACACACCTACCAGTAAACTGAACTAGTTCTTCAAAGCTGTTCCTGGGCTTTGTCCTCTCACTCACTGGCTGATCAAGATCCTGTGTGTACCCACCTGCCCTGGCTAAACTTCCTGCCAGTCCACCTCAGTGCCTAACAGGCCTGGCTATCCTGAACAGGAGAAGAAGACTGAGTTCGGAATTCTTTGGAAATGTATTTAGGCCACATGCGTTTGTGTTTTGTTTCAGTATTACAAAGGGGGTTTCCAAGGCACTTGTTTACATTTTTCCCTCCATTAGCAATATATGTGATGCATTTTCTCCATATCGTCTCAACAATTAGTATTCAACTTTCCTTTATTTCAATGTTTTGATGACTGTGTTTGGGGTAATTTTTATTTTCCCAGAAGGCAATAAAAGTGATGTTGAGTCCATTTTTTTCATACATTTTTCATTTATGTGTAGAATTTGTAAATACTCTTCTTGCCTGTACCACTGCTGACTTTGCTAGCTCCTAAATGCATGAAACAGAGACTTATTATATTTATTAATAAGCGTTAATTTCAATAACTGGGCATATATGCGTTATGCTAATCCTCATAGCTAGTCTGGCTACTTCCTAGCCACACAGTCCACATTACATGCCATATTGTTCCTGCTGGTCTGTTTCTCTCCATCAGGCCAATTCCTCATGGGCACCTCCACTTTCTCTCTGTTCTCCCTTTTCCTCTACCTCATGGTCTCTTCTTCAGACCCCAAGCCTGGGAACTGAAGCTCCACCTACCTTTCTTCTGCCTAGCTACAGGCTGTTCAGCTTTTTTATTGACAAATCAGAAATAATTGGGGGGATGTAAGTTTAAACAACCATAATTAGAATACGTGACAATGCACTCATCCAGACTGCAGCCAGATCTTGGCACAGAGCACCAGACCAACTCCCCACAGGGACTTATGAGGTAACAGACTGCTTTCTGACTGGATATGACACCATCTCTACAGGAAGAATTCCCATCTGGAATGTGTTTACTTGATCAAAGCCCATTTCTCAGAAGACTATATGCTCTAATGAGAAAGATATTTCTGCTGTTTGTTAATTGGTATGAAGTAACCATAAATTACCTTATAAATATTTACCTTTATAACCATAGATTACCACCACTTTTTACTTTGATTACAGCCATCTCTGGACAGATGTTTTATTTATAGTATCATAAATAACATTTTGCTTCTAAACATATATTGCTGATACATATGTCTCTTTAAATGCAATTGAATGTTTGGTATTAACCTTGTATCTAGCCAAATTCCTTAATACATTTGCAAAATCTAATGGTTTGTAGATTCTGTATTTTTACTACATACAAAATTATGTCACCAAATATTTCCATTTGTATTGATGCATCAATACTTAAATATGCTGTGTATATGACTGCCTTAAAATTCACTATCCCGGTATTAAATTATTTCAAAATTACTTTGAAATTCAGAGCAACAGCTTTGATGTTTTTTCCTAGTCCTACTAGGTCAGCTTTCATATCTTGAGTTACTGATGTTTGATGTGGCCAGCTCTTAGCCGGGGGGATGCATATCAGGCCCATAGGTTCTCCTATCCACCCATGGTCACAACTTGGGTATGTTCTTATGGTGTACAAGGACAAAGGAAGAACTATTCAAATGTGAAAACCTTACTTTCTGTTTTATTAGCTAATAGACTATGCTAAAGGTTATCCATTGCTTAAGAAGAATTTAGGACTGGGTTAAAAAAAAAAAACATGGCTACTATATAAGACTCCTTAAAATTTATATCCAGAAGGAAAAAATATGAAGAGGTGAGATTTACTATGCTTTCCAAACATAATAACTTACATTCGGACCGCTTAGGTTGTCAGTATGATATTTACAGAAATATATCCAAGTCTAATTTGCCATCCCTCTGTCGTGGGTAAGCTATGAAGGGCATTTTTATATAGAATTCTAGGTTACTTATTTTTTTTCTAACACTATTTAATCAGTTTTTCCTCCTGCCTAATGTATTTTCAACATTTACATTATATTTGTTCCCATTTGTATAAGCACAGTTATTCTCCCTTGTAAAGATAAAGTTTTAATTTTAGTGAAGTTTTCAAAATATGGAAAATATGAGGGTGGTCAAGCTTATACTCCCACATATCCAGTTTCACCTATTTTAACATCCTTAATCAGTACGGTATAATTGTTAGAATTAATTAAATAATACCTACATTTTATTAATTAATTATATCTACACTTACATTTCTATCTTTCTAAGGTTTTACATAATGGCCTCTTCACTTTAGCATCTCATCTGAATATCAAATCAACTTTAGTATCATGTCTTCGTCAGCACCTTTTGCCCTGCGACAGTCTCTCAGTCTTTCTTGATTTTGAAAAGTGCTTTAACAACTTTGACAGTTTTCAATACAGGTCAGGGACATTTCAAGAATGTTCATTTGAGGACACTTGTCTCATAATTGGACCTGGGTTATGAGTGTGTGGATAGAGAAACTGACACTATGGCGCGAAGGAGAAGCATATTACACCTACATGTCAAGGGGTTCCTGCAGTCAAGAGGACAGATGGCACTCAAGATGTTTGCTTCACTCTTACCTCACTGTCTTTGCTAAGTTTTTATTGCTTTGATAAAATATTGACTCAAAGCAACTTGGAAAAGAAAAGATTTAATTCAGGTTATGACTTTCCGCCAGCTGGATTGGTCCTTACGGTTTGCTCAACTTGCTTTCTTATACAATTTGGGACCACCTACACAAAGACGGCCAATTTGGTGGGGTCATTTTCTGAACTGAGGTTTCCTCTTTTCAAGTAACTCAGGCTTGTGTCAAGTTGATAAAACTAATAAGAACACCCACACCAATTTTCTGAAACTCTAAGACATTAAAGGCTCTTTCAGTAATTAATTGCCAATGTCTGAGAACTAGATACCTCTGTAACAGTACAGAGTCTTTTTGGTAGCAGTTGCTGAAAATTTCTGTAGTTGTTCCAGACTATGTAGTCATGTTTGAAGATTTGGAGCTAGGAGTCTATGATAAGAGAGAATGCATGTGACATTTTTGTCTTTCTACATCTGAGTTACCTCACTTAATATGTTCCTTTCTAGTCCCATTGGCTTACGTGCAAAGTTCATGATTTCATTTTTCTTTACAGCAGAATAGTTCCACAGTGAATATGTACCATATAGTTTTCTTTGAATATAAACTTTAGAATAAGTTTGTCAATGTGAATGTTAGTGTTAACTTTTTTATTGAAGTAAAGGCTGATGTGTTACTTTATTGTAAAACTATTTCTTTTTTTCTCTTCACCACATTGTGCACAGTTTTTGAGAAATTTGTTATACATATTTCTACTTATAAAATTAAAAATTATAAAGCCATGTCTTTAAGGATGGCATATAGAAATTTTTTATTTGCAATTTGCAATTTTTTACTCAATAATTTATTCCTACATGTGTAAGTCAATGGAGAATTACACAAATGTTTGTTATGAGTTGACTCATAGACTCAATGTTGGGATAACTTTTTTGTGCACTGTGTAAATGTTGTCATTGCATTATTTAAATGCTGATCTCTGTACCAGAAGAGAGTTGAATACAGGCTGGACTTTGGTATTTTATGAATAATCACCATCTCAGAGTTTTGTAGACATACTCCCATGATTGGTTTCATAATGAGCTGGTGGTCTATAGCTAGGCAAGCAAGAAAACAAGAGACCTCCTGGCAAAGATAGGAATGCTGGAAAATATTGAGATATGAGATTCCCTAGCCAGCCACAGAGGAAAGAACAGTGTTGGGACTGAGAGGCTGAGAGGTAACAGGCCACATGGCAATGTGGCTAGAATAAATGGGTTAATTAAGATATACAAGCTAGTTAGAAAATAGAAAGCTAAGGCCTAGGCTATAATAAATAATAATAAATCTCTGTGTCATTATTCTACCAGCTGGAATTCCAAATAAAATCCTGTTGCAGCTCCAACCTTAGACAATGGGAATATTTTCATTGGCCCTTATATCCCTTTAAAACAAGAACTCATTGCTTTTAGTTTAGTTGTTTCTCATTTTTATCTTCTATGTTTGTAAAAAATATGAGGTGCCAAAATTCATCTTGCATCTGAGAATAAGACATTTCTCTAAGTATTGTGTGCTCCCGCCACCCTAAGGGGTAGCACGGAACCTCAAATTTCATGTTAGTTAGTTCTGTTAACTATTCTAATCTTTTGTCTTCTCATGACACTTTAGTACCAATTTGCCAATTTTGCCAATATTTATTACACCATTTTAATAGTCTAGTGATATTATCTTTGCTTTTCAGTGAATACCCCCATCTGTTTATGAGTCTTGTCAGTATTTTCCCTTTGTCTTAATTATTTTTAGTTTAAACATAATATGCCTAGCTGACGGATGTTTTTATTTCCTTTCTTGATGTTTATGATCTTCCTGAATCTGTGCTTTGATGATTACCGTTTAACGTTGGTACGCTGACAGATATGAGTATTTAAAAAAATACTGTCTGATTGTTGTTGTATCAAATAACACTTCTGTCCAGTCTTCTTTTTCTGTTAATTATATATGTGTTTTTATATATAATATCTATAGAGAAAGACTGCAGGGTATAGTAAACATTCCCAACTAGTACCAGGTAATTAAAAGTCTTCACACAGTAACTTGTATATGCATATATGTGAGCATGTTTATATATATATATATATATATATATATATATATATATATATATGTGTGTGTGTGTGTGTGTGTGTGTGTGTGTGTGTGCGCGTGTTCCTGTGTGTGTGTGTGTGTGTGTGCGCGCGCGTGTTCCTGTGTGTGAGTGTGTGTGTGTCCATGTGTGTGCGTTGTACTTTTAAATTGTTCCTTAGATTGAGGTATTGTGCTCTTGTATATTTTCTCTACCCTATTTTGGTCTACATACTTATATTCAATATCACTGCCTTTTCTTATCATGGCCATCATTTAATGTACTCATCAAAGAGAATTTTTATTCTTTACAATGTTTTTATTATTGCCACTTTATTTTGGTTCTGAATAGAGCTTCTATCACTAGCCTTTCATAATGTATATTTTACGTACATTTTTAACCTTTGGAATTAAATCTACTAGGATATTAGCTATATTCAAATTCTTCCTCTGATAATCCCACCATGTTTTTCACATTACTGTTTGCTGCTGGTTGTTTCACCTTCAGGCTCAGATACTGCCTTGAAATGTTTAAAACATAGTATGACAGCGGCACGGTCTGAATAGGTATGGCAGAAACCTAGCCAGCTGGCCCATTGGACCGTTCCCACATACTTGGGCAGAACTGAACTGGCCTGAATTGATTGGGCAGAAGCCTAGAAAGCCACCACAGCCCAGCAGGGTCTCTCACACTTTCAGGAGGGACTGAACTGGCCTGAGAGGATAGACAGAAACTGAGCCAGGCACCCAAGCACAAGGAGCAGTTTTCACAAGCTCAGGTGGGCCCTAGCCAGCTGCCACAACACAGTGGGAGTTCCAGAGTACTCAGACAGGACTGAACCAGCCTGAAGGGATCAGTCAGAAGCCTAGCCAACCACCACAAGATGGAGGACAGTATCTTATGTCCCAGGCAGGACTGAACCTAGGCCCCACAGCATGGATGGATCAGGCAGAAGCCTATCCAATTACCACAAGTCAGCAGAGGTTCCATCACTCTAGCATGAACTAAGTCTAGGCCCTCAAAGCCCCAGGGCCTGATGGCAAGGTTTTTGGAGGTCAACCAAATGCAAGATAACCAGATTTATCTACACACTACCTTGAACTGATCCTTGGTCTGCAGAGCACCAGCACCTGCCTCTGCTGACCTAGTGGGGAGCCCATGGCATGTAGAAAAGTCCCCTGGTGCTGAGCCCAGGTCAGTTACCTGACCCAGGGAAGGGTTCCTGATTCCCATAGGTGAAGGCAATCAACCTATAGACACTCACCAACAAACTGCTCTCATTGACCAGTGAAGGACACCAGACACTATATCCCAACATCAAAGACAGCACAGTGACTAAAGGCCTGTGTAAAAACAAAAGCAAAAACAAAAAAAAGAAAAACAAAAAACAAGCAACAAAACCCTGAATAATATGGCATCTCCAGATCTCAGCTATCTTAAAGAATTCAACCCTAAGAACTCAAACACAAATGAAGCACAAGAAAGTGACCTCAAATCCTTAGTAATGAAGATGATAATGGAAAAAATGTATAAAGTCCATAAACAAATGCAGGAAGATGCAGCCAAACAGACTGAAGACATTAAATAGGCCCATAGAGCAGCACTGGAAGAAATTCCATAAAATGCAAACAATCATGTGAAGGAAATCAATAAAACAGTTCAAGACCTGAAGGGGACAATGGAAACAATGATAAAAGCATACACAGAAGAAAGCCAGGAACTAGAGAACTTAGAGAGGAAAGTAGGAAATGCAGAGGTAAGATTCTCTAACAGAAATCAAGAGGTAGAGGAAAGAATCTCAGGAGTGGAAGATACAATTGTAGAACTTGATTCAACCATCAAAGAAAATGTTAAATCTGAAAAATTCCTGAGACAAAGCATCAAAAAATCAAGGACACCATGAAAAGATGGAACCTGAGGATAATCAGCACTGAGGAAAGAGAAGACACGAAACTCCAAGGCCCAGAAAAAGTTACAACAAAATCATAGAAGAAAATTTCCCCAATTTAAAGAAGGAGATGCATATAAACAGAGGAGGCCTAACACCAAATATAATAGAAAATAAGAGAAAATAATCCTGCCACATAATAGTGAAAACACAAAATGTATAGAACAAATAAAAATATTAAAAGTGGCAGGGGAAAAAGGCCAAGAAAAATGTAATAGCAACCCTATCAGAATTACATCCAACTTCTCAGCAGAGACCATAAAAGCCAGAGGTCCTGCAAACCCTAAGAGATCACAAATGCCAGGCCAGACTACTATACCAAGCAAAACATTCAATAACCTTTGGCGGAGAAAACAAGATATTCCATGACAAAAACCAATTCGAACAGTACCTAATCACAAATACTGCCCTACAGAAGTTACTAGGAGAAAAACTCCAACCCAAAGTGACAAACTACAACCAATATAACACAGTAAATGGATACTTCACTGTTGCAAAACATAATCACACACAGTACTGAAACCAACATCAAAATCAAGGGACTTAACAGTCACTGGTCATTTATATCTCTCAACATCAATGGCCTGAAATCTCCAATAGAAAGACACAGACTATCTGAATGGAAGCATAAACAAGAAACATATCTCAGCCACAAGATAGACATAACTGCAGGGTGAAAGGCTGGAAAAAGGTATCCCAAGCAAATGGACACAAGAAACAAGCTGGTGTAGCAATTTTAATATCTAATAAAGTAGACTTTAAAGCAAAATTAATCCAAAGAGGTGAGGAATGACACTTCATACTCATCAAATGTAAAGATAACCAAGATGACATCACAATTCTGACCATCTATGCCCCCAATAAAATGGCACCTACATCTGTAAAAGAAATATTAACGAAGTTTAAAACACACATCAATCCCCACACATTAATAGTGTGAGACTTCAGCATCCCACTTTTACCAAAGTATAGGTCAACAAAACAGAAACTAAACTTAATAGTAATGACACTATCCGATGTCATAAATCAAATGGATCTAACCAATATCTACGGAACTTTTCACCCAGACACAAAAGATTGTACCTTCTTCTCAGCACCTCATGACAACCGTCTCCAAAATTGATCATATACTAGATCACAGAGCAAGCCTCAACAGATACAAGAAGTTGGAAATAATACCTTATATCCTATCAGATCACCATGGACTAAAGCTGGACTTCAACAAGAACAGAATTAACAAAAAGCCTACATAAAAATGGAAACTAAAAATTATCTACTTAATGACAACTTGGTCAGGGAAAAAATAAGGAAAGTAATTAAGGACTTCCTAAAATTCAATGAAAAAGATGGAACTACTTACCCAAACTTATGGGGCACAGTAAAAGCATTGCTAAAAGGAAAATTCATAGCACTAAGTGCCTTCATAAAGAAATTGGAAACATCCCACACAGGTAACTTAATGACATCTGAAAGTCATAGGGAAAAAGAAGCAGAAACACTCAAGAGGAGTAGGCAGCTGGAAATTATCAAACTCATGGCTGAAATCAATAAATTAGCAATTCAAAGAATCAACAAAGCCAGGAGATGGTTCTTTGAGAAAATCAACAAGATAGACAAACTGTTAAACAGACTAACTAAAAGGCAGAGAGAGACAATCTAAATCAACAAAATCAAAAATGAAAAAGGAGCTGTAACAACAGACACTGAAGAAATACAAAGAATCATAAGGTTCTCATGGGACATGCCCCTTGGGCTAGGGGAGGACATCCTATTGGGACTCTAGATGAGAGAACCATGTGAGAATAGCAAAGTAGAAGGATCCAGTGGGTCCTAGAAACCTACAAGTAGAACATTATGATAGGCAGATTTGGGCCAAGGGGTCCTGCTCAAACTAAGGCACCAGCCAAGGATAATACAGGCGGTAAATTTTAAACCCCTACCCAGATCTAGCCAATGGTCAGAACAGTCTCCACACTTGAGTGGAGAGAGGGATATGACTTTCTCATGTACTCTGGTGCCTCACATTTGACTATGTCCCCTTGAGGGGGAGACCTGGTGGCACTCAGAGAAATGACAGCAGGTCACCAAGAAGAGACTTGATACCCTATGAGCATATACAGGGGGAGGTAATCCCTCTCAGGAACAGTCATGGGGAGGGGAATATGGGGAAAATGGGAGGGAGGGAAGAATGGGAGGATACAAGGGGTGAGATAACCATTGAGATGTAACAAGAATAAATTAATAAAATTAAAAAAAAACATTTAAAAAAAAGAATCATAAGGTTCTACTTCATAGGCTTATATGCCATAAAATTTGAAAGTCTAAGGGAAATGGACAATTTTCTTGATCAATTCCACTTGACAAAATTAAATCAAGATCAGAAAAAGAAATAAAACTGTCCTATATCTTCTGAGGAACTAGAAGCAGTCATTAAAAGTCTCCCAACAGCAACAAAAAAGGCCAGGTCCAGATTTTTCCAGTGCAGAATTTTACCAGATTAGCTAACACCAATACTTTTCAAACTGTTCCATAAAATAAAGATGGAAGGAACAATCCTGGAAATGAGGTTTTGTTTTGGTTTTGTTTGATTTTTGTTTGTTTGTTTTATTTTGGTGAGAGATTATTTTGAGCACTTTCACTTCTTACAAAGACTATTGGAGGTAGATGCTTGGAAAATGGTACAGAAAAGATTGTTAATATTTATTTTTAGTACGTTTTAAATATATTACTTATATGGCTTACATTTGATTATGTTCTACTGTGTTTTAAATACCCTCTCTAAGGAATAAATTCACTTTGCTCCAAGGTGAAATCCTGCTATTCTGGGAGGGGTTTCTCAAGCTCAAGATCACCATCATACTATTGGGTTTATGTTTAATATATGAGTTTTATCAGAGGCACAGTTTTATTCATTGCTCCTAACCCATCCTCTCTTCTTTCTCTATTAACTATGGTAGCATTTCATTACATAAAGCATAAATCAACTGAGTTTTACTGAGAATGCCATTTGATATCAAAAAATTAATTCTTATTGTAAAATCTAGTTTTGGAAAATTCCATGCTTATATTATTAATATTTACTCTTAGGAATAGTAAAAACAAAGTGATTTGAAAGAGATCCTATCCATATTTTATTATAGTGACAATATGATATGACTATGAATTCATAAATTTCATGAAGCAACAGCTAAATTCAAACAATTGTATCTATAAAAACCTATTCCTACCTTTTCGTTTGGTGTTTTTTTTTTTCAAGACAAGGTTTTTCTGTGTAGCCTTGGCTGTCCTGGACTCACTTTGTAGACCAGGATGGTCTTGAACTCACATCAATCCACATGCCTCTGAGTCCCGAGTTCTGGGATTAAAGGCATGCACCACCATGCCCCGGTGCAACATTTTTTTCAAAAAAATGTTTCTAAAATTTTTATATACTATCTTCATGGTGGCAAACACCAAAATATTTAAATATATTAGAGTAAGCAGACATACTCTGCTACAGCCAGAAGTACTGGAGCTTTTATTTATATAAGTAAAATTAAATGTAATTGAGGAAGTATCTGATAACCTCATCTCACTGATATTCAAACACGTAAGTATACCCTCAATAATACTATCATATAGAAGAACTTTCTAATTTTCCATGTTCTCCATGTAGTCATGCTAACTACAAAAACAAAACAAAATTCAGATAGCTAAATTGGTAGGTAAAAGGGCAAGTCAATTTGTATAACACAAGCAACACGTGTCTTGATGTCATCCCTACCCCATTGTCCCCCTTTTGCTCTTGATTTAAAAATACTACTTTAGAGCAATGCATGATGCATTGTGAACTGGTTCTTTGTGAAGTTTCTTTTCCATTAACTTGGAAAGAACTCCATGTTATTTTACTTTTAGGAATGATAAAAGGAAGCTTTTTGGTTCTACGTATGTGCCACAGTAGTGACATTCTATAATATTCCCAGTCTGATCATGCATGATTTACTTAAATGGAAGACTTATTATAGGAAATGTTTTTGTTACTTAAAACGCTCTATTCTCACAGTAAAGAGTAAGATATGGCTCTATTTGTAAACACGTGAAGCATAACATCTGCAATACATCCTGTAAAGGTATAATCACTGTCAAAGTGCCAAGGCGCCATCACAGAAAGTGACTCCTGTAATTGACAGAGATGGTGATCAAGCTCCAGAACCATTTGCTGATTGCATATTCATGATCCCACTTTGTAATATGCTACAGTTCCTCTGTGAGTTATTCTAAATGGATGTTTAAACATCACTAGACTGACACTATGTATTTTGAAATTTGCAAGTCTAATCTTTAACACCTCTTTTTCTACTTTGTCTTGGAATATCTAATTCATGAAATGGGAACGTGGTGATGGGCCAGAATAAGAGGTTTACATCTTATTGCCATTGTTACAGTGAAATCAGATGAATTCATCCTCTTTTGAACTCATTTCCTGTAATTTTTTCTGTCTTTAAAGTAAAAATTGGCAATTAATCAAAATTAATTTATAAATGCAACTGTACCTTTGATACTCCTTACTGCAAGGTGTTTATGCAGCTATGTATAATAATTATTTTCAATATTATTCCCCAAGAGGAGCCGCCTTTCTTGGTTTCAAACTCTACAACATGTGATATGTCCCTTTCCTTCATCATGGAAAATTGATTTTGGAATGTATTGAAAGAATCTACAAATCATATTCAAATAATCTAGAAAACTGATTTATGAAGGAAAATAAATCATTTCTATAAGCATTAAAGCAAGGTATATATATGTGTATATATATAAATTTTGAACCCTAACTTTAATACTTTTCTCACTATATTAGAACAAATTGACTAATTTTATGAAGAAATGAATAAATAATACCAAAACAAATTCATCAGGATAGCTTAGAGATAGGGAAAGCCAATTAAGTATTTTATAACTTTTAAAGGAAAGGAGAATTAAGTTTTGTTTTTAAATCAAGGGGTATTTAAAAGTTCATTCACATAATGTTATATAAGGAAGTCAAGATAAGTTTAGAAGTGAAAAGAAAAAAGAATTATAGTAGATTTAAGCCTCTGTAAGTTTCAAACTTCCATTTAACAATTTCTTGAGCATTTTTACCCTCTAAGAAAATGTCCAATAATAATAGTTTTCAAATAAAAACTTCATTAAGAAGTCCATCAATGCAAAGCTTAATAAGTATGAAATATGCATGTAAAGTGGTATTGAGTACAAAATGAATTGTCATAAGAATCACACAACTTTGACAATTCAAAATTTATTATTTTATCAAATATTTTAACTTACAAATTGTTGAAGGTATAAGAATATTTTCAGTGGCCTGTTTCTTTAAATGAATGTATTTTAATATGAGTCAGGAAGAAATTTAGAAAGATACAAATCATCTCTAAACTAGTTCTGGAATAAAAGCAATATTATTTGCACTGGACATTTGTCTATAATAGACTTGGTCGAGAACCAAGCCAATAGGCTCCACTCTCTGGCAATTTGGCAAAGGCATATGGTTAGAAAAAATTATGGGTGAGTCATGTTAATCTTAATGAAGCTCAAGGGATGATCTTGGAATCCAAATTACAGTTTGATTTCTATAGTAGTAATTAATCTCTTAAATTATGTGGACACTGTTCATCTAAAATGTATATTTCTTTCCTCCATTGATCTGTGCAGACACTGTTTGGAGAAGAGAGCCATCACCACTTCAGACACTCCAAAGTCCTATCTGTAACAGGAAGACTTTTTTCAGAACAGTTATTTAAATCAGGATGTGACACCTGGCAGTAAAATCAACAATAATAACAAACTGGTACCATTATAAAGTTTCTCTTTCTTTGCTGTTTTTAAAATTTATTTTTATTTAATTTTTATACAACTTTCATGTAATACATGCTCTTCAGACAACTAGCTTTGTATTGGGGAAAATGATGAAAAAATGATGGCAAGGATCTTGAACTTACATGCGACCCTCTCTCCATGAAAGGGTTATAAGACATTCATACATTTATTCAACAAATAGGTACGGAGTTCATATCATATATAAACAAATTAGAGTCAATTTGAATAACGCAATAACAAAATGGATACAATTCTTGTCCCTTAAGAGATTAAATTACTGACAAAGAAGCCAAATCCATTCAATGGAAAAACGACAGCATCTTCAACAAATGGTGCTGGTCTAACTGGATGTCTACATATAGGAAAATGCAATTAGACCCCTATTTGTCACCATGCACAAAAATCAAGTCAAGTGGATTAAAGACCTCAACCTAAAACCAGAGACATTAACCTAATAAGAGGAAAAAGTGGGGAAGAGTCTGGAACACATAGGTACAGTAGACAACTCCTGAATAGAACACCAACAGCCCAGGCCTTAGCGTCAACAATTAATAAATGGGACCTCATGAGGCTGAGAAGCTTCTGTAAGGCAGTTGACACTGTCAAGAGAACAAAGCGACAGCCTACAGACTGGGAAAAGATCTTCACCAACCCTTCATCTGACAAAGGTCTAATATCCAAAATATATAAAGAACTCAAGAAATTAAACACTACCAAACCAAATAACCCAATAGAGAAATGGGGCTCAGAACTAAACAGAGAAGTCTCAACAGAGGAATATCAAATGGTGGAGAAACACTTAAATGCTCGACCTCTTTAATCATCAGAGAAATGCAAATCAAAACGACACTGAGATTCCATCTTACACCCATCAGAATGGCTAAGATCAATAACTCAACTGACACCACATGCTGGCAAGGACGTGGAGAGAGAGGAACACTCCTTCATTGCTGGGAGGAATGCAAACTAGTACAACCACTTTGGAAATCTATCTGACTCTTTCTCAGAAAAATGGGAATAGGGTTTCCTCAAGACCCAGCTATCCCACTCCTTGGAATATACCCAGAAGATGCACTACCACACAACAGGGACATATGCTCAACCATGTTCATAGCTGCCTTAATCATAATAGCCAGAACATGGAAACAACCTACGTGTCCCTAAGTAGAAGAATGGCTAAAGAAACTGTGGTATATTTACACTATGGAATACTACTCAGCTATTAAAAACAAGGAATTTCCAAAATTTGTGGACAAATGGATTGAACTAGAAATTATCATAATGAGTGAGTTCACCCAGAAGAAAAAAGAGTCAAATGGTATATACTCACTTATATCGAGACACTAGGCCAAGGGGTACGCCCCCATGAAAAACTTTACCTACCAGGAAAGTGGGTCAGAGGGGAGAAAATCCTATTGAGACTTTAGGGGTGAGAAGCCTGGGAGAATGAGGAAATAGAAGGATCCAGAGGGTCCTGGAAAACTATAGGCGGGTCTGGGCCCTGGGGTCCTCCTCAAACTATGGCACCTGCCAAGGAAAATATAGGCAGTAAACTTCGAACCCCTACCCAGTCTAGCCGATGGACAGGACATTCTCCACCATTAAGTGGAGAAGGGGATCTGACTTTTACACAAACTCTGGTGCCCCATATCGGACCATGTCCCTTGGATGGGGAGGCCTGGTGGCACTCAGAGGAAAGATAATAAGTCACCAAGAAGAGACTCGATACCCTAGGAGCATATACAGGGGGAGGAGGTCCCCCTCAGTCACAGACATAGGGGAAGGGAGTAGAGGGGGAAGCGGGAGGGAGGAAACAAAGGGAGGATACAAGGGATAGGCTAACAATTGAGATGTAATATGAATAAATTAATAAAAAATAAAAAAAGAGATTAAATTACAGCAAAAGAGGCTAATTGTATGCAAAATATACAAATACGTTGTGTGACAGATTGATTTCATTTTTGGCTTCCCTTACTTATTTGCTTTTGTTGTCAGCAGGCCTTTTTGTAGTGTGACTTTCAGTGTGATTTGGAGAACAGAATTGTCTGGATGTTTCAGCAGACTGAGAACAAATACTTGCATCAAGAAGCCTTGGGGATTCCATTCCCTCTCTGACTATATATAGTTCACAAGAGCATCTAAAAGTCAAATTATGTGCATCTAACTGAAATGAGAGAGTTTGGTTTCATAAGCACATTTAGCTAGGCTATATGTAGAGTCCTTATGCTTTTGTAAAGACTGTAGGTTCAGTTTTCTTAACCAATATATTTTTTTACAACTTATTAACTGAGCATCACTTATAACCTGACTAACCAAAACAATAGGAAAAGAGGCTTAAGGAACACAATAACAAAACCACAAAATCGTAAGGATATCAGTTCTGAGGAACGATTCTCCTGGCATAATCAGCAGATTCTCTGCTGTTGAAACATGGAGTAACCAGAACCTCAGCAGGAGCCAGAACCCTGAAACCTGTCCTGCAGTGGTTCTCTCTAGGAGCATCTTCAAGTGGAGTGATGAACAGCGAAAAACTATCGGAATTCTCCAAAAGCCCCACCTCCAGTTCTGGGCTTATTTATATATCTCCTCCCAGAGTCTGTTCAAGGGATCTTTTCAGCTGGCAACAATCAAGCTTCCACAGGAGGTGGTTGGTCTTCTAGTAGATTAACATCACCTGTTCTCTCACAAGATCATTCACCATCCCACAATTGGAGTCCTAAGGAAAACAGATTTATCTCTCCTTGAAAAGAGTGGTACCATTTCACTTAAAAGCTTATAGAGAAAATAAAAAAGAGAAAAGATGGCATTCAGGAAGGCAGAGGCTGGTGGATATCTGTGAGTTCCTTAGTAATTAAAGTAGTGTGATGAGAACAAAATAATGAGCAAATAGGCCCATGGAACAGAGAATCAAGTCAAAAATTACTCCATGGATCTGATAAATTTATCTTTGTTAAAGACCAAAAATATTATGAAGAAAAGATACCTTTTTATCTTTAAATACCTAATTTTTTTTGCCCATTTGATATCTTTATTTAACAAAGGAGTTGGTGTCTTATATGGTTCCCAAATAAAAAATATAAACAACAAACCCAGAAATTCCAGAACTTGTAAGGCCTAGAACCAACAGAGCAACTGGCTATAAAAGCACAGAAACCTGAGTTGCTTCTGTCACCTAATTTTCCAGTGTTGGTCTTAGAATGCTTCCTCCCATTCTAAAATTAATTAACTAAAATATTTAAGATATCAATATATTGCATGGATGAGATTTTCAGAGAAGATACTTTTTAACAGTCAGTGTTGTAGGAATTGGATTTTCTCATGCAAGTAAGTGAATCTAGACACAGGCCTTACATCCAAAACTTCACCATAGATCTAGTGGCAAACTAGAAAATCTAAAACTTTTACTCTCCTAGGAGAATGAGATAGCGTGGATTTGGCAGCAGAGATTTAGATATGATATCAAATTCATTGATATAAGGAAACAGTAAGCTAGATTTTATTAAAATTTTTAGATGTCTAAAAGACATTGTCTGTGGGATAAAAACAGAAGCCATAGACTAAGACACAACCAAGTTTATTCAAGAAATGACTGTCAACCAAAATATATAAAACTCAGAATTTTAATACTGTAAAAATATGGCATCTGATTTTTTAAATGGCCAAAGATTTAAAAGACATCTAACCAGTGAAGATATACAGATGATAAATACATATGTTTGAACATTCCCTAAACATTGAGTCATCAGTAAATTTAAAATTAACGCTTTAAAAAATATAGCACAATCAGTAGGATGGCTAAAATATAGAACAATGGCAGCCTTATGTGCTGACAAATTTTCAGTGCATCATCATCTGTAACTCTTTTTTTGTAAGACTACACAATTTAAATAACTGTGGAAGATTATTTCACATATTCTCATAAACTAGGCATCCATTTATCATGTAATCCTAAAGTTATCATACCTAGAATTAAATCAGAGAAGTTAAAAACCTATGTCTGCAGAGTCACCTGGTCTAGTTATAAAGGCTGTATTCAGAATTGCCCAAAATTGGTAACAAAAAGATGTTTTTTAGCAAATGGGTAAGTAGATGGGTAGGTAGATAGATGATAGATAGATAGATAGATAGATAGATAGATAGATAGATAGATAGATAGAGACTAGGTCATCCAATTCCAAGTGGTTAGTTATTCTTGAACAAATGTACATATGAGCATTTGGACATAGTAAGTTGTACATACGTGGGTAAACTTACACATACACACACATACATTTAACAGGAATAATTAGTAATAACTAAAGAAGAGAATATGAACTTGAAATGGGTGGGAAAAGCTGATATGGGAGAAAGAAGCAGGAGTGAGAGAGACTCATATATATGTTCATATGCGAATTTCTCAATGAAATAAATAGCTAAGGCCTAATACATTCAGACAATGGAACAGTACTTGGAAATAACAAGAATGTGGTTTAACTCATGTAAAATATATCAAGAAACAAATTCTTATTAGAAAATCAAAAGAAGGTAGTCTGAAGAGTCTACAGAGAGTCTGATTCTATCCACATGACACTACAGAGAAGTTATAACTATACAAAAATTAAAAATACCAGGAATTTCAACTGTTGAGTGAGTGTGCTCGCTTTGACAGCACATATACTAATGTTGGAATGATACAGAAAAGATTAACATGGCCCCTGCACAAGAATGACACACAAATTATTGAAGCTTTCCAAATGTTGAGTGAGTGAGTGGTGCCTTTTTTCTTTGGTCTTGCTGACAACTGAACAGAGTTTTTTTAGATCTTTAAGGACATGAGTCTCAATGATGTGTGCATATCATTAGGAATCTATAAAAGAGCAATTCTAGTATTTTTATGGCTATGAATTGTGATTATCCTTAGATCCCACAATGAGCAGTAAATATGTAATAAGTATCACATTCTAGGAGGCTATTTTATATCTAATAGTTTATACATTTCTTGATCCTGAAATAAAGAAATACATGTTGAATAACAGCCAACTTAAGTTATCATTAGGAAATAATTTATTATTTATGTGAAGCATTTTTTACTACAGCATAAAATAAATTGACTTTTATAGGAATCCTACAATATCCAGGGTCAGATGTGAGTCTTTGGTAAGCACTTGAAGTCTTCAAAGATAGCCAATATTATGGAAGAAAATATTATGTTGGTGAATCCATGTTTTAGGTAGTCCCTCTATTTCTCTGTGTTTTTTTATTCCTCCCCTCCACCCCTTCTCTCATGTATGTGCTCCACATTCTCAAATACAAGTCTTGATAAAATAGAGAAAGAGAAAGAAAGTTAAATAGAAGAGATATTATTTAGAAGGGAGATAGGAACAAGCTAGAGAGGAAAATGAGTTAATAAAATTAATGAGAAAATAAATAATATCAAAGTACAATATAATCATATAAAGAAATTCATAATAAATCAAAATAAACTTACAAAATGCAAAATTCACAAATCTCTTTCAAAACGAGACTCTTAAGAGAAGATAAGAAACAGTATTACATAGCACACAATATTGAGTAAATTATCTGTTATATTAACATATGTTTTATATTAGATACACTTGCTCAACTGAAGACTAAGATAAGGATTAGCCTAGGCTAAACTATGGTGTATAATAGTTACATGCTTCAAATAATTTTTAACATGATATTCTTAAGTTATGGGAAACTTACTGAAATATGAGTGTTGCATATAGTGGAATATCTCTATTTCTTTCATTAGGTACCCTGAACACTCTTACCATGTCTTTGTCCCTAATTTAAAATCATCCTTCACAGTTTTTTTTTAATTTGATTGCACTTTGTTTATATTTTTCTTTTCTTATTTACTCTTCGATCATAAGTCTTTCTATCTTAGAAAATAATTTGCCTCTTTGCTATAGTGATTTGTATTTCTGGCTTTTTTTCAGCATTACATAAGTACAATGTCAAAAATAATTCTCCATTTTGTTCAGTGATGTATGAGTCACCAAGAATAAAATATACATTAAACAAATATTTGTAGAGTATGATGTCACAAACTTGTGACAAATAGTCATAAAGGCAAAAATTAAAGAGAGGACTCCAATATATCCTAGAAAAATATCTTCTATTAAAATTTAAAAATTCTAACATGTAACATATATTATCAAAAATGTTTGGTATTGGTGAGGGGATACACACATGGGCCAATGGAATTCAATAAGAAACTGCAAAAGATGCCCATATAAGATATCTAAATAATTTTTACATAAAGAAGGAAAGCAGTAAAATGAATGAATGGACCTTACAAGAAATTGTGCAGAAGGAATTGAATACTCATAAACAAGATAGAAAGAAAAATTATCTATGACTAATCCTTACAATTTATTCAAAAATGACTTAGAATGAATCATGGAATTAAATATAAAACTATAAATCTTTATAAAAATAAGAGAAATGCTTAGTTTCTAGGGCTATCCAAAGAGAATTGGATTAGATTCTGAAAATATTACCCATAAAATGAAAAAGTTTATAACCCAAATACTGTTGGGAAGATGAAAAAATTTCCAGAACATTGATAATAATATTTACAAATCATAGTTTCAATATACAACTGCTTAAAATTTAGCATTATAATATCAAACACTCATAGGGTATCAAGTCTCTTCTTGGTAGCCAGCTATCTGTCCTCTGAGCATATAAAGGGGGAGGAAGTCCCCCTCAGTCACAGTCATAGGGGAGGGGAGTAAGGGGAAAATGGGAGGGAGGGATGCTCAGTCACAGTCATAGGGGAGAGGAGTAAGGGGAAAATGGGAGGGAGGGAGGAAAGGGAGGATACAAGGGTGGGGATAACCATTGAGATGTAACAAGAATAAATTAATAAAAATATTAAATTCCAAAAAAATAACATCAAACACAACCAAATATATCATGATCTGATGCTTATTTTACTTAAAAGGATATATAGATAGCAAATAGGTGTGTGAAAAATGCTCCATATTATCATAGGCACATACAAACTAAAAATAATTTGACACCTAAGTCCTATTGGATTATTGAAATTTCAAAAACCAACAGGGATGATGTAGAGATACTAGATTATTCATAAACCACATATGTAAATACGAAGCTCTGAGGCTGGTATGCTAAACAACAACAACCAAACCTTTGACATTCCTAAAAAACAAAACATTCAACTACCATGTGCCAAAACAGTTATTTCGTGCATTTATTCCACAGAAATAGAACCAGGTCTACACAAAGCAGTGATATCAGTTTTAGTGAAAATAGACCCAAATTGGAAACAATTAATATGTTCCTTCATTGATACTGGCTATACAAACTGTGATACACTTCATAAAACACTAGTTAGCAATTTAAAAAAAACATAATGAGCTATAGACACAAGTAAGCAATTCTATAAAGGAGCGAGGGCAATAGAAATTGATTACATTCCGTATGAACTTACTCCCACAACATTCTTAAAAATATAACATTTCTCCAGTGGATAACAGACTAGTCATGGTTGCTGAAAGGCACTGGAGAGGGGAAGGCAGAGAGCTGTAGTATGAAAGGATGCCAGAAGGAATCTTCATGGTGATGATCTGAATTGGATCATTCTCATTGCAATAGATGCAACATCCCGAGAGTGTGATTAAGTAACAAAAGTAAACATACACAAACATGCAAAACAAATACATTGAATTCCAGTTTATTCTAAATAAAATAAAAAAGCTTTTTACATGTTGGTTTTCCAATGTGCTATGTAGTCTGATTTTGCAGTAGACGTAACAAAACACTAGAACACCAAGTAGCAATGTACATTTCCAGGGAAACCACTAAATAAATCTCTTATTATGAATTTCTAGAATAGACGAAATCAATCTCTCTTTAAAGAAACTATACAGATGAGCTTGATACCAGGTACTGATCTGAGATGTAATGTAAAATTTCTGTCCTGAGCTTAGTGGCTGTCTAGGCCTCTATGTTAATCAAGTTTATTGTAAGTTTTTACTTAAATAACTGCATATGTTTATTTTATGTTCAAGATACCTCAAAATTTTTACTTAAAAGCAGTTACTGTCCTTTTAGGTAATAACAGGGCAACATACTTATTTTATGTGAAGAGGCACAGAACTTTATTAAAAAGATAGAATTCGATCAGAGGCAGGAAATAAGAGGCAAAAATATATGTCCAAAGAATGCTCCATGTGACAGGAAATAAAAGATCCACACATAACTCAGCATGATGCATGCAGAGAAGGCTCCCAAGTCCAGGATTGTCCAGAGGAGAAATTGAATGAATGATGGTAAACAATGTCACAAAGGTTGTCGGAGATATCAGTAGACATGATAGGCAAAGATCAAAGTCATTTAGAATTTTACACTTAAAATAATGAGAAAAGGGGAAAATAAGAAAGCCACTGGATAAAATAACAACAGGACCTAGTCTGTATAGAGAAATTGTTTTTTATCATTATAGAGATGATATTGTCAGATCACATTGTATGGGGAATTATTTCTTACAAGATCTTCCAATTCAGCTTTTGGCTGTATAAAATGTTTATTTGCCCAGGTCCCATGAGTTTGGCACATAAGATGTTCTTTTATGAGCACATTCCAAAGCATGTCCATTTACTAAAGTGTAAAAACTTACTCAACTCTTCTATTATATTGACATTTCAAATATGAAAATTTAATTTTTGTTCCAAATGCAATATAATGGATGTTTACAGAATTGATATAAAAATAAATAATCCCACAGTCTATTTCCATCCTGGCTAAAATATTTACACATGACATATATTTGAGGAAATTTGGAGATACTTTAACAATAAAATTTCCTTATCTTAGTGCCCACGATTAGCTATATAGTGCCTTTAAATGGCATAAGTCACTAACACAAGGTTAACAAACACAGCACCAAGTCAATGTGATTCAGTTAATTTTGTTAGTGGCTGTCATTTCTTATAACAAATAGATATCAAGATCCCTTCTTAAAGAATTAACTATTTATCAAGGAGCTTAGAAATTGCAGTAGACAGATAATGGAAAGTGAGCAAAATGTTGAGGAGAATGCTAAGAACTCCGTAGCAATAGCTCCTACACAGACCCCAGCATCCAACCTGTTAGAAACATGAAGGAAGCCTGCGATGGAAGAAAGTGCTGCCAAAAAAACCTTGCATGGCCCAGCAGGAGTCAAAATTACGCCTTTCGGGGGGAGGGGGTGGATATCGACCAGTGGCAACAGTTGTACCAGAAAACTGCTACTCAGGAAGAGAACCAGTTTTTATTTTTAATATGTGTCTTACTACAATAAATTTTACTCCATTTTCTCTGATGAACTGATAAAACTTCTTTTGAAAACACCAAAGCAAATACACTTAATGTTAATTTACAGAAGAAAATTAAGTGTACCTGTACCTCTGAATGAAGACTTATCTTTTTCTTTTATTTTTAAAATGTATGTGTTGCTTATTCTAGGTAAAGAATTCTCTCTCTCTCTCTCTCTCTCTCTCTCTCTCTCTCTCT
>OU015743.1:150349702-150368106 GCA_907169655.1 Acomys percivali
GTGTGTGTGTGTGTGTGTGTGTGTGTGTGTGTGTGTGTGCCTGTAGAATAGCAGGTTATTATAGTAAAATAAAAAAAAAAAAAAGAAAAGGGTTTATTTCTTTCCTCAGACTACCAGAAAACTTGCCATAAAAATACATAATAAACATTTCCTCGTAACACACTGGTTGGGTGATACAGAGATTACTAAAATCAAGCTTTTGGCCTTATATCAACAGCATATTGAGGAAGAGGATAATATTTTTAACTTATGTTTATTTTACCTACATATGTAATAAAATTTGAATGACACAAGATTATCATAACCTCTACAAAAGGATGATCCACACAGTTGTATAACTTTACATATCTTTTCTTGTAAATGGAGGCCAAATAGAATAGCACTTGCCTTTTCAGTGCACACCTTGAAAATCAGAGGGACATGGATGGATGTTCTATAAGCACTAAAAGACCACAGATGTAAACCGAATACAACTATACTTATGAAAATAGATACAAAAACTCTCAATAAAATACTTACAAATTAATTAATCATAGCTGGGCAGTGATGGTACATGCATTTTAAAATCATTATCATCATTTATTCATATTACATCCAGATTGTTATCCTCTATATCATATCTTCCACCTCCCACACTCCCTCTTCTGCCCTACCCTCATCCCCTAGACCACTGATGGGGCCCCCTCCCCCACTTTCTGACCACAGCCTACCAGGTCTAATCAGGATAGCCTGCAACTCATTTGTCTGTGTGCCTACTTAGTCTTGCTGTCAGTGGGAGGTTATCAAATGAGGAGCACCAGAGTTCATGTCAGAGGCAGTCCCTGCTCTCTGCACAACCATGGAGAATGAGCTGTCTGTTGACTATATCTGAACAGGGCCAGGGTCTAAATTTCCTGCCTGCATTATCCTTGGTTAGTGCAACAGTTTGTGCAGCCCTAGGTCCAGATCTCATGACTTAGGAGAAGGAGGAGACAAATGAATCTCTGAGTCAAAGACCAGCCTGGTATAAAAGTGAGTTCCAAGCCTGTAAAGAGTACACAGGCAAATCCTGTCTTAGGAAAAACAAAAACAAAACAGCAAGACGCAGGTGGATTGCTGTGAGTTCTAAGCCAGCTTAGTCTACAAAGTAAGTCCAGGACAGCCAAGGCTAACACAGAGAGACCCTGTCTCGAAAAACCAACCAAACAAACAAACAAACAAAAAACAAACAAAACAAAGCAAAAAACAAAAAATAAAACAACAACAAAAACATAAACAAAAAACAAACAACACTCTCCACCCCCCAAAAAAACAAAGATATTTTCCACCATGATGAAGTTGTCTTCATCCCAGAGATACTGCATTGTTTCAACATACATTACATTGATATTAATAAATTCAACACAGAGAATAAAGTATAAAAGACAACACCTGAATGATCATCTCATTAGAATGAGAAGAATACTTTGACAAATCCCTCCATTCCTTCATAATAAAAGTACTTAGAGACAAGTGATATAAAAAACTTATTTCAACACAATAGATCATTTACAGCAACCCCACAGCTAAAATAACCATAAACAGAAGGATATTCTAAGCAGTCCTACTAATATCAGGACCAAGACAAGGTGTTCATTCTCCGCACATCTATTAAATATAGTACTTTCAAATGTAGCCTCAAAATATTTTATAATAACTCTAACTAAACAAGTGAAAGACTTATATAATACAAACTTTAAGACATTAAAGAAAGAGACTAAAAAAGAAAATGGAATTAGAAAGTGGAAAAGGCATCCATGCTTATGGATCAGTAGGATTCATATTATGAAAATTGACATCCTAACTAACAGAAATTTACTATTCAATTAATTTCCCATCAAAAAATCCAAACATAATTTTTATAGTATTTGAGAAAAACAAAATTTAAACTTTATAAGGAAACACACACACACACACACACACACACACACACACAAAAAAAAAAAAAAACAAGATAGCTAAAATAAAACTCATCTAAATAATAAACGAAGGAGGTCATGTATTACCACCCCAGATTTAAATTTCTTTATAGTGCTATTGCAATAAAACAGTGTGGTATTGATATAAATGAGACATATTGATCAGTATAATAAAATTAAATATAACTATGGACTACTGATTTTTTATAAAGAAACCAGACATATACACTGGTGAAAAGGCAACATCTTCAAAAACTGGTGCTGATAAAACTAGATGCCTGTAAGTAGAAGAATGAAAATACATACACATCTATCACCTGTCACAAAACTCAACTCCGAAGACATCAAGGAAACATTATAAGGCAAGATATGCCAAATATAATAGAAGAAAAAGTAAAGAATTCAATTTATTCATTTTAGTAGAAAAGGACTTTCTAAACAGAACATTGATAGCACTGGAATTAGGACCAACCATTAAATCGAAACTCCTGAGCTAAAAATCTTCTGTACAGCTAAGGATGCATTCATTCCACAAAGCCAGAAGTCTACACAGTGGAAAAAGTTTGTCAATCACACATTTGGCAGAGGGTTAATATCTACAAAATACAAACTGCTAAAAATCCTAAACTTCAAGAGACAAATAGCAAAATTAAAAATTGGATATGGAAATAACAGAGTTCTCTAGATACTAAACACAAATAGCTTAGATACACTTTAAAATGTTCATCAAACTTAACCATCAGAGAATTACACATTAAAAATTGTTTGAGATTTCTTCTTCCACCAGTTATAATGGGCAAAATTAACTGATAACATGGCTGACAGACATTGTTGGAAGAATATGGTGAGAGGCAGATTTTTTTTTTGCTTTTATTTATTATAATTTATTCTGATTACATCTCAATTGTTATCCCCTCACTTGTATCTTCCCATTCCTACCTTCCCTCCCTCTTCTGCCCTATTCCGCTCCTCTAGACCTCCCCCAGTAGGGCACCTCCTCTCCTATCAGCTCTCAGTTCTCATCAGGATAGCCTGCTTCCCCTTCCTCTGTGTGCTCTAGGGCCTCCCTACCCAGGGTAAGTGATCAAATTATGGCCCTAGTGTATATCTCAGAGACAGTTCCTGCTCTCCCCACAAGCATGGAGAATGACCATTCCATTGCCTATATCTGAACATGGGGTCTAGTTTCACTGCATTCATCATCCTTGGTTGGTGCACCAGTTTGTGCAGGCCCCTCTGTGTCCAGATCTGCTGGCCTGGATAGTCTTCTTGTGGGGCTCTTGAACTCTCTGGTCCTTCCATCCCCCCATTCTTCCATACCATGATTAGCTAGTGCTCTGCCCAGTGTTTAGCAGCAAGTCCCAGCATCTCTCCTGATCCCCCAGTGGATGGAGTCTCTCTGAGGACATCTATGTTGGGCTATTGTCCCTTTATAAGTGACTACATAACATGTGTGTCTTTCTTTGTCTGGGTTACCTAATCAAGGATGATCATTTCTAGTTTCTTCTATTTGGAGAGGCAGAATTCTTACTCATTGCTAGTTGGCATGGAAACAGGGTAGCCATCAAGAAATCATTGTGGAGTTTCCTCAAAAAGTTAAAAATAGATCTGCCACAAAGTCCATCTATATTATTCCAGGGCACACACTTAAAGAATTCTGCATATTGCTATAGGGATACTTACTCGGTCATGCTCATTGATGCTGTATTCACAATAGCCAGTAATTAGAAACTGAAAAGATATGTATCTGCTGCTGAATATATAATGGAAATGTATCACTTTTGCAAAACAGGATATTAATCTGCTGTTAAGACATATGAAATTTTCAAGAAAATTGATGGAGCTACTTCCAAAGGAAGTATCCCATGCCTAGAAAGACAAGTATTCTATGTTTTCACTTATGTGAATGTTAACTTTTAAGCTTTAGATATGTGTATTTTATTTAGAATAACCACAGAAATTTGGTAGTTCATGAGAGATTGGGCAAAGTAGATAATTTCCTTAAAAAAGGAAAGAAAGAATATAACATCATAAAGGCATAAAGGGGAAAGTGATATCAACATTAAATGGGTAGAGGCATGGTAGTGCATAATAAAGGGGAAAATATGAAAAGAAACAACTAACAGTACTTTTGAAAAAGATTTTTAAAGGACGTTTGAAAAGCCATTGGCTTTTTTGTGAGTATATAGATTAAATATATACATATTAATACATATGTTATATATGTGTAAGGTACATATATGTATATGTACTACATATATACATATATGTGGTGTTTTAATGGACTTACCATATAATGTGGGAGACAATGTACAAAACTGACATCTTATTCTACCAAATAAAACCTCCAATGCCAGGGGGTAGGTTGCATTTTGGTTTTGGCCAGAAAGGTAAAAGATATTCCCCACTAAAACATCATGGACTATTGTCAATGGTTACCCTATACAATCTGATACTGTGGTTCTGTTGATGATGATACAACTTGTATTTGTCAGAAAACATAGAAATGAAGTGGTGCACAACTCATAGCTCTACACTTACTCACTAGCATTCATAATGCTGGAAGATAAAATGTACATGACCAGAGGGAAAAAATTATCATCCATATCTCCTACCTATGAATACTGTGACCAACAATAATGGCATGCTTGCAAAATAATCTGATGCAATAGTGGCACAAATGTTATGGAAATAACCAAACATTCTTATGTTGGATTTATGACCCACTGCATGATATGAAACCTATACGTGGAACTGTTAAAGAGACCAAGTTTATTAGACTAGATCATTCAAGGATCAGAATGAAAACATATTACTATCATTATGCAAAAAAAGAAAATAGGAGTAAATTGACTTAAAATTATGTCTCTTTCTATCATTGCTCATCAGTGCATTGCTCATTCCTCATCGAAGTACCCTTTTCCTGCAGTAGACAGTAATGTAGAGACCCACAGCTAGGTGACGTACAGAGAGTCAGAGACTTTAGAGTACTCAACCTGAAATGAGAAATCTTTATCAGACTCCTCCTCTCAGGTCTCAGGAATCTACGTAAAACAGGAGGTCGGGGAACTTAAGATCCATAGGTTGTAAATGACCCCAGAGGAAACAGTATTTTCCAGACCCAGTAGTGGTACTGTACATACAAACTCGTAGGACCTATGACAGCATGAACAACGCCTGAAGAAGTTTGAGCGAGATAGAGATATGGGAGTAGGCACACAATCCTGCCCCTACTCAAGGAGATGTTGACCATTGGTTCCATCTGGGAAAGGGGTAGTCAATTCTCCTCAGTTGGTTGGTATTGGATGTCTTAGTTAGGGCTCTATATTTCATCACCAAATCAAAGTGGTGAGAAAAGGGTGTATTTCACTTATACTTCCTCCTCACATCCCATCACTGAAGATAGAGAAGTGATTTAAGTAGTGCAGGAACCTGGTGGCAGGAACTGTTGTATAAATCATGGAGGAACACTGCTTTTCTGGCTTTTACCCTGTGACTTGCTCACCCTACTTTTTTATACTCACCAGGACTACATACTCAGACACGGAAAAACCACACACCGCAACAACCCACCCATAAAATTTCTCATAGACCTACTTAAGTTCAGTCTTAGGAGGATATTTTCTAAACTAAGATTCCTTTCCCTTAAGTGACTCTAGTTTGTCAAGTTGATATAAATGTAGGCAGTTCAGTGGGTAAATTATCCATTTTCTAGAGCAGGCTCCATTCTCAGTAGTTGCCCACACAAAACGGATTCCATGTTTTGTGCGCTAATTTTTTTTTTTTGAGAGAAAGAGAGGGAACATGAATTTCGGGGAATATAAGAAAGTGAAGACAATTTGTGAGGAGTTATTGGAGGGTAAATAATATCAAAATATATTGTATGAAAAAATTAAAGCCAATAAATAAAAATATCCCAAAGCTATTTAAAATTACTTACCCCAGTAGAACTTTCCAATATTCTCAGATTAATATGTTCTTGTATAACATTATGTTTTAATTACTTCTCTATTGCTGAGATATAACATCATAGAGAAGATAATGTGTAGAAAAGCTTTTAATTTGTCCTAAAATTTTAGACAGTTAGACCCCTGGTGGTAGAAAGCCAACATCCTAATGTACAAGCACAGAGCAGAAAGAGAAATCACTGGGAATCACAGGAGTCCCTTAGAACCTCAAGGCTAACTTTAGGTGAGACAACCCCAACTAGACCTTGCCTCCTAATACTTGCCAAACAGTTCCACCAACTGGAGACCAACTCTGCAAATATATGAGCCTTTATGGAGTGTTATCATCGAAACCAGCCACATCATTAGATGACTTATACTCATATGTATGGAACTGAAGGTTTTATTCATTCATACAGGAAATTAATGAGTATCACTCAGTACATGCCAGATATGACTATAGTTATTGGGAAGCTCCCTACATTAAAAAAAAACTCTCATTTAAAACTATCTTACTTCATTTTATTGTTTGAGAGGAGTGAGAGAAAGTATATAATATAAGCAATATTGTGTTTTTACAGAAGAAAAACAAATAGCACACTGAATGAGAGAATGGATTGGTATAGATAGGTTATTATGTCCATGCCCTTTCAAAGATGTGATGATATTCAGAGATTTTAATGAAAATATAATAATAATATTTTATGTTCCTAAAGCTAAATACTTGTTTCTATAACTAATTACTACAAATATAGATATTAAAACAAAAGAAATATATTATAGCGTTCTTTAGGCATTGTTTGATAAACTTTCATGGCATTAAGTTCAGAGTATTGCCAAGGCCGTCTGCTTTGAATCCTCAGGAGGGATATCTTCTTTTATATTTTCCAGCATCACAAGTTATCTACATTCTTTAGCAAATGACCTTTTTTATTCATATTTAAAACAAATATGTCAGATCTTTCCTCATTCTAATTCTCTGAAATTATTTCCAATGACCACACCCTTAGTTTAGTCTCTTCTTCTCTGATTCTGCATGTCCTTTATGTTAATCTTCAAAATCTTATTTGCTGTGTATGATAACATATGCCCCAAGTCTGGGGAGCAGAACATGAATATATGTGAGAATGAGTATGCTAGACTTTCTGCCACAGAAGTGTAGAAGCTATACTTGTATATTTAAATAATGATATCCATTTACCTCATATGGAATTATGTCTTCACATGCACACACACACACAGACACCACACACACACACACCATATACAATCATACACACAGTGAGACAGAGAATGAGACTGAAGAGAGATATAAACAGAGTAGAACAGAGAGGAAGCTCTAAAGAAAATATTAACCGCACGAAAAAGACTTCAAGAAATTCAAAGTTACTAAAGAAGAAATTAAATTAGTGCATTGATTCCATATTATAAGTTAGATCTTAAATATCCTTCAAATGCTATGGGAAAAGATTATTGGACAGCCTGTTGCGTAGTTGGGTGATGGTTCAATCACTAGGAAGAAAGGTCTGGCAGAAGGAAATGAAGACCCTGGGTGATAATGAGGCTTTGGCCTTTTCTCCATGCTTTTTCTGCTTCCTGGTGATATGAGGTAACCAACTTCCTTCAGCATTGTCCTCACCATCATGTTCCGCATCAACATGGTCATGCTATCAGTATGGCCAAACAAAACTGGATTTAGATATCCCCAATCTTTTACTTTTTATTCATTTTATACATATTTTGTAATATTGATGGAATAGTTTATAACACAGACTATGAGGCCTTAATATGGAGACAGTGAGAAGGAAATGAAAGGTGGTGATGATAGTGAAATAAGTTAGGTCCATGTACAGCCTAGAGCCAGAGATGACCCCGGTGCACTTCAGTTTTATTGTTATAATGAATCATATGGTGCTTTAGGGAGGTTAATGACATGATTATATGTTTCATTCTATGTGTGTGTCCACCACTGCAACATGAGCCACCTGAATACAGGGCAATGATTCCCTAATTAACAATAATCTTTGTAATACCTGATTTAGATTCATACTGGTAGTGAACACTACTTAGCTAATGCAGTAGTAATAGTAAACTGTCTCATGTTCTTTTCCCGTCTGATTTCCTATGCATCATCTTCTCTTCTCTCTCTCTCTTTTACTGTTCTTCCCTCTATATTGCAACGATAGAACTATGAGCAGTTAACATAAATCTCAGTGGTATTTGTGGTACAGAGGCATTTATTTGAAAATAAAACAAGATTGCACTGACTGTCAAAAAGTCATTTCTGATAAAAAATGAGTCTTCATGATCAATTTTTGCCAGTTTGGAGGATATGATTTAGCCAGAGGAAATACTACAGAAGCCAGATATAGAAAATCCATTGCTATCTTTCTGATCTACTTCCATATAGTTTGCAAAATTCACACTTGGATTGATTGGTTCCTGGATAATTTTCAATTTTATCAAATAGGCCTTTACCCTGTGGGCCTTGTCAGCCTTGTCAAGACCACACAGAGAATATGAGGACAAGGTTAATACTCATCCTTTCTAAATTTTCAAAAGCCATGTCAAAAACCTCCTTCTGTATTCAATTTTTACCAAGAGTCACAGGCTGATCATTATATGCCAGTTATGCTCAGTAATTCCTAAGTATTATTTTAGCTAATAAATCCTACACTGACCCATCTTAGTTTAGTTTATATTTTAGCCAAGGTAGAAAATAAGAAATATAAAGATTAATAAAATAAGATATACAGAATATATATATATATGCACATACATATGATGAAATTTATTATTTAATATTTTAAAAAGAGAGAACACAACTATGTGCTGCAAACAGAGCTGGTATTATATTTTTGTTTAAGGAAGAAAACAGCAGAAATGATTCTTTGGTGAGACAATAACAGTACTATATACATAGAATAAAGAGCCATTAGATTTGGAAAGGTCAACTTCTCTAAATATAACTATAAATGTTTTGAATAATCTTGAATTATGAGTAATAAGACTCAAATTATATTTGGCTTCTAGTGTAGCTGTTGTATTTACCTCTAGCTCCTCAGGTCTTTTTCTCTAACAAGTGAAGAATTGCAGAACAAGAGGTTTGCAGTCCATTATATGCAATATCGTTGCAGTATTTGTCCTTCCTCGATTATTTTGGAAATGATGCATTGAGCTTACAAGGTCATTTAAAAAGATAGCCTACCTTTTACCTGTTGGTCCGGTGTGTCTGTGAAAATTCCCAAATATTCAGATTGTTGATATCGTACTTAGTTTCCATCCAGAGGGCCAAAGAAATTCCCTATTGCTGAAGACACACTGAACTTCAAATGCAGGGTCCAGATGTCATTGAGCTGGACTGTCCCTGAATACCTTCTCCCCCATGGACTAGCCTCCATGGTACTAGAAGAAACCATACAAGTTCCAATAGAGGAAAGCTACCAACAGGCCTATCAGCTATGATACCTATGAATCATAACAGTGATGAACAAGATACAATAACACTAAATGTTCAGTAGTGTCACACATACCTTGGTGGTAACTCACGTATCTCTAATCGGACTTAAGACACACTCAACAAATGAGAAACTGTGCTGGTTTTGGATACCAGTGTGCCTTCCAGTACAGTAGGTGGCCTCTGCCAGAGTTGTAGCCCAAGAGATGGAGACCAGTGGTTGTTTTAATACTGTGTGTTCATAGCAGACCAATAATAATGGGTTCCCACCTAGGGCCTATGACCCATCCAGCCATAGGTTCTTGGTCATGTTACTGTCAGCTGAGTACATTTCATGAAGCAGGGCTTAGATCCGATCAGAAAATATCGATTACTCCCATAACATTCTATGGCATAAGTAGGTGAATCTTGCCAAGCTAGGTATTATTGTACCTCAAAGTGTTCAGAGTTGGGTAACATGGATGTTTACTTTTCTCCACTGATAGAGTGCATAGAGCATTTTAGTGCTATGACAGCTAGCCAGTGAAGATGAAGCTTCCAGATCATCAGTATCTTCTTGATTTATTCATGTTTACCATTCATGTACATAGTGTCTTCAGTAGTATGGACAAGTTCTGGGCAGAAATCAAAAGCAGTATTCTGTATTACTTGGGAGTCTATAAGATCTCAGTTAGCAGAAATTCAGAGATAATGCATTCCTTTCACATGGGTTTTAATTTGATAATATGTGGTGTTTAATTGGGGGTGCCCCTCCACAATCGGATAACTATTGAAATGCTTTGTATATGTATATCTGTATATTTTAGGAAGGCCATATAGTGGTGCATTTCTGTATGTCTATTTTGAAGTTCCTTTAGTGTTAGTTATTCCTCTTCATATTTCCTCCTCTACCCAGCCATCTGATCTACATTATTTAATTCTTCCCATTCCATTATTTCCCCCATTCCCTTCTCTAACACTGTCTACTTATTCCTTTACTTTGAAAGAGCTCCTTTTCTTATGGAGATTACTAATCTCTATAGGCTTTCCACATAAACAGGAATATCTACAGATTCAAAGCTAATGTCCACATATACAAGAAGATGTGTGACATTTGTCTTTCTGTGTCTGGCTTACCTCACTCACGATGGTTGTTTCTAGTTTCACCCATTTATCTTAAAATTTCACATATTATTTCACATATGTAATATCACCTATTATATAAATATACCACATTATTATCCATTCATCATTTGATGGGCATTTAGACTATTTCCATCTCTTAACTATTGTGACTACATCAGTGATGAATATGGATGAGAAAGCATCTATGTGGCAAGATATAGAGTCCATAAGGAATATTCCCAGGAATTTTATTGATGGATCATGTCATCAGATTTTTGAGGAACCATCATAATGCTTTATATAATGACTACTCCAGTTTTCATTCCTACCAATTGTAGATGAGAGTTCCTCTTTGCCACATTCATACCAAAATATGCTTTTTTTCAAGAGAAAAGGTGGATGAAGTTAGGCATCTTAATTTCAAATGGACAAAATTAAGCTTTCCAATTTCAATGCCATTTATCTTTGGATACCATACATCTGAAACAAGGGAATTACCTCATAGTCATAAAAATGCAATTAATAAAAAAGATGAATTCTAAAATACAACAGGTTACATGTTTTAAAACTAAACATTTCCCTTTTTTGTTATTTTTCTCTTACATATACATTTATATTACAAACTGCATACAGCAAGAAGAACCACAAAACAATCAGGAATTATATAAATGTTACACTTATAGTGTTTTGGCTATATGAGTTTGATAATCTTGAAGAAAACATCTTTCCTATCTTGGTGCATCTAAAATTCTGAATGTAAATCGATATCTATCATATCTCATCTTTATTAATTTAAAATATCTATCTAGACCTAAAAACAACTTAACCCCCAAACAACTAAGTTTAATTATAAAACTAAATTAACCTGTCCACTCAGATAATTAATTTTATCCCTCCTCAAGTCTCTGATGGGGTTGAAGACCAGAATATAAACGTATTTACTTCTTTTTTATCCTGGCCCTTCTAACTTCGGAAAGAGTAAAATCTCAAAACACCTATAGCTTGCGTTTCTTGTTGGCTAAGAATTTTGAATATTTTGGGGGCATTTGTCAGTTATTTTTATTTCATCTTTTGAAAAATCTCTGTGTGGTTCCATTCTACATTTTAAATTTTGGGCTGTTTGTCTTCTTGATGTTCACAGGGTTTTTTAAAAGTTATTTATATATTCTAGGCACTAATCCTTTGTTGGATGTATAGTTGTAAATATTTTCCCATTATGTGGGCTGCCTTTAAAGTTGGCTGATGATGCACGTTGCAGTACAAGCACATTGTTGTTTCACCTGGTCCTATTTATCAGCTATTGGTCTTAATGCCCCCACTACCAGGTTCTTACCCAGTAAGTACCTTCCTGTGCATTTATGCTACATTCTCTACGTTCTCCTCTATCAGATTTGGGATATCAGGTCTTCTGAAGAGATTCTTGGTCTATATGGAAGCTAGAGTTGTATAGGCTCATCTACATAGGTCTATCCATTTTGATAAGCACTACTTATTGACGATAATGTTTTGTCTCCAGTATGTATTTTTTAACTCTTTGTAAAAAATCAGGTGTCCTTAAGGCTGTGGACTTTTGTCTATTTCCTCCAATTTAGTGTAGTAATAATGTTGATGGAAAGAAAACAATTTGTCTTATGCCCCATTTGTACTTGAGCCAAATAATAATGTTTATGAAAATATATTACACTATAATATTTATATGTCCATCAATATTCAAATGTATAAAAGAATTATCCACAATCAAGTTTTTAATATTCAAACATGCATCCTTTTGGTAGAAGTGAGCATGAAAATTTCATGTGCCTATTGAGCTTTGCATGAGACAGAAAGACAAGATGGTCTCCTACCAGTTAAGATAATTCAAACCATTAAGTGCAGTGTCCTATCAGATCACACAATGCACATTTAGGTGAAACCTCATTTATCCTGCTCCTGATTTGTTCCCCCCCGGTCTCATTTTGCTATCTTCATTTGCTTTGTCTCTGGAATCTTATTTTGGCCTTTTTCTAGTTTCATTGAATTCAGTATAGTAGATGATAAGCCTGGTAGCTTGCTTCTCAACTATCCTTCTAAATTATTTTGGTTTTTGCTTAAATCACTAGTTTTATGCAAGTTATTTCTAACTATGATCATCTAAGTTCAATGCCTATTTTACTTTAAACCAGTCTAAAGCACCGCTCTTAGTTTCTGGAAAATACATGGCCACATGTATATGTTGTGCATATTTATGTTGGTACTGTTTGTAATTCGTATAATTGGTCACTAAACTCATAAATGAATGCAGATGAGACATTGTTTACGTTGACTCTAGGCCTGATGCTACAATGCAAAAAGCACTTCATTGTACTTTAGAGAAAAGTATAATCTGCTCACTTTATTCCTTTTTAAAATAATTACTATATGCTAGGAATAGCACTGAAACCATTAAGAGAAAAATGTATAGTATACTACAGTTATAGTCATTAACTCATGCTATATACAAGCTAGTATGGATATAAGCATCAAAATTTAAAGTCATGATGAAAATGACCTATGGCGTTTATTTATATCTAACTATGTATCATTAAGTCATTTATTTGTATTCTTTCCCCTTTGGAACTGCTGTTAATGTGTCTCATAACTTTTATTGTGTTGTGCTTTCATTTTATTTAGTTCCAGAAGTAGTTTGTTTTCCTCTTTGATCCATTCATTATGCAGTAATAAATTGTTCAATCTCCATGAGTTTATACACTTACTGGAATTTTGTTTGCTGCTGATTTTAAGGTTTAAGTCATAATAATCAGATAAGATGCATAAGATGATTTCAAGTTTTATGTATTTTTTTAAAGTTTTGCTTTATATCTCAGCATGTGGCTTCTTTTTAGAGAAGCTCGCATATGTTTCTGAGTAGACTGGATCTCCTTTGGCGTTTTAGAGGAATATTCTGTACCTATTCGTTGAGTTCATTTGATGTGAACTGCCTTCTTTCCTGAGGTTTATCTGTTTTTAACCATATTACTTATCTGTGTTAAAAGTGAGATTTTGAAATTATCTAATATCACTGGGCTTGTGTTCTCCTGAGTCTGTGTAGGATGGTGATGGCTTCTTGTTTCTTGGTCCCCTTGGCTTGGAATAGTTTTCCCCATTCTTTTACTTTAAGATCCTGCTGATCTTTAAAGGTAAGGTGAGTTTACTGTAGAACAAAGAGCATTGTATTTTGTTTCTTAATCCGTTCAGGTAGCTTGTGTCATTTTGATTAGAGAGCTGTGGCCATGATATTTGGAATTCTTATTGAAAGGTATTTGTGGATTGTCATTTTGGATGAGTTTTGATGATTTGTCTTCTTGATTATAGTTTGTTTTTTGTTAAAATATTACTTCATTTATTTTCTTTCTAGTCCATTGGTTGTGCTTTTCCCTCTATTCAGTTCAGAGTATTATCTATGATTTTATGCATGATGCACTGCAGTTACAATACAATATAAATACCACAATTATTGAATGAATTTTTTGCTATTACCATTCATATATCATGTACAGAAAGACTCATTCTTAGGGAGCTTAATGGCTTCTTCTAAATTTGATAGTTAATAGCACAGCAGTTCAATTGCAGGGTGTGTTATAAATGGCACAGCACTGATGCAGGGTGAAGAAGGGATGGAACAGCACAGAAACCAAATGATGTTTTTCAGAGGAAGGAAATGTGTCATTTGAGTTCAGCATGGATATCTAAGAGATTGTCAAGTCAGAATGAATAACGCCTAGAGAATAAAAAGTAGTATTCGAAGAATGATGGGATTGTTGTGGCTTGGTTTTAGCAAATTCAAGCTAGGCTTGTCTGTGTTTTCAGAACTTTCTTAATGTCTGTCAGATGAGCCCACGTTTGCTGAACCACTTCTTTGAATGTATACAAATGCCTTCACCTTCTAGTCCAACTATACATGCTTAGTCATGGCCACTGCCGTTCTGTTTCCCAGTAGCTTGGAAATGTGAAAAACAAAACAAAACTAACTGTCATTTGACTGATGAATAGATAATGAAAATGTGGTACATACAAACTATGGAACACTATAAATCTGTGAAGAAAAGTTAAATCATAAAACTTGCACATAAATAGATATAAATGGAAAACGTTATGTTGAGTGAGGTAATCCAGACTCAGAGAGACACTATAGGAAAATGGTGGAAGAAGGAGCTCTTGTGAATGGGATAGTAGGACGCAGGTGCTATGAAATGGGTAACAAAAATCAAGCATAACTTACCTGGAATGGTGAGGATAAATGAAACAGAGCATGAAGGAAAAATAATAACCCTAATAACCCTAAAGATGTATGAAAAGTAAATTGGACAATGTATTATTTTATAAGCATATATAATATGTATACAATTGTGTAAAAGTATATATAATACACACACATATATATATATATGAACATATGCACACATATGCATGCATGTGGAATGACAATGCTCCGTACAAGAACCATTGACCCATGAACTATCTCACAAGAAGTATAGATAATGTCCCTTAGAATTATGTCCTAGAAGAAGGAAAGAACATCCCAAAATGGTACAGGGTATTGCTGTTACCTTCCAGAATTTGAAGTTGATCAAAACACACATACTTCAGATACAGGACTTGGAGGAATTTAGCTGGGGATATCCTAGAAGCTTGCTCTTTGAGAACAAGGTCTCACACATAATATCAGAAGATGCTATGTAAGCTGTCAAGAAAATCAGTAGTCCTTCACTGTAGAGGAATTTTAATCAAGAAACGTGAATGTTCTGGCAAGGGATCACATCCAAAAACCTTCTAGGTCTATGTGATATGGTTTGAATGCAGAAACACTCTAGATTACAGTATGATCTGACTGAAATACAGACACACCTTTAGTACACACCTTTAGTCCCAAACAATGAAGGTAAGATTAGTTTGTAGAATGAAGCAGACATTTTTGAAAACGATGTAGAATTGAGGTACAGACAAAGTGATGAATCAGAGGAAGGTCTAATAGAATGAATCAGAAATAGGACGTACCCAACTCTCACAAGAACAGGACATGAAGGAGAGGCTGTTTAAGAGCATTGCAGGGAGAGACCAAGAGTTTATTAGTGGGACAGTTTTACAGAGACAAGCTGAAGAAAGAATAAGCAAGACTGAAGTGAATACAGAACAATTCAGAGAATGAGAAGGAGCCAGAAGATTAAAACATATAATGCCATAATTAGTTTGACACCAGGCAGAGCAATTAAGTCAGAAGCCAAGAGAAGGCAGTTTGAATCAGTCAGCTTAGAGAGACATTTGGCCAGAACATCTGAGTTGAACCAGGTAGTAAGAGTCCTGAAAGAGTTAGAAAGGCTTGAGAGTGGCTCTCTTCTCACCCTGCCAACTGAGGAAATAAAAATAACAATTATACTTCACAGATGTAAAACATAAAAACTGTAAAGGCAATGTGCAAGATATCCACAATGACGCAATACTGGCCATTTTATCTTGGAGGTAACAAAGAGCTATTTAATTGGAATACTTATTCTGAATACTTACCTTTATTCCCACAGATAATTATATCTTTCCCTTAACATCAAAGAAGCTTCTTTTTGCAGCATATGGAGATGATTACAGAGTTTCACAGTCAGTCAAGGTGCTAAGATTGAAGGACTGTGGGTGGCTCAACTCCATCTCCAACTGACACACCTGAAATGTTATCTTTACATCTTAGGCTCATGAAAAACTACAGAGCAGGCCAAATGTTGATAAGGAGAGGCCCAGGACAACTGATTCTAGATAGTGTCTTTTAGGGATGAGAAGGAAGATGCACCCATGAAATTTAAGTGACACTGGCTGAACAAGGCAAGATCAACACTAGTTGACATACGAATATGAACCAGGGAAATTCCACATGGCTCCATCCTTAAATGATAAGCTACAAATTGTCAGTGGTTGATTAGTAAGTATTAGTTTCCTCCAGAGACAAAGTCTCACATAGACTGTTCAAATGAAGGTTTTATCCCTGCACACATGAATATACAAGTAATGTGTAATGGACTCAGCATGCTGCTTATATATGTGTGTATATGCATATGCATATATGCAAGAAAATAATTAAAGAAGAGATTATGTATATGAGGGACTATAGGAGAAAATTTTATGGGTAAAGAGGGGTTAAAATGTTGTAGATATGGTGCTCATTGATAAAATTATCAAATATAATCTTAAGAGGATATAATTTTAGAAACATACATACAAGGTAAAAAGAACACTAGTTATTATGGCAGAAGCATCAGTCTGAGAAAAGATTGTGTAGAATTGTGCATATAGTAATTTCTTTTTTTTTATTAATTTATACTTGTTACATCTCTATGGTTATCCCATCCCTTGTATCCTCCCATTCTCCCCTCCCTCCCATTTTCCCCTTATTCCTCTCCCCTATGACTGTTCCTCAGAGGGATTACCTCCCTCTGTATATGCTCATAGGGTATCAAGTCTCTTCTCGGTGACCTGCTGTCCTTCCTCTGAGTGCCACTAGGTCTCCCCCGCCAGGGGACAAAGTCAAATGTGAGGCACCAGAGTACATGAGAAAGTCAAATCCCTCTCTCCACTCAAGTGTGGAGACTGTCCTGTCCATTGGCTAGATCAGGGTAGGAGTTTAAATTTTACCGCCTGTATTGTCCTTGGCTAGGGCCTTAGTTTGAGCGGGACCCTATGACCCAAATCTGCCTATCATAATGTTCTACTTGTAGGTTTCTAGGACCCACTGGATCCTTCTACATTGCTATTCTCATATGGTTCTCTCATCTAGAGTCCCAATAGGATGTCCTCCCCTCTGTCCCAGATTCCTGGTAAGGGAAGGCTTTCGTGGGACATGCTCCACATGCTGGAGAGGATGTGGGGAGAGAGGAACACTCCTTCATTGCTGGTGGGAATGCAAACTAGTACAACCACTTTGGAAATCTATCTGGTGCTATCTCAGAAAACTGGGAATAGGGCTTCCTCAAGACCCAGCTATTCCACTCCTTGGAATATACCCAGAAGATGCACCAGCACACAGCAAGAAAATTTGCTCAACCATGTTCATAGCAGCCTTATTCATAATAGCCAGATCATGGAAACAGCCTAAATGTCCCTCAGTAGAAGAATGGATAAAGAAACTGTGGTACATATACACTATGGAATACTACTCAGCTATTAAAAACAAGGAATTCCCGAAATTTGTGGACAAATGAATTGAGCTAGAAATGATCATAATGAGTGAGTTAACCCAGAAGCAGAAAGACTCAAATGGTATATACTCACTTATATCTGCATACTAGCCCAATGGGCATGTCCCACGAAAGCATATAGTAATTTCTTTCCCCCTTTTAATTCAAATTACCTGGTGTTCTTTTTCCACAGGAAATATAATGAGAAGGCTCTGAAAGAGGACCTACTACTCAGTACTTCATTGATGTTAAAAATCATTCTTGATAAGAAAGATAATATAGCATACAAAAACATGATTTTTAAAAACTATGGTGTAATGATAAACTATTGTTCTTTAAATTTTTAAAATGTTTTATATTTATTTACTTGTGTATGTGGTGTGTGTGTGTATGTGTGTGTGTGTCAAGAGCTGCGTTATTGCCGCGCCTTAAAGATGGCGCTGGCTTCCGCCTTCCACCCTCCCGACGGTGAGTGCTCTCCTTGGTAAACAAGTCCTTATATGGCTTTGAGGCAAAAGCACTAGGACCATTGGTCCCCATGACCTATACTGGACCTATGGAGAGGCTACACATGGCTCACCGATTGGCTTCTGCCTAGGATATAAGCTACAGCCCGGTTGGGTACAGGACCACTCCTCGGTTAGCTGTATCTGCATTCCTGAGTAAACTGTCTTGAGAAGGAACCTGGTTGTCTTGCGTCTTATTCCTGCTGGACAGGAAGGGCACGGACATGTGTTTGTGTGTGTGTGTGTGTGTGTGTGTGTGTGTGTGTGTGTGTGTGTGT
>OU015743.1:150372132-150448150 GCA_907169655.1 Acomys percivali
TGTGTGTGTGTGTGTGTGTGTGTGTGTGTGTGTGTGTGTGTGTGTGTGTTTATTGAGTATGGGGAGAGGAGATATTGGTCTATGAGTACACACTTTGAGCTCAAGGAAAATAGGTTTGGTTATCTAATTTATAGAATAGTGACTACACTTAATATTTCATGTGAGATTAAAATTCTAGGGGAATGATAGCTCTTTCATGTTCTACATTGACATTAAAAATAATTGTGAGATGATGGATATATGTTAATAAACTTTACTGTACTATTCCATCATGCATAAATACACTAGCTCACTTAGATAAATTTAAATATAAAAATTTTTCTTCAGTGCAATTAAAGGTAGTAAAAGAAAATAATATATATTATGCCAGACAATTATTCATGGGAGCATATAATTTTTATCAGAATCATTTGTGAGCCTGAGGTAAAATGATAACTTTGGAGGTAGGGCTATCCTTCATAGTAGATAATGTCTTGTTTAACATCAAAAAGAAAAAGCTTACATCATGGTAAGTCATTATACACTAACGGAAAAGTTACAGTATTTATTATAATTACAAGATAAATATTAAATGGGAATTTGGTATCTCTAGAGGTCCAATAAAGGATACACAAAAAGGATGACAAGAATTATAATTTTAGGTTATTATTACAAATTTAGTATATAAGATATACATTTTGTACAAATTAATAATCATTAACTTTTATCAATAATAAATGCAATATATATCTATTATAGGAAAAGGCAATAAAAAGAACAGAATAAATACTAAACTATAAATCACAACTCAAATTTTACCACCTACAAAACATCTAATTTTTTTCTAATATTTTTCTTCATTTAATTTTCAGTATTTGTTTATAAAAATAATAGCACCAAATATAAACTATTTTCCTCAATTTTTTGGGATTGTTACATCAGTCTTAGCTTTCCCTTCATGATATAACTTTTTTCTTCTTTAATTTTTTACATAAATTTTTCTTTTTAAAAGTATCCTTTCTGCAGTTACCCCTTACTCCTCTACCCTAGTCCCTCTCCTGACCTTTCCACTGCTTTATCCCCAGTCCACTTCTCCTCCATTCCTCTTCAGAAAAGCGCTGACCTCTTCTAATTGATGCTGGACAAGGCAGCTCAGTAGGAGGAAAGGACCCTAAAGCAGGCAGAGGAGTCAGAGACAGCACCTGCTCCCACTGATAAGGGTTCCACAGAAGACCAAGCCACACAACTGTATCATATATCCAGAAGGCATATGTCAGTCCTATGCAGGTTCCCTGG
Source organism: Acomys percivali (assembly GCA_907169655.1). Lineage (NCBI taxonomy): Eukaryota > Metazoa > Chordata > Mammalia > Rodentia > Muridae > Acomys > Acomys percivali. The sequence continues at coordinate 150,373,408 of OU015743.1, forward strand.
TTTTAAATTTAGTCTCGGTGACCCTCTATGAGCCCAGGTTAGTTGATTCTGTGGGTTTTCTTGTAGTAGCCTTGATTCCTCTGGTTCCTACAAATCCTCCCTGCCACCATATTCTGGAAGATACCTGACTTCTGCCTAATGCTTGGCTGTGGGTCTCTGTATCTGTTTCCATCAGTTGCTAGGGGAAGCTTCTCCATGATAACTGGGCTAGGCATCAATCTATGGGAGTAGTAGAATATCATTAAGAATCATTTTCTATCCAAGGTCTCTGGGCTAATCAGCCACTGAGGTCTATCTCTCCAGGAAGTGGAGGTTGGGATACCTCTCATGGCATGGATCTCAAGTTGGACCAGTTATTGGTTGGCCACTCCCACAATTTCTGTGCTACTTTTACTTCAACATGTCTTATAGGAAGTACAAATTTTAGGTCATCTCCTGATTACAGGAGATGACCAGTTCAGGCTCTGAATTCCACATTGCTAGGAGTCCTAGCTATGGGCACTCTCATTGATTTCTGGGAGTTTCCATTGCGCTAAATTTTGAGTTCATTCCTGAGATGAGTTGTCTCTGCCAGTACTCTCTCCCTCCATTCTCCCTAAAACTGTTCCCTCCTGTTCCATACTCAACTTTTCACCCAGACAACCCCCTCCCATCCACCCATGATCTCTATTCTATTTCACCTTCACAAAGAGATCCATCCCTCCTCATTGAACCCTCCTAGTTATCTTGCTTCTCTGGATTTGTGCATTGTAGCGTGGTTATCCTTTTTATTTTTAAGAGCTAATATACTCTTGTAAGTTGAGGATATGGCATGTTTATCTTTCTGGGTCTGGGTTACTTCCCTCAAGATGATTAATTTTTTTGGCAAAAGACACCATTAATAAGATAAAATGTCAGCCTAGAGAATGAGAAGAGATCTTTACCGATTCCACATCTGATAGAAGGCTAATATCCAAAATACATAAATAACTCAAGAAACTAGAAAGAAAAAATAATCCAATTAAAAACAGAGTACAGATCTAAACAAAGAATTGCCAAAGAGGAAACTTAAGTGGCATAAAAATGAAGAAATGTTCAACATCCTTAGCTATCAGCTGTATGCAAATTAAGACTACATTGAGATTCCACCTTGGGGCTGGAGAGATGGCTCAGAGGTTAAGAGCACCAGCTCCTCTTCCAGAGGTCCTGAGTTCAATTCCCAGCAACCACATGGTGGCTCACAACCATCTGTAATGACATCTGGTGCCCCCTTCTGGTGGGCAGACACATATGCAGGCGTAACATTGTATACATAATAAATAAATAAATCTTTAAAAAAAAGAGAGAGAGAGATTCCACCTTAAACTCTCAGAAGAGCTAATTTCAAAACATAGGTGACAGCTCTTGTTGGCAAGGATGTAGAGCAAGGGGAACACTCCTTCATTGCTGGTAGAGTGCAAACTTGTAAAGCTACTTTAGAAATCAATATGATGGGTTGCCTCAAGTCACAGCTATACCACTCTTGGGCATATACCCAAAGAACACTCCATTTTACCACAGAGACTCATGCTCAACTATGTTCATAGCAGCTTTATTACAAACTGTTGGCAAAAGGTTCTTTTGTACTCTACACAGTTTACCTTTGTTCATTTAAATATTGATTTCTCCATCCCACTCTCTGGATTAATCTGGACATTCCATTGTGATGCTTATTCTAAATATCTCCTGTTTCAAATTTGTGTAAACATGTCACCATTTGTTTTCTCTGTTGCCAATAAAAATAAACTAGTCAATGCTGAGCAATAACAGATAATAGAGTGGGGCATCCTGATCCAGTGAATACAGTAGAAAAATAAAGAAGGAGAGGATGGAGCCATGAGGAAAAGACCAGGAAGAATCTGGAGGAATGAGCCAGACCTAGGATATGATTAAAAAGCCAGCATAAAGTGGGAAATCTGAATGGGTGGAAAATATACTAACATGGAGGTTAAGGATGGAGTAATTATTCCACAGCATTGTGCTATAGGCTAATAAAGTAGATCGTAGTCTATCGGTACAAAGCTGGTAGAGAAGTAACTGCTGATTTCACTAAAATAATAATTCAATATTAAATATTAAGAGTAATTCAACAACTAACTGCCAGAAACTGTACATAACCAAAATGCCCCTCAACTAAAGAATGGAAAAAGAAAATGTGGTACATTTGTACACTGGAATATTACACAACTATTAAAAAATGACATCATAAAATTTGCAGGCAAATGGATAGAACTAGATTTCACTTTTTTATAAATGTAGTTTGTATACCCATTGGGCCTCCCTTGGAGAAACTAAATTTTCTCCTGTGAGGCATTGTTAATCTGAAATAGCTTCATGGTTGGGAGTTGGAGCTCACTTCTACTTCCTTGTCTCAGTGCTGAGACACTGTCTGTCATGAACCTGTTCAGGCACCATGCATGCAGCCGCAGGCTCTTGTAATTCATGTGTTCATCGGTCTTGTTTTGTCTTGAAGACACTGCTTCTTTGTTGACACCCACATCCTATGGTTCTTGTAATCTTCCTTCTTTCTCTTGTGCATAGTTTCCTTGATCCCTGAAGAGGGGTTTTGTTTTTGTTTTTGTTTTTTAATTAAACCTTTTTAAAATTTTTTTACATATACATCTGATTATTACACATATATAAAAATAGACTACCTATAGCAAGAAGAACTGTGACACACTCAGGAATTATATAAATGTTATGTTCTTAATGTTTGGGCTATTTGTATTTGACAGCCTTGAAGAAAACATCTTTCCTATCTTGGTGTGCCTAAAATTATGAATGTAAATCAATCTCCATCACATCTTGTCATTATCAACTTAAAATATCTATCTAGACCTAAGAACATCCCAACCCCCAAACAACTAAGCTTCATTATAAAACTAAGCTACCTGGTCTTTAACTTTTTCAGGTACTTGAGAAGGAGTAAAAGATTAACTGAGTATGCAGGGAGTGCAGGTTAATTAAGCCTGAAAAGGGTTTTTGATGAAAACATCTTATTTGGGATTTCGTGTTCCACAGTCTTTCACTCTTCTCACACTGTTCAGCTGTGGGTCTCTGTAGTATCTCCCAAGAATTCTCTGATGATGAATAAGCAAGGCACTGCTCTATGGGTAGAGAAGAAGGTTGCTTGGAGTCATTTTATTGCTACGTTCATCTAGCAGAACAAAAGCTTTTGGTTCTCCCCTAGGGCCATGGCTAATCTAGTCTCAGATTCTTGACCACAAGAGCAGTGCTGGGGATTGGTTCCATCTCATGGAGTGGGCTTCAAATCAAATCGGGTATTGGTTGGTTACTCCCACAAGCTTTGTGCCACCATTGCACTAGTGCATTCAGGTAACCAGTGTAGATTAAAGGGTTTTCAGCTGGGTTGTTGTTTATGTTTCTCCTTTGGTTATGTGCATAATGCATTGGGTACAATGAGCACCAGTCAGTAGACTGAAAGCTTGATTTTGACATTTGTTTGATTTCTCCATGTTTAATGAACTTTATATGTGTTGTCTTCAGCAATAGGCCCATGCTATCAGTTTGTGGGGAGCAAGCAATAGCTTTGGCAACAGCCTGAGTTGGTTTTTTTTGTTTTGTTTTGTTTTGTTCTTGTTTGTATTTTTGTGGTGGGGGCAGTCCATGTTCCACAGACCACTTTCAGCTAACAACTTCATTAGATACAACACATTCCTAGAACTTGAGGTTTAACTTGGTGGCAAGAGATATCTATTTGGGAGTTTGCCTCCCTTGTCAGTTGATGATATCATGTAGATTTCTCTCATAGATATAGGAGAGAAATTATATATATATATATATATATATATATATGTGTGTGTGTGTGTGTGTGTGTGTGTATTCCATATATATACATATGTGTGTATGTATGTATCCAAGATTTTAATGGCTTTATATTTAAGAGAATATAAGTCATGAAACTAGAAAAGGGCCCCTGAAAAAAGAAAAATATGTCTTATAGAAAATGGAGAAAAAGATAATAGAATATTAATTTAAAAACAGAAGCTGAGGCTATTCTATGCATAGGAGGAGGCAGGAGGTTAAGTGGAAGGGGAAGAACAGGGAAGGACAATAGATGAGGAGGATCAATAATAAAATAAAAGAATATATAAATATGATATAATGAAACTCATTACTCTGTATGCTAATTTAAAAACTAATAAAACAATGATGAAGAAATATGAGTGGTGTTTGGAGGATAAAAATACAAAATTGTAAAGATCTTTAAGACTTACATAAATCATATACTCAGTCATATTTTTTGTACTTTATGGAAGTAAAAAATGGGATATATGGTTAGGTATGTGGTTATAATTAGTCATTCAAAAATTTCTGCTACATTTTATTTTTCCATTCATAAAATCTTTATGACAGAGCCTATCAAAAGAGGGTTATCTAAATTGCACATGAGTGATTAGCAGGAAGAAATTATCTAAGAATATAGCAACCCTTGAATAAAAACATTTCATTAGCATGATGATTAATGGAGTTCTTTAGGGCTCTAAGAGTGAGTTGTTCAACCTTTGCATTATAGCTGTTATCACTTGATGCAACAATGAGTCATAATTGTCTAGACAGGTAGCTGACCTACGCATCTTGCCATAATTCTCTATAATTATTACTTGTTTAATAAAACAGTAGGCTCTCAATAACAGTTGGGCCACAAACACCTTGAGATTTACTATTTGAGATCTGAATTAATTCTTAAAATATAGAAAAGGCTGAACTGCTGTATTTAACAATATTCTGGAGGTTTTGTGATAAAAGAATATGTAGGAACATAGAAATGCTGCAAGATTTCTACTCTGATTAAATATGTGCTTTAGAAGAAGTGACTTAAAAGCAAGGAGTTATTTTACCATCTACAAACAAAATAAGTATCAAAATTTTTATGCCTTGGAAGTGTCTTCAACCAATAAATCAGAATACATAAAATAAAGTGCTCACTGGGGATACTAATACAGTAAAGCCAAAGTATATCAGTGTTTTTAAATCACTCATGACAAGTGCATATGCAACTTCTTGAATAAGAATTATGTTTTCCTTTTGAACTGTATATCATTATTACCCTGGGTCCTTATCAAATACTACTTCCATCCAAATCAGTAAAACCAGGAGAATACTGTGTTTGAGACAACAAAGAAACCCAAAACAACAAAATTGGTGAAGGTAGTGAAAGCGTCTATTGCTATTCTGGAGACTCCACGAGCCAAACTGAGAAACAGGGGTGATCTGATAGGTCCTAGAGATATATGACAAGACCCACTTCCTCCAAGTCTGTACACAATGTGTTCAGGGTAGCCTCTTGGAACAGGGACAACAGTACTCAGAAACACATGCATCAGGGTTGATTGTGCAATTTAGTCATAACATGGAGTTTTTGGGAGCTTCAAATTATTAAAGCAAAAAAAAAAAACCAATAATGTTGATTAAGCACTTATTTTATTAGAAGAATACTTAGTGTCAAAGGCAAAGATGCTGAAAGGATTAAGTAATCATGTAATATATCAACAAATTATTTTCTCTCTCCCTCCCTCTCTCTCTCTCCCCTCACCCCTACCTCTCTGTCTCTGTCTCTCTCTGTCTCTGTCTGTCTCTGTCTCTCTGTCTCTGTCTCTGTCTCTGTCTCTGTCTCTGTCTCTGTCTCTCTCTGTCTCTCTCTGTCTCTCTCTCTCTCTCTCTCTCTCTCTCTCTGTCTCTCTCTCTCATTACTATCATTTACTTTAAGCCACATATGCTAGGTATGTGATATCTCAGCTATAATTTTGACCTTGAATTGACAGTTTAAAAAGAGAATTTTGCTATAACCTTCAATATTTTCATCATAATCCACTGTTTTAAAGAGAACTATGTAATGTGACCCAGCTATAGCACTCCACCTCATATGTACAAAGGATTAGACATACTAAGGCATCATACTCCAAAGGCATTTGCTTACCCATGTTTATTGCCACTTTATTGACAGTAGTTAGGAAATAGAAACAACCTAAAAGTCCTTCCACTAAAGAATGGTTAATGAAAATTTGATACACACTATACACGTACTATGGAATTCTATCAAGCTGCTAAAAAAGTAAAATCATGAAACTAGAATTACAAAGGATCATACAGAATGAGGCCATCTAAACCTAGTAAGACATATGTTGCATTGATTTTTTTATGTGTAAATCCTAGCTTCCAATGCCTGTATGTGAATATGCAACCTAAGTAATTACAGAAAACAGAAAAGTATAAAATGAATATTTGGTGTGGTGGCTTGAGAAAGAGGAGCTCTAGAAAGAACAAAGTAGGAGGAAATGGGAAAAAAATGAGGAAAGATTTTATCTGGGGAGAGGGTGGGCAATTTTAAGGGAGAGAGAGAATTGATGATGGACACCAAGGATAATTGAAAAGGCCATAGAGAAACAAATTATACCATTTAAATCAAATACACAAACATATATTATATCAGTGCAAGGGTATATAAAGGAAGTTATAGGTCTGTGGCTAAGCAATGTCAATGGCTCATACTATAAATAGAGAATAGGGGGGCCTCTCTGGTTGGGGCAGCCCTTGAAGACTGCATGGATGTCCAGGCACTGTACAAAATTGGGCCCGCTTCTCACTGGCTGCAATGCTCTGAAGTGCTGCCCCAGTCTCTCACTAGCAATAGCACTTGGGATAGTGGGACATAGGCCTCAGGCAGCACAACAGAGCTAACCCTAGTGAGGTGGCCACATTTGAGCTGGCACCGATGTGGCAAGAGTGAGAGTGCCGCGAGAGCTCCACATCTTGACTGGGTAGCACAGTAGAGCTGGCTCTGAAGGCATGAGTGCTGGCGGGCAAGACCCAAAGGCTGGAGATCAGGAGCATTGACCCTGCCTCCTACCTATGGGTGGCCTAGCTGGAGCAGTGCTAGAGAGCTTGCCCTGGTGATGCAGAAAAGGGAGAGCTAGCATGTTGACCAGCTCAACTGCTATCCAGGCCCAGATTCAGGGCCCTGAGTTGGCCAACCCCCAAAATCTGTATCATCTGTGAATGGTTTGGGTCAGCCCTGCTGTTCCAAAGCCGCAGGATCTCCGTGACACAGGGCAACAATGGGATAACCTGGAGGAAGCCTGGTGGTTAGCATCCAATACAGATAGAGTCACAGAAGCCAGAGACCTTGAGTCAGACCGACGACTCATTGTCTCAAATATTTGCAAATGAAAATGTGTGGGCAGAGAGATATACTGTGGGACACATTGTGACATACTGCAACTGCCACCGTAAGATTTCTATGCCTTGGGTTGGCTTTTCTTTTGTTTTGTCTTGTCTTGTTTTTGTTTTTATCTTGGGGGTGGAGGTTGCAAGACCAAAAAGTAGATATTAGGGGACAAGAACATGGATGAAAATGGGGTGCATGATGTGAAACCGACAAAGAATCTATAGAAAGTTCCTTTAAGTAGGGTTAACATACCGATTCACCACACGTGGCACATTGTACACGATCTATAAATGTTTGATGGTCCTATGTTGAGCCTGAGCAAGATGGACATTACAAGTGAATCAAGTCACTAGAAAAGTTTGGAAATAAAATTTTACCACAAAAACTTACTCTCCCTCTCTAATCAGACTGGTGTTCTAAAGTACATTTTCCTCTTAGAGATTCATTCTCCTGATGATCAGAGCTTAGTTTGTGAAAGCCTATTCTGCTAATACCTCCTAGTATTTAAGATACAGTCACTAGAGCTTTGGAAAAATATCAAATTCAGCTGGCATTACCTTAATAGATGGCAAGGGGAATTAAAAGTTGAAAGGGACAAGGTATGTGTTCCACGATCAATAGATTGTTAGTATTCAATTACAGATTAAAAATATTTAGTATTACTCTATATACGACTGTATAACTGACTACTCTCAATGTAACTGTATAACTGTATGATTGATCATTAGCAAGTAGGTGCATACCTGCAGCTCTGAGTACTAAGAATTTTATGTGGCAATTATGGCTGTGGCAACCATCTTTTAGTCTGTGATACCCAGAGATAATTTTATTTACATCATAAATTGAAGAGATTCTTTGTAAATGGAAGAATTATCATAAAATCACCTTCCGTGTATCTCTAATATTAAAGAAGTTATGTGAAGTATACGCCCAAATACTCCCCAGCTATATGAGAGGTGATGAATTTTTGAGGTATATTTTGGGTACTACACACAATACTGGTAGATGAATTCTTTGTTATTTAGAAATAAGATCGGATTTACTACAAATATATCAATGTGGAGTAGAGATGAGATCTCTGATACATATGAACAGGTCTATGACTGAAAAACATTATGATGCTGGAGCATTTCAAAACTCAACCAACAGATACATCAGAGTCTGGATGCTAGCATCATAAGGTAAGTCTAGAATACACGGAGACTGAAGCAATTTTCTTAGCTTCAGTTACCCTAGGGTTTCTCCAGTTTTGTGGAAGAAAAACGGAAAATTCATTTCATTGCATCTTGCATTTAATAATTTCTTTTGTCTGAATGTGGAGTGTCATATCAAAAAGACTCCTTAGTTTAGGACATTATGTAAGAGCAAAAGGATTGAGGGTAATTGCATAAAATATTGCATTATATTACATCAATATAAATATTCAGGAAAAATAAATTATTAAATGTAAAGTGTACATGTTCCTTCATAAAGAAGACTTAAAAAGACAAAGTCACTAAAAGAGTCTAGAGTAAGTAGACCACATGGACTTAAGACATGCAACCTTATGTAGTTTTAGATTTATAAATTAAAAATGTGTAGGTGTGCTTCATTATTTTTAATACATTTAAATTCAAAACACATTTTGTCTTACTGTACCTTATAGTCAATTATCCCTGTCTTTCTCACTTAATAATTTATTAACTGGTTCACATTGTGTAGGTAATATATCTTTGCTAAAGATATAGCATAAAAAGATACAAAGATTTTCATGAAAGCAATTCATACTTATAAAATAAGAGTATAGTGGTGAGAGAGTTAAGTGAGACTAAAAAGAATTAGGTAATATAAAGGGAGAGACAAAAAGATAAACAGCAGAATAATTTTAGCTGTATACATAGGTCACTGGTATCAAACCGGAGTAACCTCACAAGAGGTTTGATACAAGATTTAAATATCAGGCTTACACAGGACAGAGATTATTCTCATTACAGAATAGCCTGTGCTTTTCCAGAACTCTTTAAAAATCAGGAGTCCAGCTGTAAGCTTGAAAGTATCTCCATTAGTTAGGTATCAACATTTTTTAAGCTTAAAGACTTCCACATGGTGGCAGTAAGTAGCTACTGCATTTCAGGGAAAGACCTGGCAAGAGCTTCATATACGTCCCATGCAATGGAAATCTCTGTTGTACCAAGTTAAGTATCTGGTGAGTGTATATTCTAGGGAATTCAGAATTGTGATGGAAAATCCGTCTTCAACCAGCCCTCTGAGACAGTCCACTAGAATATAAGTTACAACTCTGATTACACAGCAAAATCCTCTATCATCCACAGTGAGGATGCCAAAACACTATGCTAAACCTTCCAGTTGTGCTGGAGACAAGCCAGTGCCCAGCTCTTGGTCTTAAGTTCACCATGCTTTAACCTAGCTTTGTGCTTTTCATGAAGTTCTCTCCAGATTTTCAAGATTTCTTCTTTTCTTCACAGGAATAAATTCTACTGTTCATACAAGGAGTTCTAAAGAAGATCATTCCTTCTATTCTCAATTAGGTATTCTTTATATGAATGCCTATGTAACCATATACTCACCCTCTAGTCTAGTGCCTATTACTTGATATTCTCCTAATATTTTTTCTTAGACAAGTAAATAGTTTGTCTAAGAAAATTTAAGTCTGAGCTTTCTCAATGTAACTCAGGTTTAGCCAGGAGATGGTGACCTTCCTGCCTCTCAGTCTCTTTGGGTGCTGTGATTATAGGCATAGGCCACCCCCTCTTATAGGTCAGAAGTCTTAATTTAGTTTTATTTTTCCCTATGATATAGTCAAATATATTCCAATAATCACTTATGGTAGCATTTATAACAGCCTAATCTTTGAACAATGGTGTGCTTGTCTATTTTAGAAACAGGATCTCAATCTGTAGCCATAGTAGACTAACCCACAGGCTGTAGCCTTGGCTGGTATTAACTGCAGTAACTCTCTTGCATCACCCATCTGAGTGCTGAGATTGCAGGCATGGGCTATGGTATTCACCATCACCATCATCATCATCATCATCATCATCATCATCATCATCATCACTTGTTTACTAACCCTCTGTAGCCAGACTCCAGCTGCTGCAACAGACACTATGAACATCTTCCCATTTTTATTCACTGCTCCACTACTGGCTCTGACCACAGAACCTGACACATAGAAAACAGACATTTCCAGACATTTTTGTTAAGTAATTGACTCACTGAAAATATGTACCTAAGAGAACAGGAGTCATAGTAAAAGATAAAGTTGTGATGACTACCTATCTAATAATTTAGTAAAATACTTATAAACATTTCAAATAATTGAGGTTTCATTTCAGAATAAGTTGGGATAATTTTGTGTCTCGTACTCTTTAATCATTCTTTATTAACTACATTTATCCTGGCTCTCCTGGATGTCTAGTGAATAAGCAATTCTCTCTGGAGATCATGGAGTACAAGTGATCAACAGTTTGCTTAATTAGTTTTGAATGAGCCCAAAATTCAGCATATTGCTTTCAACAAAAGTTTTGCTAGAAGTTAAAAATACATAAAATCTTTGGGAAATAGGAAAGATACTATATTTTTCACTCATTTGGAAATGTTATCTTTCTAGATACACATTTGTGTGCCCTCAAAAAGTTCATGTTGAAACTTAATTCCCAGTGAAAAAACTATTTAGGCCCTTGAGGAAATGATGAAGTCATAAAGGCTTTGCTCTCAATGATAAAAGTGACAGTTTCCTAAAAGGACTCAAATGTGGATGGTGTTGCTTTGGTCTTTCTGCCTTTTTACCACGTTCAAAGATGACACTCATTTTTTTTTTTCTGCCATGTCCATACATAACAGAGGAGAAGTCTGGACGTTACCTAAGCCTGCATTTCTTGATCATGGATTTTCAGATATTAGACCCTGAGAATTGATTGGCTAGACAAAGGTATTATGGTAACTCAATACAGAGACAATGAGACCACTGTTGAAAAGTGAAGTCCTGAGATTAGATAGACTTTAAACTTGGGAGTGACCATAAAATGTTATTCTGGTGATAGTTAAGTTGAAGAAAAAAAATCAAAGGTCTTGTTCTTCTTGGAGATTGCCTACATAGTGACTAATCACAACGTTGGTGGGAATAGACAATACAGACAACTGTGATGAACTCTTAGCAATGAGAGCCAAGACAGTAGGATCTAGCGGAAAGAACAGTCTTGTTATTAAATAACAAAGAACTTGCCTTATTTTTTTTAGATGCCCAAGCACTTTGTGGAAGATAGAATGTGTATGGGATAGTTAGAATATTTAGTTCAAGAATCCAGTCACCAAAGTTTTGAAGTCTCTGCATATATTCCCTCAGCTGCATATGAGAAAAAAAGAGGGAAATACTTTAATGCTGTAACATATCATAAATAGGAAGATTAAATTTAAAGATTCTGAAAATTCTTGGCATGGACAGATGTAGATACTAAGAAATTATGCTACAGGAAAGCATCAAGATTGGCTAATGCAGGTAGAAAGAAGCCAGACACTTTTATCAAGACGATGGAAAATGCTTCTATATGTTTTTCTGAGACATCTGATGCTTGCACTGGCATTGCAGGTCAGCAGTGTCATATGAATGAGGGCAGAATGATTTTCAGGATGATCATGAAAAATTAGAACTCACTTCTCAGAGTTGCTGTGAATTTCCATTCTACACATTCTACTAAGAGGTTTCTTGCATCCTTGTCTATGAGTCACATGGGTTAATATGTGGCTTTAGTTACCAATACAGACGATATGCACGTGCAAGCTGAGGCCGCAAGTATCCATATGTAGCAAGAAACAACTATAAATGTTGTTAGACACAAAATTGTAAACTTACTTAAAACAAATTTTTATGATTTTCAGTTACATGTAATTGAATGTGTATCTAAGATCAAAAATTCAAGCCACACCACATGCTGGCGAGGATGTGGAGAGAGAGGAACACTCCTTAATTGCTGGTGGGAATGCAAACTAGTACAGCCACTTTGGAAATCTATCTGGTGCTATCTCAGAATACTGGGAATAGGGCTTCCTCAAGACCCAGCTATTCCACTCCTTGGAATATACCCAGAAGATGCTCCAGCACACAACAAGAAAATTTGCTCAACCATGTTTATAGCAGCCTTAGTCATAATAGCCAGATCATGGAAAGAGCCTAAGTGTCCCTCAGTAGAAGAATGGATAAAGAAACTGTGGTACATATACACTATGGAATACTACTCAGCTATTAAAAACAAGGAATTCCTGAAATTTGTGGACAAATGGATTGAGCTAGAAATGATCATAATGAGTGAGTTAACCCAGAAGCAGAAAGACTCAAATGGTATATACTCATTTATATCTGCATACTAGCCCAAGGGGCATGGCCCATGAAAGCCTTCACTTATAATAATTTAATAACATAATTTTATAACAAAATATAACTTATATTTGAACATAATTTTCAATTACATTTCACAGGTCTAGCATGTGAACTTTGAAGATAACAATGTCTGTTGCCGTGTCCAAAGATTGAGGCACGGTGACATTTGGTGGCATCCATGTGGCACTAAATTTACACTCAGAGAGAGTGCATAAATGGTAACTTGGTTGACTATACAGAAGATTATTAGTGTGCCATTTGTCATGACAATGTATTATCCGATTGACTATCATTATATTTGGGAAACATGCCATTTGTTCAATTCTACATAACACCAGCTTGGAGAATTTTTTCGAGATGAATCATCCCAGTTGTTTAGATACTTTTTAGATGAGACTTTTGACTTAAGATTTTTTTAACTGATGCTAAGTCAATCTTAGGGCTATTATGTAACCAATATACTTTGTTTATGAGGATATAAATTTTGGGGTTCATGGTTAGACCACTCTGGTCTGAAAGTGAATCTATTCCAAAAAATAAGTTGAAATTTAATTCCAAGACATCAAATTAAGAGGCAAAGCCTTTAATAGATAGAAAAGTCTTCTATATTATGAAAACTTTGTCTTTATAGATGATATTATGATTATTATAAGACTGTTTGAGGGAATGAGTTCAGTTCCTTTTGTCTCTCTGCTTTCTGTCACATTAAAGTAAAATAATCACACCTTCTGCCCTGCGAGAAGCAGTAATAGGCATCATGTCAGAAGCACAGTGAACCTTCTCACAGACTGGACATGACAGTTCTTTGAATTTGGACTTCCCAGCCTACAGGAGTGTGAAATAATGAATCTCTGCTCTCATAAATAAGCCAATTTCTGGTATTTTGTTACAGTATCACAAAAAGACAAAGATATTTGAACAGAATACTCACTTAATAATTTGCCAAAGAAAATGTCTTTATCTCAGAAATATGATGTGCTAGATAGCATACCAGACCATTTACTTAAATAAATATATAGAAACTCTTTTGTGTTCTGGAATTCATATATGGTTTGCTTTACATATTACCAGGACTGGCTGAGAGTAGATTTGTAGGTTATAGAGCACTGTTTTATTAAGATAGAAAAAAAATAGAATGGTGTGACTAAACCCGGCTGGCCTCTGAGCAATGGAGGAGGAACTGTAACAGTAGTCCTTCTGTCTCTCAAAACTACATCAGAGTCTACGTGCCAAGAAATTTTAAAGAAACCAACATTGCTGTTTCCAGACAGCATACTTTATTAGAGGATGAAGCAAGCTGACAAGCTTGGAACGAAGATAATCATGAGGCAGAAGATCTCAAACACAGCTTCTGGATGCAGTCCGGGGGGGGGGGCACTAAATAAAATGCAGCCACAGGGCTGCTGTATGCATGAGTCTCAGCTTCAAGCCTCTCACAGGATGATGGGCATGGGTTTGAAGTTGGACTAGCTTCAAATAGCTTAGATTTTTATGAACATTTGCAAAAAAATCCTACATTTTCTTTTTTTTTAATCTAAGATAACAGAATTCTCCAAAACTTAATGACTATAGTAGTCGTTTGCTTAATATTCACTTGCCTTTCTCTCCCCATGTAAGATTAAAAACTGTAGTTTCAAAATTCTTAGTCACTTGAAAAGCGGAAATGAGTCTCCAGTCTACCTCAGTTTTTCTTAAGTACCCATGACTGAGCTCCATGAACGCTGGGTGTTTATTGGGTCCTGGAGAGTGAGCACACTATTTTGAAGACTGTCAGGAACTGGCACAAAAATTGATAACACAGTACACTTACTTGTTATTTGTGACTTTACCTCTTGCCATTACCATATCTATTTTCTACATTCATTAAATGTATCCATGTTGGAGAATACAACCAATTGATCATGTCTCCAACCACAAAGCCGCCAAGCTCATTTGGCTTCCTCAGCCGATATATTTTTGTCTCTGAGTCACTAAATACCTGAAGCGTCTTTGATCACTTCATTTTTTGTATTTTACCATATTTTGGTTCATGACTTAACCAAGTGGAAATGGAATCATATTCTTAGCATCTTCTATACCTACTGAAAATTAGGTTCTGAAGATCATTGGATCTTGTTTCTGGAAGTAGCCAAAGTATATCTATGCATATCGATGAAATATCTTAATAAAATAACTACGCTGTTGTATTGCCAACTGGAAAACTGTGTGTGCTTATCCCACTGGACTGTTCTACTGAAAAAGGCAGGAAAAACACTTTGTGTGCTCCTTACCTCTTATTTGTTTTACCTTTGTGTGTTATGAATGAGAGAAACTGTCATCCAAAGGGTCTTAGAATGTCTTGTGGCAATTAAAGCTTGTCACTGGGTTCTCTTTGTTTAAGGGAAAGTGTACTTGTGGGCTGCTCCTTTTGACTCATTATGGTATCAAGTTGATATTGTTGTTGCTTGCATCAATGAAAAACAGTCTGATATGGAAGCACTCAATAGGGATACTTGCATAATACTCTGTTTTGTTGTATTGATGTGAAAAGCTCCGATCTTCTCTCATTATAGCTATTTTTATACAGAGCATTGTAAATCATAAACACACAAAAAAATACATACTCCCCTACATTCAAATTTTACCACATCTCAAGAGTGTTAGGAGATTTTTAGTGTGGAGAAAGCAACAGCAAACCAAAAATGGCTAGTGGTGACTTTTTAAACTATTTGATGGCCAGAATCATTCTAACTTACTCTGCAAAACTCTATTTTTGCTTAAAATAACAGTTAATAAATCTGAGTATCTTGACAGGATAGTTTTAATTTTCTAGAAAATACAGTTTAGAGATCAATTTAATAGTTTTATTATCATAGAAACTGAATAGAAAAGAAAGAAACGAAGGCAAATACACCTCAAGTTCTAAAATCTAATTTTAAGACAAATGCTCTGTCATATTTTAACAAGCAATTTGATGTCTCTGAATCTGATTTTCTTTTTTTTTTTCTTTTTTTTTTTTTTTGGTTTTTTTCGAGACAGGGTTTCTCTGTGTAGCCTTGGCCATCCTGGACTCACTTTTTAGACCAGGCTGGCCTCGAACTCACAGCGATCCGCCTGCCTCTGCCTCCCGAGTGCTGGGATTAAAGGTGTGCGCCACCACGCCCGGCTTGAATCTGATTTTCTACATCTGCAAATAATTAAATTTACTTAAGTAACTCTAAATTAATTGAGAGAGTATATGCAAAAGAATTTTGTAGAATATAAACTGAAATGGGTACATTTTATTTATTAACAGATTGCATACCAATGTAAAGCCCATAATTACTTGCCAATCCTAAATAACTTAATATAATTCATTATTATCATATTTTCAGTTGCAGCTTCCTATTATTTACTTATTTATTTATTTATAGATAGAATATCACCATGCAATCCATTCTGGTTTTCAATTTATGATTCTCATGTCATTGGAGGTTTGTAGGTAACCATCATTACACCAGGATTCATAGTATGGGTGTGTATGCACATGTGTACACATATGTGTGTGTGTGTGTGCGTGCATTGGGGGGCAATATGTATTTGCTGCAGGGGACCAGAGTGTACCTGATGTAGATCCATGTGTCCTGTCTACCTTTTTTTTTTAAGAGACGCTCTCTTATTGAGACCTGGAGCTAGTCAAGAAAGCTAAAATGGATCGCCAGTGAGGCTCAAGACAACTGGCTGTTCTTCCCCTGTCTTTGGATTACAGACATCATGGCACAAAGCATATATTTCATGCAATGAAAACTGGCCACAGGTCTATACGATTGTGTGACAAGTACTTTACGAGATGCCTTTCTAATGAACATGTTTTATTATTAGTGGTTTAATGCGAGTTTTAACCTATTTGCATATGTAATAGTATTTTAAGAGTCCAAATTTCTTAATACAACAGTATTCTCTGTACTTGGTAGCATAGTCCTGGCAGCATTTGAAGTCTTAAAATAACTGTGGTAGTCAATGATGAATCCTCTGTTTAGGAATATACATTGGTTTTGCCATTATATATTGGGTTTTGGAGATGGGGTTTCTTTTTGCTACTTTGCCTGGACTCACTTTGTAGACAAGGCTGGCCTCAGAATCATAGCTATCTGCCTCTGCCTCTGCCTCTGCCTCTGCCTCTGCCTCTGCCTCTGCCTCTGCCTCTGCCTCTGCCTCTGCCTCTGCCTCTGCCTCTGCCTCTGCCTCTGCCTCTGCCGGGATTAAAAGAGTGCACTACCAATCCCAGCTGCCATTAAATATTTTTGACCTGTTAGTGAAGCAACACTTTTTTTGAAGTTGGTACTCCAAAGTGCCTGTGTTATTCCTGAATTTTCTCTGAATAATTTTGGTATTTCTATGGAAATTTCAAAGAAATACCTAACTAATCCCATATGTCAGTGGTCTGGTGCTTATGGTTTGCTCTAAAACAGGGCATTTTGTGGACAGGCACCTCTGCCACTCGGGTACACAGATTAATGACCTCAGCCATTTCTACACATTGGTTTCTCATACTTGTTCTTTTATTATAATTGATTGTTATCCATTCACAAATTGATACCTACAGATATCATGCCTAAAGTAGCAAAATCACCATGCACTGTATTTGTGCACCAATTTGGAAATGATTGGAATCCTTATACTCTTAAATACCCAAATTAGAAATATTAGTAATCTTCCTTTTTTTTAAGTTCCTTTAAATTCTCATCATAAAATTATGTTCTTCAAGGAACTTTATAATTTTAAAAAATATTTTATTAATTTAATCATATTACATCTCAATTGTTGTCCCATCCCTTGTATCCTCCCATTCCTCCCTTCCTCCCATTTTCCCCTTACTCCCTTCCCCTATGACTGTGACTGCGGACAATACATGCAGTAAACTTCGAACCCCTACCCAGATCTAGCCAATGGACAGGACATTCTTCACAGTTGAGTGAAGAGTGGGGTCTGACTTTCACACGAACTCTGGTGACTCATATTTGACCAAGTCCCCTGGATAGGGAGGCCTGGTGGCACTCAGAGGAAGGATAGCAGGCTACCAAGAAGAGAACTTGATACCTTAGGAGCTTTATAATTTTATAAGCGAATGAAATACTATTTTGTATATCCTTGGGATGCTACCACATAGAAAAACAGTGGTTTGATATTGGTAAACTCTGTCAGTGACGAGTGTTTATCAGTTTTATATTCTTATTTGTTACTCCTCTGGGTTTTTTGCTGAAATGTAAGTTTTAATATTGTACTTTGTTCTTGACCTTTTAATTATATCATTTTTGTTTTCATATAATTTAAAATTTTACTATTGCCTATTCATCATATCTTAGAATGATGCCATATTTTAGATTAAAAAGCAGAATAAAATATTTCTGAGTTGAATTATATTTATAGGAATAAAGTAAATGCTTTAAATTTTATTATATTTTTATCTAGTTTCAATACTTTCTTTTGCTTCATGAAGAATTTCTGGTTTATATATCATTGTGAACTTATTTCAAATATTTGTCTATCTTGCATTTTTCTAATTCATATCCAATTTAAATTAAGTGATCCTCTCATTTCCAAAATGGTATTTTCATATTTAATATTTCTCTCTGGAATCATATATTAACTTCTATTCATGCTTTGTATCAACTATATAATTGAATATATTTGACATGCTGTTACATAAGAGTATTTGATGATTAACCTTTATCGTAGGTGAATACCTTGGATGTGTAGCTACTTGAGCTTGTGGGGGTGCTGGCTCCCAATGTCATCGGGGCCGTGGCATTTGATGATGTACAATGAGGAAAGGCTTATTATCGGAACTTCAGCTCCAACAGTTTGAAAAGTTCAAGATGAGACAAATTAATCCTCACAGGGGATAAAGTATGAGGACCTTCAGCAGAGAAGCAAAGAATGGCAAGCTCTTCAGACTGTGTATGGAAAAGACTTTCCTCTATTGAACTTGCAGTGCCTTTCCTGAAAATCAATTGACCATTGACGATTGGCTCTATTTCTTATTCTAAGTTTGATTTTATTGGCTATATGTCTTTCTTAACCACTGCAGCACACTATGTTAACTACTCTAGTTTTATGTACTTTTTATATTAGAGAGTATCTGGTACCAGCTGGGCCTTTACAATGTTTATCTGTTTAAAGCTTTGAAATTCTAAATTGCTTTTCCATATGAAGTTCAGAATTGAACTTTCAATGTCTTTAAAAAATTGTGTAGGTATTTTGATAGGGATTGCATTGACTCTGTAGATTGCTTTTGGTAGGATGGCCATTTTTACTATGTTAATTCTCCCTATCCATGAGCAAGGAAGATCCTTCCATCTTCTCATGTCATCTTCAATCTCCTTCAGAGTTTTGAAATTTTTTTCAAACAAGTCCTTCACTTGCTTAGTTAAAGTAACTCCTAGATATTACTCTGGTGCCTCACATTTGACTATGTCTCCTGGCGGGGGAGACCTAGTGGCACTCAGAGGAAGGACAGCAGGTCACCGAGAAGAGACTTGATACCCTATGAGCATATACAGAGGGAGGTAATCCCTCTGAGGAACAGTCATAAGGGAGGGGAATAAGGGGAAAATGGGAGGGAGGGGAGAATGGGAGGATACAAGGGATGGGATAACCATAGAGATGTAACAAGAATAAACTAATAAAAATAAAATAAAATAAAATAAATTAAAAAAAAAGAAATTCTAAATTGCAGATCAAATTTCTCACTTCTGTAAAAAAGAAAGAAAGAAAGAAAGAAAGAAAGAAAGAAAGAAAGAAAGAAAAAAAGAAAAAAAAGATCACTGTGATTTTGGGAGGAATTACACTGAAGCAGTAGATCTCCTTATCAGATGATATCATCTTCAGAATAAACTTTATTGCATCAGCATGTGCTGTCTTTTCATTTAGTTAGGCCTTTAAGTTATTCTACAAATAAATTTACTATCCAGTTTATAAATTGTTCATATTGTTGGCAACATTCATTCATTAGAATTGTAATTTTATAAAGGTGTTATAAATTGAGCCATTTATTGATTTTCCTTTTCAAACTGGTGATTGTTAGTTTATAGACTGCATCAAACTTTAATATATTGATTTTATAACATGAAAATATTTTCAATTTGTTGAGTTTTTCTAGTGAGTTCTCTCTCCCTTTCTCTCTCTCTTCTTCCTTTTCTTCTTTTCTTTTTCTTCCTCTTCCTCTTCAAATTTTTGTATTCACAGTAATGTCCTCTGCAGACAGCAATATATTTCTCTTCTACTTTCTCATTATGTTTTCTTTCTAATAATTCTTTATAAGCTCCCAGTATAACAACTTTGAATAACAAACACATAAAGTTGAGAAAGTAGTAGATCTAGTCATAATTCCTTGACTTCTATATTTTCTATACTTTGCTTTCTTATTCATTTGCAAAGACTAGGTCTGTATTTTTGGCGGGTAGAGGCAGGGAGGGGCTTTGAGTCAGGGTTTCTCTGTGTAGCCTTGGCTGTCCTGGACTCACTTTGTAAACCAGGCTGGCTTTGAACTCATAGTGATCCACCTGCCTCTGCATCTCCAGTGCTGGAATTAAATGCGTACACCACCACACAGGCTTAGGTCTGTCATTTTGGATGCCTGGTTGATGGTCTTTTTTCCCTTATCTTGCAATGCCACTCTCTCTTCACTGCACATATTCTGATGAGATATCTGCTAATGTTCCTACTTGTGGTAAATTAATTTTTCCCTTAGTGTGTTCCTGATTCTAATTTGTTTATTATATATATATGTGTGTGTGTGTGTGTGTGTGTGTGTGTGTGTGTGTAGTGGCTTGATCTGTGTTTGTATATCCTTAAACTTGTACTACTTTGAAATTATTTGGTTTTTTGAGTTCAAGAAGAGTAGTTTTTATAAAATTGGAGTTTTAACCATTCTTTCATCAAATAAATGCAATTAGGTTTTGCACTTCCATTTAGCATTTCCTATATGTGTTGTTGTTGATGGTGGCCTACAGGCCTCTGAAACCAGGCATAGTTTTCTCTTTGTCTCTGGGGCTGAGTAATCTCAATTGACCTAGCTTCAGCTGTGCTGATTCTGCTTTCTAGCATCTCTAATCTGCTTTCGATTTGCTCTAGTAACTACTTAACCCTGCTTGTGGTATCTGTCCATTCCCAAGTCTATATTTGGTTCTCTTCTCTTTCAATTACAACTTTACTTTTTAAATTCTATAGTTTGTAAAAAGAAAATTAAAAGCAACCAATAGTTTTATTTTAAAATGCCTACTATATTTGAATGAGGAAGAGTTGGAAGTACATGTTCATTTTAGATATTCACATCTTAATAGCACCAAATATTTTATAGTTTGAGTATATTAGAAATGTCAATTATATCCCTATAAGTATGTCAATCTGAATCCCCTTCCCAAGGAAGTACTAGACTGGTTTTACTTCTATTGGCTGCTTTACTCTGTCAAATTTTCTAGCTCTTTTTAGCTATTTTATAGCTATTAATTTTCATGTAAATATAACAAAAAGATTTAACATACAGTTTATAAAAACCTACATATTTTAATAGTAACAAATACTCTGAATCAATATAATGAAAACTATTTAGATTCTTTCTCAATACAATTGTAATTAAAAATATTTAAGATTTGTTACTATAAAGCATTTGTCAATTATTTGCCACATTTTTATTTGCCATAGTCTTTTTATGTAGAGATAATATTTTTATGTATATATATATAATTAAAATACATATATATTATCCTAAAATTTGTATACTTTCATCTTCACTTAAACATTCTTCTCCTCTTACTTTTCCCAAGAAATTTTTCTTTTTATTTATGTAAAATATTTAGAAACTGCATTATTAATTTTCTTAGTAATATGATATTTCAACAATGTATATCATATTGAGTAATTACAATATCTTAAACCTCAATTTGGAAATAAAAAATTTAAATTATTTTGTTTATATTCTATCCTTCAATATATGTGCAATGCCATCTATTATTTAATTATAGTGTTTATGTTTTTAATATGGTGTTTATTTGCTGCAGAGATTTATCAAGTAGAGATGCTCTTACTATAATCTACATTTGCATATAAACGAAATGTATTCTTAGAGATTTTTCTCATTTTTTAAAATGTTTGGCCTAAACTTCTTTCATTCTTTCTTCTTCCACAACAAACAAAACATCAAATTTTAATGGTTAACAACATGAAAGTTTATTTTCCACCCATATTGGCTAGAATGAAGTATTCACCAACAGCCTTCCTTTTTACATGATTCAACTATTTCTTGTTACTGTGTCTCTGATGTCTTGTGAGACACCTAGGCTTTTTGCTCAGTCAAATCATGTGAGAAAAAGAAAGCAGAAGACATTAGGCCCAGAGTGGTACACATGAGCCTGCTAACATAGTGTTGTCCAGAACTCAGGTGTAATTTCACTCAACTTCAAATGAGAACAGAACTCTGTACTAAGGGAGTGGTGGTGAAGTTTTCATGAAACAAGAACATTTTATACTGCATCTTTCCATTAGACAAATAAATGTATTGAAAACAGAGTTGACAGCTATTTCTCTTAGAATGCTGACAATGTTATTTTTTCCCTTCCTTTCCTACTATTATTTGTGAGAAGTTAGTTGACAATCTAAATGCCTTTCTAAGTGCTTCATAATGTTCCACGATGTTTTAATCTCCTTTTCTGTCAGATACACCTGCAGAATTCTTTTCAGTTTACTAAAGTTTCTCTCCTCCCTTTTGTCTCTCTCTACACATATGTGTGTGTATGTGTGTGTATGCATACAGAGGTTTCAAAAATGTTTAAAATATTATTACTGTGTTTGAATAGTCAAGTTTATTGAGATACAATTAATATGGAATACAATTTGCTCATTTATTTATTTATTTACTGAAAATAAAGTATTTGGACAAATAGCTAATTAAAATAATATAATTTAGCATATTAACAGTGTGTTCTTATTGTTTTCATTTAGGGAAGTCCTGCTATATATTGAGATGTAAGTTAAATGAAAGAAGCTGGCGACAAAGAACAAACACTGTGTGATTTCACTTTCCTATGAACTCTAGAAGCAGAACACTTTATTTACTTATTTATTCACCTTACTCCCCAATCATATCTCCACTCCTTCCTCCTGGTCTCATTCTCCCACCCTCGTCTCCCATTTCCCCTCCCCTACTCTTCAGAAAAGGTGCGTTCCCCCAAACCCACCCAAACATATCAAGGCACATTAGGAAATAGTGTGTCCTCTTCCCTCGTGGCTTGGAAAGGCAGCCCCACAGTAGGAAGTGATCAAAAAGCAAGCAACAGAGTCCAGAATCCATGTCAGAGACAGCCCCTGCTTGAGAACCTACATGAAGACTGGGCTGCCAATTGGCTACATCTGTACAGGAGGCCTACCTCCAGTCCATGCATGGTCCGTGGTACGTGCCTCAGTCTCCCTAAGCCCCTTGGGCCCTGGTTAGTTGGCTCTTCGGTCTTCTTTTGTAGAGCCTGTCCCCTCCCTTCTATCATTGCTCTCACTCTTACAGAAAACTCCTTGCACACTGCCCAGTATTTGCCAGTGATATCAATATCTGTTTGGCTCTGCTGCCTGGTGGTGCAAGCACAGCAGAGTATCATTAATAGTGTCAAGGGTTGGTTCTCTCACAGGGGGTGGGGCAAAAGCGGAGCACTCGGACAAGTAGAGAAGGTCATGGCAGTGTTAGTCAAGATCCTCAAACTTTCATTCATACCATGAATAACGGACTGGAACATGGCTTGTGATGTAATGCACTTTCAGCAAAAGTATAAGGGATGGAATTCACCCACCAAAATACATGGACTTGTTAGATGGGCTTAGTGAGCTCACCTGCAATCCCGTGGGGAAAAGTGGTCATAAGCAATCCTGGCACTCACTGGATAGCTTTTTCAGATCCTGCCCCCAAATTTACCTTGCCTCAATATGTAATATGAAGAGGAATGGAGAAAGACCTCTGACATCATCCTCATGTGTATGCACTCATTTGCATACAAACCTATGTCCATAAAACACACACACACACACACACCACATACATGCATATAAATAAGTATATAAATAAGATGAATAAAGTTGTAGGATCAAATATGCAACAGAATGACCAGTTAACAATATTCTGTTTACTTAAAATATTCCCATGAAATATATACATACACATCCCATGAAATATATACTTACACATGCGCACACACGGGGAAAACTGTATCTGATTGTGAATAGGTAAATTAAACCATGTTTGAAATGTATACATTAAATAATTAGACTGTACACCTAGTTTTTAATTTTTACTTTGCATTTGTAAGAGAATAAAGCTTAGTAAAATAATGGATTTATTTTGATATCCATTTAATATATTTTAGCTTTGCTCATTTTTAATATTTTTGTATTATTTGTTAATGAAACTATTTCATTTCTATTTTACTTATTCTAAAATTATTTATATTGTTAGAACAAATTAATTTTTTTCTCAGAAAGCATATATCAACTACTTATTGGTGTCATCTTTTTAAACAGTATTTTCATTCATTAACTTTGCAACTAAAGGGTTTTAGAAATAAGGATATTTCTCCTGATTCCATTCTGTTAATCTGTGTCTATTTATTGGTGTTTGAGACATTAATTTAATAAGAAATATTGATTAATTTTTAATATTGTTGTTGTGCAGGTTTTCCACCTTTTGAATAACTGTTCTGGGATTATTTATTCCTGGTGTCATTTTGGGTTCATTTAGCACTCTTTTAGATAAAATTTTTCAATCTATTGTCTTTTGTAAAGCTAGATTGGTACACAGAACATGCATGATTTTTTATCATCAAATATTTTTCCTTCCTCATTAATTGTGATTGATAGTTTTGATCAGGGATGGCATCTGCATTTTTTTAGAACTTGTGTGTTCTAAATAATTCTACTTCTAAAATAAATTATAATTGATCAAGATGGAACAATGTACTTATGTGACTTGTGTTAACTTTTCAAAATAATGACACCATTCTTTGGCACGGCAGTGTGGACATAGGAAATTTTACACGGTCTTACCTGTAAATAAAGAGGTACATGAATTCAATGACTTCTCAGGAAGGACAATTTATGTGTCTTCATGGATGAGCTCCCTGGTAGTTTTTCAATCCTGAGTGTTCAGCACTAAACGCATGCATATAGGCAAGGCCAGATGAAGGTATATATGCTACTCTTTGCCATCTTACCACAAACTTAAGATACCTGGAAATGGGAAACTTTAACTGAGGAATTTTGTTCATCTTATTAATTTGTGGGAATGTTTGCTGGATATTTGTTTAATTCATAACTGACACTGGAAGGCTCAGGACACTGTGGGTCATGACACCTCTGCACATTTAGCTCAGGGTTGTATAAGAAAGCAGATTGAGCCATTGAGAACATCTAGTAAGCACCTTTTCAATTCCTGCCTTGAATTCTTGAATTTGATTCTCTTAATGATGGACTATAAGCTGTAAACAAAATAAACCCTTTTCCCACCAAGTTGCTTGTAGTTAGTGCTCCATTACATCAATGGAAACCAAACTAGAAAGATATATTTCTGCTGTATACAAAGAATAAACCTCCCTAATGACAGATATCAACAGTAACAACATAGAGTCATATAATCCAAGCGAATGTATGGAAGAAATAAGCAGACATGAATATTTTAATACCTGGGGGAAATATTTCAAGCTAAAATTAAACAAAGAAGGTACAGAAGGATAATACATACTCAAGAGTGGAAAATTCCAAGAGTACATTCCAATTATTAACACCTATGCTCCAAACACAAGAAATACTACTAAAGTCACATTCTGGCACTCGCACAGTAATAGTGGTTTACTTCAATACATGCTTTCACCAGTAGACAGGCTATACAGAAAAAATTTAAACAGGTATCTGGATTTTATTAATGTCTTATCAAATGTTCCTATCAGATATCTACAGATCTTTCTATGCAAGCATGAAAGAATGATCTTCCTTTTCAGTAGGCAAAAAACATTTTCCAAAATTTTTCATATATTGGACACAAAACACATCTCAACAGATATAAAAGTTTTAAATAATACCCTACATCCTATGTAACCACCATGAATTAAAGCTAGATATCTACAACAAAAGAAATCAGAGTTAATATGGAAACAGAACAATCCACTACTAAATGAAAACTGGGCCGAGACGTAAATTAAGAAGGAAATTAACACTTATTAAGAATTTAATAGAAGCAGAAACACACACACACACACACACACACACACACACACACACACGCAAAAATAAAAAATAACCTGAAACCTCTGAGCAACAATGAAGACAGTTCTAGGAGGCAATTTAAGTACCAAAACAATACAAAATTAACCTAACCTAAAGAACTTGAAAACTCTAGAGATGCAAGAAAAAATAATACTCAAAAGGAGTAGATGGGAAAAACCAAAACTTGGGGCTGAAATCAATGAAATATAAACAAATATGTAACAGAATCAATACAAAGAATCAATAAAATAAGGATTTGGGTCTTTTAGAAAATCAACAAGAATGACAGACCCTTTCCATATTAACCAACATATGAGACAGAATCTCCTGTAGAATAATTTTAATCCAGCAATATGACTGCTCTGGTGCCCAATGCTGTTAGAAGGAAAATTCAATGTGATTAGGGAAAGAGAAAGCCCATCAGCGTGCAGAAAGCAGAGGATATTTGACAGAAAGTTTCAGAGGAGAAATTAGCTTAGGATTCTCTCCAGAGGGAGCATCAGTTCTTTGAGTTTCACTGGAAGCCCAAAGAGACATGGGAAACTCGGGAGATGCCGGAGCCTTGGAGATAGCGAATCACAGTAAGCCATGCCAAAAGATAACTGTACTTATTTAGACAGATTTTTTCATGCATGAAAAAAATGAGAAACTCAATTTTATATTCTTTAAGAGCAAGAGTGGGACTTGAGGGGATAGAAATGTTACTTGAAAAAGCCATCAAAGCAGTACTGCAACTGTGATCCACAAATAAACTCTTTTAAATTGAAATCTTTATATATTTCCTCTTTTAAAATACTGAAAATTTACTATACAGCAAGAAAAAGATAGTTGTATAACAAAAAAAAAATTAGCTATGATAGTACAAAGACTTGACAATAGAGATCTGGAAGTGGTTGATTGTGACCGGTCATACCCAATGAAACTGAGAGTCAAGACAGACAGCCCATTGAGCCTATGGTGACACTACTTAATGGAACTAAAAAAGGCTACTACCACGGCTAGCTTTCCCAGTTACCCAGGAACAAATGCCAGAAAATGGTGAAAACTCACAAAATGAACAACTGGCTTGTAATCCTGCTAAATACAAGATCACAATCATTTTACATAACCAATAGTAATTTATGGAAATAAGTTGTTATGTGAGACAAAGGTTAAATACCTGAGTTACCTTCCCCCCCAAAAAATTTATTATCCCTCAAGATTGGAAAGATTCTGCAGTAGCTATACTGGAAGCTGGTTCTCAATTATAATATTGACATGGAGAGAAGAGGCTGCAATTATGGAAAATCATAATAGGTCTGAACGTTTATGGCCTACAGTAATAATTTATGTAGAAGACTGTTTCATTACTATTCCCTTACAAAAGCATGATAGAAAATGTTTGCTTTATGATACCTACTTATAACAATGCTCAACCTGTGAAAAAACATCAACTGGAAGGTAAAATTGTCTAGCATTATGTCAACATTTTGTAAAGCAGTCACTAGAAATAATCTGCAAACTATTTCCTCAATCCATAATTAACCATTAGATGGATGATATTTTGTTGGCTAGTTCTGATGCAAATACATTCTAAAGACTCCTTAATCAAGCAAAAACCCAAACAAAACAAAACAAAAAATATTTTACCAAGTTGGGGGTTATAGGTTGCTTCTGAAAAAATACCGAGAGGACAATCTATCAACTCTCTAGGATTCAAATTAAGTCAACAAAATATAAAACCACAAAAGGTGCAGAGCAGAAGAGCTTTAAGTTCTTAATGACTCAAAACTCAAAACTATTAGGAGACATTAACTGGTTTCAAATTTTACAGTGTTATTGGAACTTAAACAGTCCTAGACAATTAACAGCCAAAGTGTAGAAAGAATTGACTCAGATAAAGCAAAAATTGTAGCATGTACCTGTGGGCCTCCTAGAAACTTGACTGTATTCTAGTCATCTTGTCTTCTAATATTCCCCTACTGGACTATTACGCAAGGAGAAGACAACATTTTAAAATGGATCTTCTTAGCACAGAAACAGAATAAAAAACTAAAAATTTGTGATGAAAACTTTTCTGATTTAATTGTGAAAGGAAGAATAAGACTTTGTCAAATTTCAAGGTCGAACTCCAGCGGAAAACATAGCACCTTATACTAATGCTGAAATTATGTCATTGTGGGTAATTAAAGAACATTGTCAAAGATCTTGTAACAATTATTTGGAAGAAAGTAATAATATCCCAAAAGCAAGTGACTCAGTTTCATTAAAAGAACTAATCGCATTCTCCTCCATAGAGTAAAAAGGAAACTATTTCTGAAGTTCCTACATTTTATGCCAAGGCAAATAAATCAAGAAGGGCAGGTTTTACAACAGGAAATATAAGTAGAGTAATTCTAAGCCCATATGCTTCGGTTTTAAGATGAGAGCTATCTGCAATTCTTGCGTTATTTATGAACCTATCAACATAATTTCTGATTCACAATATACAGATATGGTTCTGTTATATACAGAAACTGCTGAACTTATTCTTGATAATACAGAATTAAGACCATTGTTTATACAACTGCAGCAGAAAATGTGAAACAGAAGTTATCTATTATGTATCACCTATATTTAACATCATATGAGATTGGCTAGTTCAGTGGCACAAGGAAATGAAGAGATTTACCAATTATCAATAGAAAACGTGCTAGAAGCCTCAGAATTTCATTTAAGAAATCATGCTAACAGCAAATGTTTAAAGAAAAAAATTTCCATTACCTGGCATCAAGTGAAAGAAAGTGTAAAAAAGGCCTTCTTGTTTTTTGTATAATCAAGTTCCATTACTTGCTGGAAGTAACCCTAAAAGTGTCCCTAAAAATGAAATTTGAAGAAGGATGTTTTTCACTTTACATAATTTGAGAAACTAAAATTTGATTTGTACATCATATTACTGATATATAGTCAGGATTTCAATGAGCTTCAGTTTGAGTTCTGAAAAGGCTGATTCTGTAATCACATTTGTTGGGAGTGATGACTATCATTGGATACCCTTACAAATTAAGATTGATAATACCTCTGCATATGTTTCCATTAAAATAAATCCTTTTTGCATATTATAACATAAAACATATTATAAGTATATTATGCAATAAAAAAGGTCAAGCAGTTATAGGAAGATCTAGTTCTACCCTGAAGTAGAAGTTAATAAACAGAAAGGGAGGATAAGAACTCCCAGAAACAAACTTAATAATGCTTTATCAGCTTTAAATTTTTTGAATGCCAATGAGGCAGGCACAACCACTGCTGAAAGACACTAGGGGAAAAAAACAAACTACTTATAGGTCAATCTGTATACTTTAAAGATGTTTTAACATCATAATGGAAGTCTGGGAATGTGTGACATTGGAAAACAGGTTTTGCCTATATTTCTACAGGTGATAAAAGGGTTCCATCACAATTGATAAGGATCCAATTTGAGTGAGAAATTTCCATATGAATTGCATTTCTCAGGATGAAACAGAAAACTGATACCCCCCCACATGAAGACAGCTCCACAAACTTCCAGAAAAAGGAGAGATCTTTCATCAAATTGGAAGACTGAAGGAACATTTTCTGAAGGATAGATGATCAGGACAGCAGTTATGATGGATCATGTCACCAATAAATCTTTATAAGGACATTCAAAGGTATCTGCATCCCATATCACAAATTGTGCTATGCAGCTAAAATAATAAAACATCATGCTACTGTTGGCCATTACAATTTAATACAAGGAGGTACCTGCATGCAATTCATTTCAAAAAAAGAAAAAAGGGGGGAAAAAAGAACACCTGCAAAAAGTTTAATTCCAAATGTATCAATGACCTCAACGTATAACCTGGATCCAATGGAAGACAAAGTATGAAATACAGTTCAATTTATTGGCATAGGAAAGGACTTTCTGAATGGGACACGAATAACATAGGAATTAATCTAATGGTTAATAATGAGGCCTACCATTGCTGTACAGCTCCTATTTGGCAAAGAACACCATAATTGGGTCCCAAGTCCCAACTCTGCAGAAGTCTACAGAAAGCAGAAAGAATTCCTGCCAATTATACATCTGATATAGGGTCAGTATTAGAATATATAAAGAACAAAAGTATTGAACATCAAGAAAACAAGTAACCTAACTAAGAATGGAATATAGACCTAAATAGAGCATTCTGAAGAAATAAAACACAAATGACTAATAAATAAATAAATAAATAAATAAATAAATAAATAAATAAATAAATATGTTCAACATCCTTAGCTTCTCTGGAAGTGCAAAGTATAACTTCTTTAAGATTTCATCTTCCTCCTGTCAGAATGATCAAGATACATAAAACAAATGACAGTTCATTATAGAGGATGAGGAGAAAGGGAACATTCATTCATTGCTGGTGGGAATTAAAATGTATACATCCACTATAGAAATCCTCAAAAAGCTACAAATAGATTTTCCTCAATATCCAACTATTCAATTGTTAGCATGTACCCAAAGGAGTCTACGTCTTACTGTAGATATAATTTACTATCCCATGATTGTCACTGAAATATTCACAATTGCCATAAAATTGCAACTGCTAGATGTTATTAAGTGATAAAAGGATAATGAAAGTGTGGTATATTTATACAATAGAATATTATTCAGCTGCTAAGAGAAATAAAATTATGAAAGTTACAAGCAAATGTATGGAGCTAAAAAAAATTCATCCTGAGTGAAGTAATTGAGACCCTAAAAGACAAACATTGTATGTTTTCTCTTTTATTTGAATGTTACATGTGTCCAGTCTGAATATTTACAGTCTTAACTTAGCTAGTAAGGGACTTGCGGGTGTGTGGAATGACCTTCCATGGGAGTGGAAATAAAATATAATAATATAATGAGATTGAGGGGAAACAATAATCACAAGATTAAATATGAAGGGAATGAGGTGCAGAATAAGTTAGGGAATACAAGAGACAATCAAATCTAAAGGCCTTATGAAAAGCCACTTGGAAACCAACTACTGCAGAATTTTCCTAAGACATTTCCATATGTGGAAGAAAGTTAAATGTAGTCACAATATAACTGCAGATAAAATATCCCACTTGCTCACATAATCTTATGCTACTTCATAAGATCTTTAGTGCTGTTAATGGTTTACATGTTGCTGAGTCAGTAGTCAAATGGGTCCCTAGACTGCTCAAAAATCATAGGCTATTAGCAAAACTGTGCATTAGTTCTACAAGTTTTATTCTATTTATAACTTTAAAAAAAATTATTCTCAGGTTAATCTGCTGTTTTTGTTTGTTTTGAGAAAAAGAGTAAAAAAGATTTATTTGGGTAGGTGGGTGGATTATAGGAAGGGTCTGGTAGGAATTGAGAAGAAAAATTAACATTTTTTGCATTTATTGCATAATAAATTTTACATTTAAAATAAACCCTGGAAGTAAAATTTTAAAATGTGTATGCTATACAGATAGGTACATTTATTTCAAGACTTTAGTTTTTCTTTAGAAGGAAAAAAGAAAAGCGAAAAGCCAAATGCTCATAGTATATACCTGCCAGAACCAGTAAAAGACCCTGGATTTTACCTAGTGATATGTTTTCCAATAAATAAGTAGGTTTTTTTCTTTATTGTTTGTTTGCTCATTTTGTGTTTCAGGGCTGTAGAAGCAGATATAAATCACTAGGGATGGATAAGCTGTCAATCCATAATATGGATCTTTATTAAACCTTTGATAACCTGGCCTTCACTATGATGTTTGTGTTGAACTCTAAGATGTTCCCGGATACTGCATATCCAGCACAACTTTTATTGAGAAGATCTGCCTGTAAAAATGACGTCTGCATTATGCTTGCTTATTTGCAACTTAGTTTAAAAGATATTTTTGGTTTATAATTTATCAAAATTCAGCTTATTGTTTGCAGTGTGTTCAGAGACCCTAGAAAAAATTTACTTGCTCTAAATAAAACTAGTTCAGTTTAGTTTTTTTTTTTTTTTGGTCATTATTTGTTATTTATATTTTATATACTCTTTCCTTTTGTACTTTATATCAACTTATTCATATTTACATTATTTCTTGAAGATTTTAGCCTCCATTATCCTTCAAATAATCTTGGACACAGAGAATGGAAGTGTGCCCTTCATTTTTATAACTTCACTGACTATACTGTATTTTGTTATTTTCACTGCTATAGTAAATGGCTTTTTGTATCTCCCTGAGGTAAATAGGAAAGGAATAAGATGAGATGAATAGATATTGGGCAATCCTGCTCACACAACGTAGTCATGGTTACCATCAGAATACTATGTAAAATAGACCACTAATCTACAATGAATATATATTTAAAGACATATGGGATGGCATTTTGCTAACACTTCCATCAAAAATGCACATGATTGACTGCGAAACATCATCTTACTTGTATTCATTAAGACTGATATGCTATGGATAAAAGTAAAAAGCAAAAAGTTCCAGTAAGAGCTGAAAGGGAATGCTGAGAATTCACCATGGCACAACCCCTATCTCTCTCAGGCTAATATTTAGTCAGTCAAATATAATGAGTTTTGTGTACCTTCGCCTTATTAAATGTTCCCATGTGTTCAAGAAAATTATTTTTTTAATTTAGGAGAAAATACCATTTATCTCTTAAAAGTTATTGAAGATTAAGTATAAGTAATCAATGAGGGTGTGGAGAGAGGAACACTCCTACATTGCTGGTGGAAATGCAAACTAGTACAGCCACTTTGGAAATCTATCTGGTGCTATCTCAGAAAACTGGGAATAGGGCTTCCTCAAGACCCAGCTATTCCACTCCTTGAAATATACCCAGAAGATGCACCAGCACACAACAAGAAAATTTGCTCAACCATGTTCATAGCAGCCTTATTCATAATAGCCAGATCATGAAAACAGCCTAAGTGTCCCTCAGTAGAAGAATGGATAAAGAAACTGTGGTACATATACACTATGGAATACTACTCAGCTACTAAAAACAAGGAATTCCAGAAATTTGTGGATAAATGGATTGAGCTAGAAATGATCATAATGAGTGAGTTAACCCAGAAGCAGAAAGACTCAAATGGTATATACTCACTTATATCTGCATACTAGCCCAAGGGGCATGTGCCATGAGAGCCTTCCCTTACCAGGAAACTGGGACAGAGGGGAGGACATCCTATTGGGACTCTAGATGAGAGAAGCATGGGAGAATAGCAATGTAGAAGGATCCAGTGGGTCCTAGAATCCTACAAGTAGAACATTATGATAGGCAGATTTGGGCCAAGGGGTCCCGCTCAAACTAAGGCACCAGGCAAGGACAATACAGGCAGTAAACTTTAAACCCCTACCCAGATCTAGCCAATGGTCAGAACAGTCTCCACACTTGAGTGGAGAGTGGGATATGACTTTCTCATGTACTCTGGTGCTTCACATTTGACCATGTCCCTTAGAGGGGGAGACCTAGTGGCACTCAGAGGAAGGACAGCATGTTACCAGGAAGAGACTTGATACCCTATGAGCATATACAGGGGGAAGTAATCCCCCTCAGGAACAGTCATAGGGGAGGGGAATAAGAGGAAAATGGGAGGGATGGAAGAATGGGAGGATACAAGGAATGGGATAACCATTGTGATGTAACAAGAATACATTAATAAATAAGTTTAAAAAAAGTCTTTGCAGTGAGTGCTGTACATTCAACTACAGAAAGCAATAATAATGCTGAAATTAATTTGGACATGTTAAAGAGAACCAGTCTTTTAAATGTCAAAATATAATGCATTTTATATCAGCTTTACAAATACTTATAAAGGAAACTTGAGGGAAGAAAAACAGACTACTCAACTGTACGCTGTTTTATAGGAAATATAAAATGGTTAATTTATATATTGACTATCAATATCTATTATATTTAAAATCATGGAACACTGTGTATTACAATACACAACTGGTAATTGTTTGTTACTATTAAGAAAGTCTTTTGCTTAAAAGGAATCCTGTGTATGCTAAACTCTGGTCCAGTAGTAGCATGTTCAAAGGGGAGTACTTGCTGTAAAGTAGAAAGCTTCTATCTTCCTGTTACGGATGCTCAGCTGAATTGCAGTATGGGCTTCAGGCTTAGCCTTAAAGAGAAGGAGGAGTCCCTCCGAGACCTCAAAGCAGTCTGTAAAACAGGGCAACAGAGAGCTTTGCAGTGCCATCAAATGATTATTGGCCCACTTAAACAGTAAGGAAAGTAAAAAACAATATTCAGATATGAACAAAATATTTCTAACTTGTCAGAGTAGATCTAGAGTGAAGCAAACATATGAAGAGCTGGGACCACACCATCCAGGCTTTTTTCTGCAATGGAACGATCCTAGAAACTTCTTTGGATTTTTATCCTCCAAACCATCCTGCTTTGTCCTTCAAGTCAGGACAAATAAGTTGTTCTGCTTATAAGCTCATCGATGTATTTTTATATTAAAATGAAATTACTGCAGAACCTTAGAAACTGGCACTCTCTGCCTTATAGATATTAATCATGTTTTAAATTCCACAATAGGTCTTAAATAAATTAGTCTATACTACTTTGCTACGTATAGATTTGGCTAATACATGTAAAACACAGTTCAGTGAGATATTCTAATGATTCAGACTGAATTCTGAATACATAATTATATGAATTAAACAGAAATCTATTTCATTAAAGCAACACATAACTGTCTAACACGTAAGAGTGAATATTGAGATTAATATGTGATGACAAATGGTCAGAAGGAAACAGGTTAAAATTGGCAGGAAAATACATATTTTTCGAACATTAGCCTTGCTATAGATTTTTGCTTTGCTTTTTAATTTTTGTATTTTTGGGGTTTTGTTCCTAAGAGACATTGGAATACAAGTGGAGGAAGAACACTTTCAGATGGGAAATTAAAAAATGGAAAGATTTGAAAATACGATAATAAAGCTGGGCTTGGACAAATGATTGTGAATTGCATCCCACAGACCAATGGAGAGAACGTTGTTCCAGAAGGAGCTGTAGATCTGCAAAAGGGAGTAAGAAAGGAGATGACAAAATAGTCTATTGCTTCCAGATGGTAGCTACAAAAGTCAGAAGTCAAGATCGGTAAGGTCATTAGATTTTTCAGACAAACCTAATGCCCTTGCATTTTCTTTTTTTGCTATTGGGGGCTTATTATCTTTTTTATTAATGCCTGTATACCATGATCACATGCATTTCATAAATTCAAAGAGCAAGAGAGATAATGTGAAAGAAGTAACTAATAATCTGAAGATGCAAAGATGTGGAAGAAAATGTAAAAAAAAAAAAATACTACAATTGACATGTGCATACTTCTGCAAGTATGGAGTCCCTGCTTCATCAGAATTCCTCTAGAATCTTTGATCCCAGAAACTGTTCACGTGTATTCACTAATTGAGCCATAATAAATATTATCATGAAAGCCAGGTAAGACGGTGGGCATCTGATGTAGAATGTAGATAGTAGAGACTGGAGGATCAAGAGTTCAGTGCCAGCCTTGACTACACGACCAGTTACAAGGCGTGTCTCAAAGGTAAAGTTATTTAATACCATAGCAAATTCAAGGCCAGCCATGGCTAACTCTGTCCCTTTCTAAAACATGTGAAGCACACAGTAGGTGTTAGGGAAGGTCAATTCCTTACCCCACATGAGGTTTTATTGAGGGTTAAATATATCAAGTTTTTTTTAATGTCTGCTTCAGTGAATGCCACAAATAAAGTTATATGACAGAAACTAAGAATCTAGAAATAACAATAATGTCTCCGTCAGTGAATGTTATACAGTTGGAGGAAGGAGCAGGAAGGTAATGCAGTGATGGCTCCATATACCTTCAAATATTAACGAAATAGGTGAAAAAATATTGATGGTATGTTTCCTTCTAGCAAGGCTTCAGTATGTGAATTTGTAGTCTCTGCACAGCCAGGGCTTCTCAGTTCAGGAGAAAGGTGAAGACTCATTGACAGAACGTGGCAGCCCACTGGGAGGTTTCAAAAGGAGAAGCAGGAAGTTAATGAGAAAAGCCCTTTGTGTTCCCAGCAATCCACTGGCTGTGGCCTTGGCGCACAGAGCACTATTACCACAGCCACTTGCAGTTTCACCTTTCCCAAGCAGTTCCAGGAAGGCACTTTGATGTGCATCTTGATTTGCCCCCTGTTGCCTCTTCTTCAAAAGCTTGAGGATGGCTGAGCTTGCATCTCACAGCCACATGTGAACCTCAGTGCAGCAACATTTCCAATTTTGTATTCATCTTTGAAGTGTGGTGGCTTCTGCATATTAAATTCTTGCCCCCAAAGACTTCTCTTCTTGCAGGAATTCCAAGTACCATACATCTCCCATGTCTAGATGAATTTAGAGATAGAAGAATCTTAATAAAATGTCTCTGTATTTTCCTCACTATTAAAGCTGCTGCCCCCATCCTGCTCACGTAAAAGTAAAGCCTGCGGTGTTTAATTCATCTTTTTCATTTACTCTGTTTAGCCATGTATTCCTTTCAAATATCTCTTGCACCCATCTAGCCTTTCATCTTTAACTTTAAGATGGTTGAAATGACTTCACTCATCCTTAAAACAAGAGGGATAAGATGAACTTGAAAGCTTAAGAAAGGATTTGTGTCTAATTTCCTAGTCAAGCTTGGCAAC
Source organism: Acomys percivali (assembly GCA_907169655.1). Taxonomy (NCBI): domain Eukaryota; kingdom Metazoa; phylum Chordata; class Mammalia; order Rodentia; family Muridae; genus Acomys; species Acomys percivali. The sequence goes on from OU015743.1 coordinate 150,409,884, forward strand.
TCCAAGCGATCCCTGTTCACTGAGTTAACAGGTGACAGGCACTTCTGCATTCGTAGATAATAGACAACGCAGCATTGTTTTTGCTTATTTCACAGTGATCATCTCATAGATGACTATGCACCTGATCATGCACTTTCTAGAGCTAAGAATGAATGACAAGAAGCAGAGAAGAAAATAGAAGGACATAATTTAAATTGATTTATGAAGGATGTCACACCAAATGACACTAAGCATAATTCATCATAATATAAAAAATTTTATCATTTTTCAAAATCTGTGAATAATCCCCGAAAGGTCTTGAGATTGAGTTGAATGTAACCAACTCATATTTTGCTTTCTTTCTTCTTTCCCTCCTCGCTTCTTTCACTTTGTTGTGTTCACCGTGCCGGTATGCTTCCTCTCCCTCCCTTCATGTCTCCCTTCATTTCCTTCCTTTTCTTCCTCTTCCTCATATCTTCTTCCACTTATTCCCTCCTATGCCTCTCAACATGGAAAAAAATGAATAACAACCCTAGAGTAAAAAGGTCACCTTCTATAATTTCCTGCTACGAGCCCACCATGGAACTCTCTGAATACCAGAAGTAACCAACATTACCAAGTTCTTTGTATGAGAGCAGATATTCTACATAGATTTTTGGTATATAGGAATGTAATTCAAAGCACTAAGAAAAACATAGTATAGGGTTGGAAATCCCAGATTGTAAAAGACTTAAATCATAAGATTCAAGGTTATGGTATAAAGTCAGCAATGAGGTTGGGGAGGTGCCCAGATTTCTATTTTCCTCTAGGCATTGTGCCATCTTGCAAATTTTTATCTCCTATATGCCAATACTTCTGCCTTTTGTATAGCTAGGCATATATCCAAGGGTTTTATATTTGGTTTTCTTTCAAAAGCTCACCCGAGAATAAATGAAGTACACGAATCTTCTTTGTATATGACGTTTAAATAGACAGGCAGGTATGTCAAAGCTCTGCATACTTGAGGATTTTGAGTGTTATATTTATTCTGATTGTCTTTTTTTGTCTTATGGCCTTAAGATTCTGCTTTTAAAACAGTAAAACACAATTAATAAGCAAACAAGAACTACCCACAATTTCAAGTCTGAAAAAAGTGTTTCACATTGTTAATTTTTTTAATTAAATTTGAATTAAGATATATTCTTAAAGGTCCACATTTCAGGTTTTCAATTTTAATAAGTGTTCTTCTTTACTTATATTTCTAACTCCTCCTAGGTCATGCTGGCAGAGTTTCATTAGGTAGAATTGCTGCTGAACAATTAGGATCAGTAGTGTTCCCCCTGTGTCTGAACATGACACAAGGTCTTGAGAAATAAGTTTTCTTTAAAGATGCAGGTATTTAAGGAGTCTTGTTACCGTAGTAGGTAGTGAATCAGTCTTGTAAAGATGCAAGTACCAAATGTTAGTTAAGCAGATAAAATTTTGAAAAAATATTTTGTGTTATTATTTCCAAATACTTAAAATGCTTTTTATAATTATAGAGGGAAATATCAAAAATGCTAGTGTGTGTGTGTGTGTGTGTGTGTGTGTGTGTGTGTGTGTGTGTGTGTTTATCTCTGGAGGCAGAGCTCTATGAAATATTCTTTATCACTTGCCAACACCCTAATATTTTTTTAGAAACAAAAATTTTCAGTGATCCTAGAGTGCAGCTTTTAATGTATCCTGGCTGGCCAATCATCTCCCAGTACACACCTATAGCCATTTCCCCCAGGGCTGGTGTGTCAGATCCACTCTATGTCTTCATGTTTGTGTAACAAGCATTTAACCCACTTTTAAAGCTCTATTAATATTCTATAATGGGTTCCCACCATATCTTTTTTTGTATAACCCCAGCTACCATATTCTAGACACCCTAAGCATTTCTCCTAAAGATGTGTACCATTTGCTCACAGCCCTTTTGCCTGTGCTCTTTTCAACAAAAGATTAAGTCCTTTGCTTTTCCTTTGAATCTGTATCATATTTGGAACAATGTTTGAGTTAAATAATTTGAACTGAAGTTATGCCAGGTTTGGTCTGAGTCTTCAAGGCACAATATAACTTCTGTTTTCATATGATAAGACATCACTAGCGTCTAAATGAAGAAAAGAACATAAAGCTGAAAGACTACTTATTATAAACATCTAGAACAGAAAAGGACACAAGGAAATGAAAAAGCATTTGGACTGGCTCAAAGAGGTAGGTACATTAGGATTAAGATATTGTATTCATGCATAAAGGCAATCTTGATGACAAGCAAACATTTTAAAAGTAAGTTCTTTGTTAGAATACTGAACAATCAATATGAAGGCACTGGCAGATTTGGAATTCTTGTGAGAGCTGCATAGGTGCAGTGTTCCTGTTATTCTCTTCCCATATGAAAAAGGCCAAACACATCTCTAAGAATAATTATTTTTTATTTATGAAAGGAAAAAAGAAAGAAATCCTTTAATACAATTCCTCAAATTATGTTTTCAGGAAAAAAGGAATACTGATGCTGCATCAGACCTGACAGGATTCATTCCTCTCAACATGCTGGACACTGGTATCCTGCATGCCTCATGTTCCAGCACCAAGTGCTTCAGTTGCCATTCCACATCAGAACAGGACAGCTCCCAGGAAAACTTTGAAGAAAACTTCCAATCATAATTGGTCCAGCATTTCAGACTGTCTTACACAGGAGTCTAATTAAGCCTGAGATTTCTCAATATTTAGAAACTGGACCACAAATGCTATTCCTAGCATGTTTGACCATTTCCCAAAAAATTATTTGTACCCCTACAACGATATTATTCATCCAAAATCAGCCAGAAGAAACCATAAGAGAATGGCACCCCATTTCCCTCAAGGGGTATTGGATAGGTTTTTGGTAGCTTTCTTCGGCAATGGATGTTTATTTTCATTAGGGGTTGGTTATAAGTTATTATTGGTCTCATTTAGAGAGAAAGCAAGGTTGGAATGAGGGATATTTCACTATTCCTTTATCTTTCATTCTTAGGTTTGGAGATAAGGGTTGAAAGAAAGAAGTGGTAATATAGAAATATACAGGGATGAAAGGACAAAAAGTAGATGATTGAAACCACTTCTCAACTTATTGCCTTAATTGTTACTCACAAGGTTATTTTTAATTCACTGGTATAGAATTTTGTACATGGATGCAAAATAAGTTCATTTTTTGATACATTTACATTGAATTCAAATATAAGATTATTCTTCACATACATTATATATACATATATATAAATATATATATATATACACATATATATTTCTACTCTAATATGAGGTATTGTACCCATATAACTCAATTATAATACAAGGTTTACTTCCAATACTTTGAAAATGCTATTGAGGCTGTTTAGAATAAATAGGTTACACATGTTAATTGTTAGTTGATAAAATCATGGTCATGTCAATTACTAGTCTACTTATATCACAAGAATATACATCTTAGGTGCAGCAGATAGATACGATTCTATAGAAAGATAAGCTAGGATAATTAGATAAGGTCTTCAAAAACCTCAGAGACATGCAGATTATGGCATTTTAAAATGTTTTTATTATTTTTAAGATTCACTGACAATGAGACAGGTTAATTCCTGGCTATACTCAAAGAAGATGATGAGCATCAAAGAACCTCCTTATTGAGATGGCTTCAAATGTGGCAAACAAGCCACTGAGCAAAATGTCATCCTTTCTGCCTAAGAAAGGGCAAAGCTTGGATGCAGGCAGAGTTTATGGCCAAACTGCCAAGACAGGGTAAGCAAGTCCTCAACAGATCCTGCCTCACAAATATGTCTGTCAGACATATTGGGCCAGAAGAAGAAGGCTGAAAAAGATGCTCCAACATAATAAAGAGTTTTGGGTGATTGTTCAGGTAGCAAACTGTCTCTGTCATCTTCTCATTTGGAAAGCTACTAACCTGCACTCCCAGAATATTCAGGTTATCAAATTTATACCTTCTCAAGTCTCTGATGGAGTTGGAAACCACGTAGCTTAGCTTTACAATGAAGCTTAGATCTTTGGGGTTAAGATGCTTATTGGTATAGATAGATGTTTTAACTTGATAATGAGAAGAAATTATAGATATTGATTTATACTCAGAATTTCAGATGCACGAAGATAGGAAAGATGTTTTCTTCAAGTCTGCCAAATACAAATAGCCAAACTACTATGAAAGTAACATTTATATAATTCCTGATTGTTTTGTGGTTTTTCTTTCTCTTTGTAGTTTATTGTGTATATGTCTAATTATGTAAATTTATATGTAAAAATAAAAATAAAAAGAAGCAAAATTTTTCATATATATAATATATGTATATTATGTATATGTATAAGTATATGTATACATATATGTATAATATATATATATATTATAGAGACAGTTTGTTACCTGAATAGTCACCCAAAATTCTTTATTATATTGGAACATCTTTTTCAGCCTTCTTCTTCTGTGAGGCAGGAACTGTTGAGGACTTGCTTACCCTGTCTTTGCAATTTGGCATATATTTGGCAATATATATACAGTTCTTCATGTTGTGGTGACCCCAACCATAAAAATAATTCATGGTTACTTCATAACTATAATTTTGCTACTGTTATGAATCTTAATATAAATATATGATATGAGGATATTTAATATGTGATCCCTGTGAAAGGGTCAGTTGACCCTTAAAGTGGTCACAACCTGCAGATTTAACCACTGCATAAACTGTAAATAGATACTAACTTTAATTTAGATGGCTCACTAATCTATATGTTAATTTGATATATAGTTACTAGCTTTCATCACATTGGTCAATTCCTATTAATTCATATTCACGTCTTAATCATTTTGGTCAGCTAATCAATATTTTCTCTCAAATATCACTTTTCATTTTTCTAGTAAAGATAAGCTGGAATTTTTCTAAAATGTAAAGTTCTATATTTCTTTTTATTAACAAATATCCTTAAATTATTGGTTTCTTCTCCTATTTCTCTAAAGAAGTCATGAGAAATCTTTTAATTTTTTAACGCTGTTTAGAAATCACTCCATCCATATGCACAGTTCATTGTTCACAAATTCCATCTCTCATAAAGCACTAGGGCATGAATGCAAGAAGTAATATTATTTGACAAAGAAATAAAACATACAATGGAAAAATAAAGTATCTTCAACAAATGGTTTTGGTGTAAGTGGAAGTCCACATGTAAAAAAGAAATGCAAATTGATCCATATTTAATCACCATGCACGAAACTCAAATCCGAGTGGAACAGAAACCTCAATGTAAACCCTGCAACACTGTATCTATTACAAGAAGAGATGGGAATCAGCATTGAACTCATTGACACAGAGGACAACTCCCTGACAGGAACACCAAGATCTCAGGCTCTAAGAGCAACAATAAATGGGACCTCTGGAAATTGAAATGCTTCTGTAAAGCAAAGGACACTGTTAATATAGCAAAACAGCAGCCTACAAATGTGAAAAGATCCTCAGTAACCCTACATCTGACAAAGGGCCAATATCCAAAATATATAAAGAACTAGGTTTCTGTGAGTTCTAGGCCAACCTTATCTACAAAGCAAGCCCAGGACAGCCAAGGCTAAACAGAGAATCTCTGTCTCAAAAAAAGGAGGTACAGAGCTAAACAAAGAAATCACAACAAAGGAATCTTGTGTGGCCATGAAGCACTTAAATAAAATGCTCAACATCCTTAGTCATTAGCAAAATACAAATCAAAATGTCTTTGAGATTCCATCTTATACCCACCAAAATGATTAAGATAAAAAAAACTCAAGTGAAATCACATGCTGGCAAGGATGTGGAGAAAAGGGAACATTCCTCCATTGCTGTTAATAGTGAAAACTTGTATAATCACTTTGGAAAGCAACCTGGTGCTTTCTCAGAACATTGAGATTAACTCTACCACAAGCCCCAAGTATAATACTCCTGGGCATACACCCAAAGATGCTCTACCATACATGGACGTTTGCACAGCTCTGTTCATAGCAGCTTTATTTATAATAACCAGAAACTGAAAACAACCTAGACGTTCCTCAACCAAAAAAAGGGATAAAGAAACTGTGGTACATTTATACAATATAATAATATTCAGTTATTATGAACAAGGAAATTGAGAAATTTGCAGGCAAATTGGTGGAACTAGAAAAAAATCATCCTGAGTGAGTTAACGCAGACCCAGAAAGACACACATGGCACGTACTTATTTATAAGTGAATTTTAGCCATATAGTATAGGATAACAATACAGCAATTCACAGATGCCCCTCCCCCAAAAGAGCTATGTAACAGGGAGAAACCAAGAAAGGATGCTTAAATCTCACTTAGAAGAGGAATTAAAATAGACAGTGGAAGCAGTTGAAAAGAAAAAACAGGGTAGGAGAAGAAGTCCAGAAAGAAACTAAGGTGGCGATATGACATAGCGTGAGTGAAGGCAGCTGAAGGACAGAGAGAAACTGAGGAAGGAAGGAATTTCTGTGAAAAGCTGAAGATCTGCAACAGGGTATACTCCTCTGACGATAAAGGGGTGACTCTAGCTAAGACTCCTAGTATCAGGAGACTGTAGAAGCCACTCTGTAACGAGACAGGATGCCTAGTGGAGGGAGTGGAACACCAGCCCAGCAAGAAAACTTTTACTCAAAATTAATCCTGCCTACAAGATATATAGTGATAAAAATAGAGCAAAGATTGAGGGAATGTGTAACCAATGCCTGGCTCAACCCAAGGCCCACCGCATGGAAGTGAGCCAACCTCTGACACTATTAATGATATTCTGCTATACTTGCTAACATAGCTGTCCTAAGGGAGGCTCTACCCATCAGTGGATTGAAACAGATGCTGAGACTCATAGGCAAATATTAGGAGGATTACAGCGAGTTTCATAGATGAGTGAGGGAAAGGATAGAAGCAGCCGGAGGGGACAGGAGCTCCACAAGAAGACGAACAGAGCCCACTAACCAGGGCCTGGGGGGGCTTCTAGAGATTGAAACACCAAGGACCATGCATAGACTAGACCTAGGCCTCCTGCACAGTTGTAGCCAATGGGCAGCTCAGATTTCATGAGTTCATTAGGAAGGGAAAACAGGGGCTGTCAGGGAAACAGGGGCTGACTCTAACATGAACTCTGTTTCCTGCTTGTTGGTCACTTCTGCCCGGCATGGTTCCCTCGCCTGACTACAGGGGAAGTGAATGTCTTCAGGCCTGATACCACTTGATGTGCTGGGGTGGTTTGGGGTGGGAGCTTCCCTTTTCTGAGGAGTAGGGGCAGGGGAGGTGGGGATCAGGGAAGCATAAGGGTGGAATGGAAGTGGTGAGGGAAGGGGTTATGATCAAGATATAAAGTGAATAAATTCAAGCACTCATTCATTTAAAATAGAAAACATCGACCGTATATTCACTCTAAGTCATTCCTTGAGAGTTCCATGCAAAGTACTTAGATCATACCACCTGTCTAGTCCTTGTCCAACTGACCCCAGATAGACACTCCACTACGCTCTCCTCCTGGCTTCAGGTCCCCTGTTCATAACACAATAAGTCCTACAAGTGTTTTGTGTATGAGCATCTACTTGATGGAATGGGCAGCATATTAAGAGTTTACTTACATAAATAATATTGCTTCTCACTATTCTATTGTCTTTTAAGTTTGGAGTAGTGTGAGCTCGTTCTGCGTCTGTGAAGGATACACATTTTTTGCAGATCTTGTGCAAGCAACCACAGCTGCTATAAGTTAATGAGTAAAATGGCCTTTATGTCCATAAGACACTACTTCACATCAGTCTTTTGCAACCTTTGGATTTTAGGATCTTCTGCCACACCGCCCATGAGGCTCCTTGTGGAATATAAGGAGGAGATGCAATCTCGGTGTCTCATTTACAGCTGTGAGTCTTTATACTACTTTCTTTCTACTGCAAAAAGAAGTCTCTTGAATGAGTGTTAAGAACTACAGTAATTAATGGATTGTTATATATTTAAGAATTTAGAAAGCAATTTGGTATTATATATGCTTAGCAGTGGGCTTTCCTCTTGGACTCCTGATGTGACCCTCCATGAGTATTTGGTCAAGCTGTGTAGTACTAGGCATAATAAATTCTATCCTGTGAAACAGCTCTTAATTCCAAACAGAAAGTGGTTGCCAATCCTCATAATATGTATGCCCTAATGCATCCCTGGTCATATTAATCCAAGCAAGTTTCTATTTTAGATTATTGTCTATGCAGTTAGTTAAGACTATTGATGACTTAATTGTCCAGAGTACACATATTCTTTGAACTATAATTATAGATTTTTTTACATTAATTTCCATATTACTAACTCAATTTACAGCATGGAAAGCCAAGTACAGTTATAAAAATATGGTAGTCTTTCTTATTTTAATTTTTATTCATTATAATTTATTCAAATTAGATCATGAATGTTATCACCTCTCTTGTATCTTTCCATTCCCACCATCCTTCCACCTTCTGCCTTATTCCCTTCCCCTAGACCTCTGACAGAAGGGTACCTCCTCCCACACCATATGATCACACCCTACCAGGTCTCATCCTGATAGCCTGCTTTGCCTTACTCTGTGTGTCCGCAGGGCCTCCCCACCAAGGGGAGGTCATCAAATCGGGGGCACCAGAGTCAATGTCAGATGCAGTCCCCACTCCCCCACAGTCATGGAGTATGAGCTGTCAATTGGTTAGATCTGAACAGGGAGTCTAGGTTCACTGCATGCATTGTCCTTGGGTGGTGCAATCGTTTGTGGCAGCCCCTCCTGGTTCCAGGTCCTCAGTCCTTGATGGTCTCCTTGTGGGGCTTCTGAACCCTCTGGGTCCTCTACCTCAATTCTTCCACATCACTCTCAGCACTCCAAACAGAGTCCAGCAGTGAGTCCCAACATTGTTCCCCATCCCTTGCTGGGTAGAGTCTCTCAGAAGACATCTATGTTGGGCTAAAATCCACTTATGAGTGTATATCATGCATATCTTTCTAGGTATGAGTTACTTCACTCAGGATGATCTTTTCTGGTTCCATCCATTCGCCTGCAAATTTCCTTACTTTTAATACCTGAGTAGTATTCTATTGTGTAAATGTATCACAGTTTCTTTATCCATTCTTTTGTTTCGAAATTCTGGTTATTACGAATAAAGGTGCCATGAACATAGTTGAACATAGTTATGTGGAGGACAATCGTTTGGCTTAATGTCCAGGATTGGCACAGCTGGGTATTGAGGTAGCACTATTCCAAATTTTTTGAGAAAGTGCCAGATTGATTTCCAAAGTGGATGTACAAGTTTGCACTCCCATCGGCAATGTAGGAATGTTCCACTTTCCCCCGATCCTTGTCAGCATTTGCTGTCACTTGAATTTTTTGTCTTAGCCATTCTGCAATGTGTATGGGCTAGAAAACCCAGAAAGTGGTGCTTTGTAGTCTCCAGTTCCGTCTAATACCAGAATGCAGGTGAGGCACACACATAGGTGCATGGCTAGGCTTTGAAGACAGCACACAGGCCTGCAGGGACCCAGGGATTCTACTGTATATTATCTAGGTAGCCTGAGGGCAGACCCACCCTTGTTCCACACAGTGTGTACCCCTGTCACCTGATGATCACCAGCACAGGTGTTTTGTAGTTCTCAGTTTGGTCTTTAGGTAGTGTGCAGTCATTGCTGCCCTGCTGATCAGACATGATGAGTGTTCAGTACCACCATCTTGGATTTCCAACATGGTATTCTTTCAGGAGTGATTTATCTTACATCGTCACTTAGACTTTTCAGATATACTCAGGTTTATTGTATCATTTCAACCTCTAGTGGGCTTTCCAACTTCATTAACTATGTAGTCTTTTTTCTGGTCATTGAAAGAAGTCCTATTTAACTCACATGCTTTATCTTTCTAAAAGAAACACAGGGGAGCCTCATCTCTGAAGTAAACCAACCCCCCTCTCCCAACAGCCATGAAGTGTCAATTGTTCCTCATCCAGGTGTGTATTTTCTTGAACTCATTGCCCCCTCTATGCTTGGATCTTGTCTGGGTTAATCTTGTACATTGAGTCACAGCTGCAGTTAGCTCATAGGCATAACTCTCTTGCTGTTTGCAGGAAACACTGATCTTCTGTAGTCATCTACTGCCTCTCATAACTACAATTGTTCTGTCTTTTCTTCCACAATGATCCTTGAGTCTTGGGAAAAAGGGGCTTTGATATTCCATTTAAAGGTGAGCTCTCTATCATCTCTTATCCTGTGCATGTTTAATAGTTGTGGGTCTCTGTGTTAATTAACTCACAATGAAAGAAGCTTGATAAGGTCTGAGGAAGACACTTATTTATGAGCATAATGATATCTGCATTAGTCAGCTTAGTACTGCTTTTATTTAGAAGATTGATACTAGAAAGTTCTTGCCTATGAACTGTAACCAAACTGGCCTAGTGCTCTTAGTCCCATTAACAGTCTCAGGCATGAGTATTGCCTTATGGAGAGGATGTTAAATCCAATCAGACAGAAGTTGCTTACTCTAATAACCACTATTTCACAATATTACTTAATATCATGCCTTAACTAACTTCAAAAGGAAAAGCACATTAGACTCAAATCCAGCAGAGAAAATAAAAATGTTGAGTAAAATAAATTAAATAGAATATAGAAATAATAGAATCTGTGAACTCCAAATGTATATTTTGAAAACTTAAAATCCATAAAGTTTTCAATGGGTTGAATATGGAAAATAAGAAAAGTTTCATAAAAGATAAATTTGACATTATCAACACATTTATAGACATAAAATAATTATATCACAGCCTGGTCTAAAAAAATTAACAAATAAAAATTGAAACATTTCTAGAAACATACCACGAACCCAAGGAATAAATATAAAATCTGATCAGGGCTGTGGTCTCTAGGTAGATGGAATTTGTAGTCCAAGAAAAACTTGATGATGTTCTTGGTGTATTCAGTAATACCAATATTAGAATTAGTAGCAGTGTTTTCAGAGTGCTATGGTAGATCAGACACAGAATTAAAATAGTGATAAAGAATGTAAAATTAAACTAAGAAAATAAATCTAATTATAGTAGCACTAAAAAGCTATTAATACTTTTTCCAAAAATGGTCCTTAGACAATGAAGAGCATGAAATCTAAATAAATTAAATGACAAGAAGCCAAAGAACCTGGTTCAATACGGACAGAGAAACTGGACAGTCACTTCTAAAGAAGAGAAAAATGTGGTCATTACGCATTTGAAAAGATGCTCAGCCACATTTGGCATCAATGAACTAATACAAATCACAATGTGATTGTATATTGCCGTTAGGTTGGGTATAACAATAATAATTTTAAAGGACTGACAAGTGTATAAAGGCTTTTGCCATAAGGTCTGAGGATATGAGATCAACTGCTGAAACACAGTTGGTAGAGCCAATACATTCTACAAAGCTGTCCTTTGACTTTGCTTCATGTGCCATGACTCATATTCACGCATATTTGCTCATATTCTCTGTTTCTGTCTCTGTCTCTGTCTCTGTCTGTCTGTCTGTCTGTCTGTCTGTCTGTCTGTCTGTCTCTCTCTCTCTCTCTCTCTCTCTCTCTCTCTCTGTCTCTCTCTTCCATAAGTTTCCTGGGTCATGGTATTTTATCATTGCAACAGGAAAGTAATAACTGTATCAACTGTCTCCAGTTTACATCAGTGATCCTAGCAGACTATGCTTATGTGTTGTCCACCATCTTTTTCCTCCTATCTTTTCTTTCTCTTTTCTTTTGAAATAGAATCTTACCACATTACCTAAGATAGTCTCCAGATAACATCACTATTTCTATTCTATAAGTACAGTCTCCATAATGCTGGAACTATAGGCAGACATCATATCTAGCTTCCATTTATTTTATGTGGATTTTTTTTTCAGAAACAGTACTGTCAATATACCTCTTTAAGATCTCTATGAGTTCTGGAGAAGAGTTAGATGATGTTCTTTTTCTTTCTTTTTTTTTTTTTTAATGATGTTCTTATTGAACACCCTTGGCATATTTGCTTTTGTCTTATACAATTGTAATTTTTTTAGATTTATTTTTAATAATTCATACAATGTATCTTGTTTATATATTGCCCAACCTTAGATGTTCTCCTCTCTCTAAACACCCAACTTCATGACCTTTTCTCTCAAAAAAAAGTTATCCAGATGCGGTCGCTCATGTCTTGACTCCCAGCATTCAGGCAGCAGAGGCAAGCATATCTCTATGACTTAGAGGTTAGCCTGATCTACAGAGTGAGCTCCAGAACAGCAAGAGCTACATAGTTACTAAATTATTAAATAAATTATTAAGTAAATGAATGAATAGGGAGAGAGAGAGAGAGAGAGAGAGAGAGAGAGAGAGAGAGAGAGAGAGATGGGGGCAGGGGAGAGGATAAATAAAATTTAAAAATAAAAAACCCACTAAACAATTGAGCACACACTTGTTTTCTCCATGTTTGACAGCATAACTTGTGTCTTCAGCAATAGAGACTCCATGTCAGATTGTAGAGAATAAAACGTATCATTGACCCTAGTCTTTAGAGGGGGAAGGACATGTCTATGGGACCATTTTGAACTATGACTCAAAAAGATGTAACTAATTCCTGATCCTGGTATTTTACTGATATAGTTCAGGTTATCATTCGACTTCAGTATGTTTGTCATGATTTAGACTTCTCAGATGTACAACATAAAGGCTTTGTTTAAGTGTAATTTGGAGTGTTTACAGCTATTATTTTCTCAAATGACTTTTGTCCTGTTTATCTTCTTACACTCTTTTTTTTTTTTTTTTTTTTGGATAGTGTAAGGCATTGGATGGAAAGCAAAGTGTTTAATGCATTTTATTGAGAGTTATTGTTGATTTTTTGTTACTCATTTGTTTGCATCATTTCTAAATTACTTTTTCTAAACTTTGCATGCTCTAGCTTAATGGCTTAAAGCTAATTAACACTTTAGTTTGTTTCCTGAATCAAAGGCCTTCTTAGTCCATTTGCCTCCAAGCTATTGTACAGCATTCATTTCAGCCTGTTAACTTGCTATGAAGTATATTTTAATCATAATTTCCTAATAGGCCTAGGACCTATTTACCCCATTGTGACTCATATGTTGTAGAATAAAGATACAGTTTTTTGTTTGTTTCCACTTAATAACACATGGTACAGATGTATCACTCTTGTTTAACTAATAATTCAATGAAGGCCATCTGCATTATTACTAGTATTTGGCTCCCACGGACAAAGCTTATATACATATTTTGAATGTATTTGTATAACTTTTGATATAATCATGCACATGTCCAGTTGCTGTATCATATGCAAATGTTGTATAATAAACCGAAATTCTCTTTACTAATTGTACCATGTTGCAAACTGACCATCTGTTTTTTCCACAACTTTATCAGGATTTGCTACATTCAGTTTTTATTTAAGGCATTTACATGGGTATAATATGTCACTGTGTTGAAGGGCATGGTGGTACACACCTGTAATCCCAGAATTCAAGGAGGTGGAGGCAGGGAGATCAGGGCCAGTCTGTTCTACAAAGGGACTCCAGGACAGCTCCACTACACAGAGAAACCTTGTCTCAGAAACAAAACAAACATACAAGCAAAAGAACAAAAACAAGAAACAAACAAACAAAAAAAAGAATATGCCATTGTGGTTTTGCTTTGTGTTTCTTTAATGACTGATGATGTTGGACATTTATGTTTATTTGCTTCCTCTATATTGTTTTCTGTGAGGTATCTTCCATATGCATATTCATTTTCTAGTGGGGTTGTTTGTGTCATCCAGTTTTGCACGTCCTTTATGTTTTGATTCTTCTTTAGATAACTGGTTCATAGATACTTCCCTTTGGGCTTTTCCTGTTATTTTATTCACATCACAATATTTTCTACAAATAATTTGCAATAAGAGGTAAAACTGTCATTTTTTGTGAGTTACAAGGCTTTGCTTCACTTATCATATTTAGAAACACATCCTTCCACAGTAAGTGGCCAAAGACCTTCTGAGGGCCTACTCTTACAGCCTCACATTTGCATCTAATGAGGTGTGCCTAAAGGCCTTAAGTTTAGATTAAAGGACAATATGTTCATTAACTTTTTGCTAGGTTGCTATATTTCTTAAAAGGTCAATGCTTCCTCCATCTTAAAAGAGTACAAGCTGAGATTTCTAAAACCACTTATGAATTTTTAGTTGATCACATACATCATTAGGCTTTTGATTTTTTTAATGAAAAAGAAACCTGAAACTGTGGATGAATTGTGTGACAGAGAGAAAAACAAACTTTGCCCATATTCAATGGAAGAAAATTCACAAACAATTGCTGCGATTTTTCAAGAAGAAGAATAAGGTAGAGCAACACAAAATTAGAAGGAGCCCAGAAAGATTCTAGAGTGTTCCTGGTATATTAATCTACTTCTCTTTGTTGATTGGTGATAAAAACAAAAAACAAAACAAAAGAAAGAAAACAAAACAAAAAAAAAGAAAGAAAGAAAGAAAGAAAGAAAGAAAGAAAGAAAGAAAGAAAAAACATTTAAACATTTACGTATACTGGAAAAAGTATATTTTCCAAGGAGAGACTTGATACCCTATGAGCATATACAGGGGGAGGAAGTCCCTCTCAGTCACAGTCATAGGGGAGGGGAGTAAGGGGAAAATGGGAGGGAGGGAGGAATAAGAGGATATAAGGCGTTTAAATTTACCACCTGTATTGTCCTTGGCTAGTGCCTTAGTTTGAGCCCCTACCCAGATCTAGCCCATGGACAGGACAGTCTCCACACTTGAGTGGAGAGAGGGATTTGACTTTCTCATGTACTCTGGTGCCTCACATTTGACTATGTCTCCTGGAGGCAGAGACCTAGTGGCACTCAGAGGAAGGACAGCAGGTCACTGACAAGAGACTTGATATCCTATGAGCATATACAGGGGGAGGTAGTCCCCCTCAGGAACAGTCATAGGGGAGGGGTATAAGGGGAAAATGGGAGGGAGGGGAGAATGGGAAGATACAAGGGATGGGATAACCATAGAGATGTAACAAGAATAAATTAATTAAAAAAAAAAGAGGACACAAGGCATGGGATAACAATTTAGATGTAATATGAATAAATTAATAAAATATATTTTAAAAAGAGTAAAATTTCAGTAATCTCAAAAACAGAAGCAAGGTACTTATACAGAAGGGAGAAAGTCATTTTTAATTTCAGTACAATGCAATTAAAGGCAAGGGATGTGTTAGAAGCAAGATTGGGACCTCATATGGAGCCTTGGAGAATACTAAAATCATAAGCAACCCGCAGAGAGTTTGTAACCATTTACAGCTTGTTAATCTAGCTATTTTTATTGCTTTATACAATAGCATCATTGTAAATGTTGTCACTGAAATTGCAAATGTTAAAGATTATTTTAAGAATTGCCAATTTTTGTTGCAATGTACTATAAATAGAACAACAGCTAGTTCAAAACAATTATATAACAGATGTATATATCCTCATTCTTACAGGAAGAAAATATCACAGTAAAACATGATTTTAAAATATCAGAAAATTCAAACAACAAACTACTATAAATATACAATCTTAAATAGATAAATGAACTTCCATATTTGAAATGGTAACATGAAAAGCTGATCTAATATGCTCATTTGAAGGCATAAGATTGCTTTTCAAATTATTTCAAGCAAAGCACATACGAGTGATAATTCAAACTATAAAAGTATATGTTTATGAGAAATCTATGAATGTTAATTATGATATTTAACCTTGGTTTGTAAAACAATAAGGTCAGGCAAATGTTGGATTGTCTGAAATATTTTTTGATCACCGGAGGAATCATTTGTTCACATTAGAGTAGAGGTATTACATATTAAATAAATGCCCTCCTGAATATCTGAAGTCTTATGATAACAGATAAATTTGTGAAATGGTAAAATAACAATGTTTTGGTTATTTATCTATAAGCATAAATTGATAATATTAGTAATTAAAGTATTTCTTTTAAATTTATTTTTGTACAAAGAGAAATACAATGATATAACTAGCTTTTAATTTCATAAAGTTTGACACATTGATTATATACTGTCATCATGTTAACAATATAAATACTTTCTAGTATTTAAAAGTATGCTTAAAAATGTTAGTTTCAGTGAAGACAAACAGACTCATTTCTATTTTATCTGTCTTACAGCTGTAAACCACTGGACACAGCACTAGCAAGTGGAGGTAAAGAAAACAGCAAGTTTGGTCGAATGTGATGGATTTGACACCAATTACATCACTAATCCCAATATTAAGGAGGCCAACCCCAGTGTTTGATATAAACATAGGCCAGACTGATCTGTGCCAGAGTAAACGCTCCAGGCCAGTTAGAGACAGAGAGAGAGCGGGGGAAGGGGGAGAATACCTATGAAATTTATATCTCTATTAACATGGCCTTGAATTTCCCTTTATCTTTTTTTTTTTTTTGTCCCCACATATCCCACATATCCCAGCAGGGAGTGTAGTATATGAGACTCAACTTCAGTACAAACAAAACAAACAAGGAAAAACTGCAATAGAATGAATGACTAAAAGACAGCAAGCTTGAGTCTAAATTGTGTACTTTAAACATTTATTTTCAACCTAAATGTTAGTACAAACATTTTAGAAAAAAAAAGAAAAAGAAATTAATCACTGTCTTGGGTCAAGTTCCAGAATTTGAAACCAAATGAAATGTCCATAAAATAAAGACATGATAAATTTGATGTCTTCAAAATTAATACTTTTTTTGGCTCTAAAAATACTCTAAACCTGGTGGAAAAGAAGCTACATTTAGCTTAAATGTTTGCAAACTGTATGTCTTACAAAGGACTCAAAAATCTTAATCTATGAAAATCAAACAATCTGATAGAGAACTACCAAACTATCTGGAGATATTTCGTGAGAAATGATATTTAGATGAAAACAGAAACAGAAAAAGTGTTAGGCGTGCTTTCCTATTGAAGAACTGCAATGTAAAACCACACTTATGTATCACTACATACAATGGCAAAAACAAATCAAAGAAAAAAATCCCACACTCCAAACCCTAGACATTGTTATGTTATGGGTGATGCCCTTTTTTACAATCTCTGGAAGAGAAAATCTGAAAGCTGAAGAATTAATTCGATCAAATGGACCGATGGCTGTGTTGCAACTGTGGCTCATTTTCTTTATAGTTGACTGAGGATGATTGCCCAAACAACTGTGTGTGATATCTATTCTGAGGCAGGAGGCCCTGGGCTGTGTAAAAATGGCAGCTGAACAGAAGCCTGGGAATAAGCTACTAATCAGTTACCTTCATTGTTTCTGCTTTAAGCTCCTACATTAAGCTTCTACCTTGGCTTCCCTAGGTAACGGAGTATACCCTGTAAGATGAATTAAACATTTTCCTCCCTCAAGTTTTCTTGGTCATGGTATTTATCACAGCCACAGAAAGCAAACTAGAACAGCATCTTAACTTGAAATACTGCAAGTTGGATACAGTACAAATGCTCCCAATAGAATAAGGAAGAAATCTCTGGTATATTGCTACAGTTGAGTACAATACAGCTTTACCATCAGCCTGCTGCTGATTTTTAAAACATAGTACCTATTAAAATTAGTATGAGTAGCAAGAACTACAGGTGTGTATGTGTGTAATGAAGATACTAAATGAAGGTTAATATCAGGCAAAACTAATTTATGGTCATATAAATTGACTATAGTAATGATTGGTTTTGAAACATGGATTTAATGGAACACAGGAAAATACCCTTGACTAACAGAAATGTTCCATGTCTTAATTCAATTGGTAAATACAAAGTTCATAAGTCTTTCAACGTTCTCTGAACTGTGTACCAAAGTTTGTAGGTTTGGTTTTATGTAAATTGGGTCTTAAAAATGATTGAAAATATTATTTTCTAAATTTTTTTAACATTTTGAGTGTTTTAAAATAGTGTGATTTATTGTTTATTCTAATAAATATTTGGTGTGTGCTTACTTTTGTATTTGTAATTTTGCAGTCTTTCTATAAAAGATGGTTCCCATAGTTACACAATTTGCAAGCCCTTAAATATAAAGTGATTCTCTTTTACAAGTAAACTTTTTACCAATAGTTACTTCTCAAATCTTAATTCAACCCAAGTCACTTCTGTAGACATAGTGTGCTTCATTTCTACTCTTTAGTTTGTATCCTCAGTTTATACATAGTGCATGAAATCAGTTTTACAAAACTTTAATAATTTAAAATAATTATTCTTGTCTTTTTATCATATTTCCTTGGACATATGTCAGATTGAAAACATGATCTATGTAAGAAATATTAGCCTCTTTCTTTATTTTTTCTTTGGCATGCATCTGTGGTCAGAACGGATTACCATGTGTTTCCATTCTGGCACTATTAGTCACCATCTTCCACATCTTCATTACACAAAGCAACCACTTTAGCTCCCCAAAGAGTTGTCTGACATGTTCTACGAAGTGATGTAATATCAAAATCTTGTTTACAACTTGTGGCTCTCTTTTGTGCTAAGTGCTCAGAACTACCTTCTATATTTTTGGCTCCTTACATGACTTACATTCACTATTCATGAACTGCTTTATAAATTTATACATGAAACACAAAATGAAAGGGAAATACAAATTTCCTAGGCAAATAAATTGGCAGGGGGCTTTCATGATGGAAAGAATCATTTCTGTAAAACTGAAAATAAAAAAATACAAACTTGATTTAGTAATATAAAAGTTCTGTGCTAAGGCTAGAATGAGAAGACTATTACGAGAGGTATGACATTATAAATTTGAGCTGGGAAGGTATAGCAGTTTCTTCTCGGACTGAAACATTCTATCCTTCAGGAAGCCCCTTAAGTAGGAACATAAACAACTCAAAATAGATTGAAACTAACTAAATTCACTAGGTCCCTCCCTTCTAGAGTAGACAAGCCAAGAAGCAAAGAGGACTCTGAGACTAGACCAGCTTCCTGGAAGAAGCAGAAAACAGCTGAGATGTCTTGGAGAGGTTAGATCACCATAGACACTTGAAAATGCTACTTTCCAACCTGTACTGTTTTCTAGCTTTGCAATGTGCTCCAGGTTTCCACCTTTTGTGAGCTGTCACCCATGCTTGGGTGGACTTTAGTGATGTGGCTGTCTTTGAGTCATTTTTGCCCCTGTAACATCTCACTCATATTCCTGAAAATAACCCCAATAAAACTTACTGGTTCACCAGTTGGGCATTCGAGGTATATTTGGTCTGTCATGCACTCCCTATCTGGGATAACTAGACATGAGTATTGCATCTCCCCAGGAAAGGTCTTGTCACCCAAAATAAGAAAACTCAGTCAGTAAATCTCTTGCCTTGCAATAATGAAGATCTGAGTTCAATCTGCAGAACTCATTTGTATACTATAGTGCTGGTGTACACGTGTCTCTTCAACACTAGGGTAGCAGACACTAGGGTCCCAGGCTCACCATCTAGCTATGCCATCATGAATTCTGCAACAGTGAGTCTCTGTCTCAAAAACTAAATTGATTGATGGTGCCTGAGGAATGTGCCTTGATGCTAAAGTTGTTATGACCTCCACATGTGGAGACACATGTACATTGCACACACAATTCACTTTCACAAACATACACCTATACACACATGCAAAAATTTATATGTGACTTGAGTGGCTTTATATCTGATAACAAAATTTTGGATGTTTACCTGAGAAATACCTTAAATATTCCAATACCAGTCTATCAAAACACCAGTTGAATCATTTCTTTCATGGAACTAGTTTCATTGATAATACACACAATTGATAATTAAATATAATAAATAAAATTTTTATGTAGTTAATGTAGTAAACTGTGCAAAACCATTTTTAGAGTTGTCATTGGCTAGGATTGCATGTTAAGAATAGGTTCTTTGTTTGCTTTGAACAGCACTGCTTTCCTGGCATTATTAGCAGTGCCCATATATAATACATGCTCAACAATTTTTCATGACAAATAAGTGAACACTAGAATTCTCTAACAAATAAATGTGGGCTAGTTAAATAGAGAGTGTCTAAGCATTCAACCAGGCATGTGAAGTTCATGGATAAAATATTAATATGAGAGAATCCATTATATTCAATCGCTTAGGAAAAGCCCAGTGGCACTGACATAGAGAAAACTAATTTAGAAAGTGTGGTGATGAGGCTGGAGAAGGAGGTATGCAGAGTCTGTGAAATGTACAGTAATCCATGCTATCAGTTTGGAGGTATATTGTAATCAAGGTAAACTTACTGATTCATTCTAAGAGAATCATGAGAACAGTTTGAATCACTAACAGTCTAGTAGATGAAAAGAAAGAGGGTTTTTCTTTTTGTCTGTGAAAGATATGATTAATGTTGGAAACCAGAGCTGTAATAGTTTACTTTTTATTGCTATAATGGGCAAAAGGAACTTGGGCATGAGGAGACTGCCGCTTGTAACTTGTTCCTGTGGCTTGCTTCACGTGGCTTGCTCAACCTGCTTTGTTATATAACTCAGGTATCGCTGAACGGGAGTGTCACTGTCCCTGCTCCCATGGCCTGGTACTCACATATCAATATTTAATCAAGAAAGTGTCTTACTTTCTTTTCATTTCATATCTCCTTACCTACATATTCATGGTAAAGGAAAAGCGAGCTGTCCCTGTGTTTCTCCTAGTTTTTTCTCTGTATAAGACCAATAATGTCTTATGAGCACTGCCTGATGAGAATAGCAAGGGAGATAAAGGAACATAGAGGGAGGACAGAACAAAAGCTAGATGATTGAACCTACTCCTTAACTCAAGGCCTTAATTATTACTCATTATGAAGGTTATGTCTAAGTCATTGCTATAGAATTTAGTATATTGATACAAAACATGGGCATGTCAAATCTTGTCAGATTTTAGCACAAGAATATATATCCTACTTAGCAGGTGGATATGACTCTATAGATATATGAGATAAAATAGTTGAATAAGTTCTTCAAAAGCCTCAGAGACACACAGAATATGGTGTTTAAAGTTGTTTTTATAATCCTAAATTTCTTTGACAACAACACCAGTTAACTCCTTACAACACCCAGCCAACCTCAAAGAAGATGATGAGCATCAAAGAGCCTCCTTATGGAGATGGCTTCAAATGTGGCAAACCAGCCACTGGGAAAAATGTCCTCGTTCCTGCCACAAACAGAATCTGCCTAAAAATGGGCAGCTTGGATGCAGGCAGAGTCGATGGCCGCACTCTGCCAAGACAGATTAAGCAAGTCCACAATAGTTCCTGCTGTGTGAATCAGTCTGGCAGAGAAATAGGGACAGAAAGCTGAAGATGAGGCTCCAACGTTATAGATAGTTTTGGGTGACTGTTCAGGCAGTAACCTGACTAAGTCAAGTTGTACATTTTGGAAGCTGCTAACCCACACTGCTGGTTCACTTAGGAATTTAAGTTTTATTCCTTCTCAAGTCTCTGAGGGGCATTGAAGGCCAAATAGTATAGTTTTACAATCAGGCTTAGTTGGTTAGGGGATAAGATCGCTTTAGATCAAGATAAAGAAGTTATGTTATTAGAGTTAGATAGGATAGATATTGAATTTCATTCAGAAATTTAGACCCAACAAGACAGGAGAGAAATTTACTTCAAACTGCACAAATACAAAGAGCCAAACCACTATGAACATAACATTTATAGGACTCATAATTCTCATGATTGTCACATGGTTCTCTCTATTGTATGTAGTTTGTTTTATACATGTGTAATAAAATAAACGTATTTTTAAAAAGGAAAGTATTTTAAAGACCTCTCTACTGGCAACCTTACAGAGGCATTTTCTCAATTGAGTTTCCTCTAGCTTGTATCAAGTTGATAAGAAAAATCACGCAGGACAGAGTACGACAATGAATATGGAAACCATGGATAGCCTACATATTCTGTAGAATCTAGGAGCAATTGATACATTAGAAAATAAATTAAAATAGATTAAGAAAACTAGTGATATTACATATTATCAAATTTATTAGAGATAAGAATACCAGTTATGGATGATGCCTGTTTTGAGACTGGGACTAGAATCAACCATTCCATATAATACACTGAAGATATTATTTCCCTCAGAAGTGGAAGTAGGAGGAGATTATGGCTCACTCTAGATGGCAATGGATGGCCCTTAGAAGATAGCCAGAAGTATAAAAGCAAAAAAGAAAACGCTAAGGAACTTAGCTATGAGCAGGTCTTTGGGAGTGCAATTGTGAAATCAGAAAACACCATGTCTAAAATTATCAGGAGATGAAAATATTACTGGGAAATGTGGTATATTTCCTTTAAGTTAAACAGTGCTAGTCTTAATCTGAGTCAAAGATTGCTGTCCTAGAACTGGTTACAAGAATCAAACCAAAGAGTTTATGAAAAACTCTAGAAGAAACACAGGGTTCATGCAAGACTCCAAAAAAATGAAAACATTGCATTCCTATATGTGGTATTAGAGAACAACAAAGCTTATACCGGCTAAGATTATGATTATTTTTTTAATATGGTCTCCCATACTTGAGCAATGTTAAGGTTGTTTTATGATTCAGCTTGATTGAAAAATCATTATGTATATTTATGAGTAAATTGTACTTCATAAATATATAAGCATATTCAATATTATTTTAATCTTATAATTGATGTTAATTATTCTATTTAGGATTTGGCAAATCAAAAATGTAAGAAAGAAAGGAATCAATGTTTCATCTGTTGAAAGTAATGAGTAATTTCTATCTTTTCTATACTCCCTTTCTCTCTGGCATACATGCATCAAGTGATAGAATTATACATATGTAAATAATGTAAGATGTGTTTTATAAGTATTTGTATTCTTTCAATATGTAAAGGTTTTGTTACCAAAAAAATATCTATTTTAACATTCACAACAGGAAGGCAGTAATCAGAATTCTCTCTCTTCAGCTAGCCATTATAAAGAACAATATGGAACCCCAGAGATGGCTCAAGGTTCAGAGAATTCACTGTTCTTACAGAGGACCCTGGTTTGCTTTTAGGACCAGTATCAGAAAACTCATACTCCAGTTTCAAACTGTAACTCCGGTTTCAGGATATCTGACATCCTCTTCCGGCCTCTACCATCCATATACATATGCCCAGGCACAAACAAACTCATACAATAAAAGTAAAAAAGTGAAAATCAGTCAAAAGGAACAATTGTCTCCAATAAATATTACTGACTGATTCACTGGTACCAAAAATAATAAAAGCAAACTATTTGAACTGATATAAGGTGGTTCAACAATGGTGTATACTGTTTGTACTTCTAAGTTCTCTCTTGTTCTCTAATGTTAAGTAGTTTGAAGTGAACACACACACACACACACACACACACACACACACACACACACACACACACACACTTCAGTATTCTGGGATAACCTTGATTCTAAGTAAAAGTTAATTCATCTGTATTTGATTGGGTTTTTTTTTTTTTTTGAATGTTGTTGTTTGTTTGTTTGTTTTTAGCCTGTAGATTTTTCCTTTAATAGCAGCTCTGCTTCCTCTACTACTTAAAAGTTCACTTTGGGCACTCTGTGCTATTTTTATAAGAACTCAATTTATTACAAAATTTAAGAATTCTCTATAAAAAAATAAATTCCTAATTAAAAACTGAGAAGAAGGAAAAGTATATAGATATCCAAAAGTATATAAGATCAATATATCTTTATTGTAATTTTTATTCTGGAGCAAAGGCATTTATTGTGAACAGATAGTTCAGCTGTAAATAAAAACACAAATAGTATCCAAGCAGAGCAGCGATGCAGGAGATTGCCTTTCAGCCCAAGGCTTCATCAGTGTTAAAGTGCTGATTTCAGTAGGGATGCAGAGCGAGCTTGCCATATTAAATATGAAGACTACATATTCCTGCCCTTGTAAAAACAGGTCAGGCTTCAAAGGAGACATTTTTATGCTCAAACTTACAAAACAATTCTCATGGGTGCTGTTTTGCTTACTTAGTTTTAGCTGCATTTACTACATGTAAAATTTGAAAGATTTAGGGGACTAGCTGGAGGCAGAAGTCATCATGGCTAATGCAGCACTATTCTAGCTGTTTCTAAATCAGGCGTAAGGTTAAGGAAAAGCAAACGGATAAAATAGAATATCTGATAGGAATGTAATGGGACTTTGACTATACCTGGGTTATTTTGTGCTGTGTTTTGTTTTGCCTGTCCCTTGCCTTTGAAGTATCTCAGGAAAATAAAACCTGCTCTAACTTTTTTCTTGACTGGTCAAAAAGATGTCCAGATGTCCAGATGTCCAAAAGCCTCTGTATTTACCCTACATTCTCTTCCTCTATTTCCAAAGACAGCATCATATGGCTTCCCATACAGTCAATTGATAGGGTAAGACAAACCCTAATGTTTTCTATATATTCTCATCTAGAGCTATAGTTTATAGATAGCTCTACATGATACGTATAAAAGGGCAGAGCACTGTTCCACTTTTGACTGTTCATTAGGAATAGTGGTAAAGAAAAATGTCTCAGCTGTGGTAGAGTTAGAGGTGGCATATTGCTTTAAACATCTCTTGAGGAAGGAAGTGGCCAGATAGATGATTAAAAACTGATTCATAGGATATAGCTATTTTGGATTTGAGTGAATGCTCTGTGACTCATAAGGAATACAACCATAAAATTGATGACAAACAACTTAAGGAAAGAGATGTATGGAAAGGTTTTTCAGCCTGAGAAAAGTGGAGATATTTTTGCTCTCGGTGCATATTCAACAAACGATTAATTTAGCAGAGAATTACTTTGGTAGACAACTATGTAGCATCACCCACTCTATGGATATCAGTCAACCTCATTTTCCAGGTACACCTGTTATGAAAAAAAAATGTCTCTGATAGCAGCACTGATGTTATGAAGGAATTTAGCATAATGAACTTTCACTCACTAAAGCAATTAGACTGTGAATGCTTACAGGTCTTTAGACTGTCTATCTGCAATTAACAATATTTAGTGTCCACATATCACACTCTAATTCTCAACTTGCTCTTTAGGAACCCACACTCATATGTAGGTATACACTGTCCGTCCTCTAAGTAACATACTTCTATCTTTTATTAATAACTGTGTTTAATTATTTAATAAATTTCTTTATAAAATTCCAACATTTCTTTGAAAAATAAAAAGAAAGACAATAAAGTCCACCTTAAAATAACAAATATTGCTGAGATTATTAGCAAAGATCTAGTGACAGTTTGATTACAGTGGGCCACTTCTACAGTGAAAAAGGCATCATTTTGTTCTAAATACAGTGGGAAGATACTCTGAGTATAGATTTTTATTATCTGAACATATTGCTTTTGCTAATATAATCATCCATGGACTTACAGAAAGCTATTCTACATAACATGTCTTCTGAGCCAAAAGTATAGTTCATGCTTATAGAATTTACTGATCTTACAGTTCAGCCTGCCAACTCAATGCAATTGTCCCTAAAGACTATCAAATGAACCTCTGATGCCTCAAGTACAGTAACAGGCAGTCTTATCTTAGAAGGCTAGAACAAAATTTATTATATTATCTCTTAAAATGTTCATGCATTGTCATTAAATCAATGGAAACCTAAAACAATACATCCAAGCATAGTTTCAAATAGCTTCTAGGACTGAAAAGATAGGATTAGAAAATTTGTAGAGGAAGGTAACAACCAGTTCCATATATGGCAGGTTATAGAATGTGACCTATAATCATCCTCATTTCATTATGAATATATTTTTATAAATATATATGTGTGTGTATACATGATGTACACACACACGTGTGTGTGTGCAATAGATAGCTATATTTTCTTTCCTCTCTTTATTTTATTTTATTTTTTTTATTTTTATCAATTTATTCTTGTTACATCTCTATGGTGTTCCCATCCCTTGTATCCTACCATTCTCCCCTCCCTCCCATTTTCCCCTTATTCCCCTTCCCTATGACTGTTCCTGAGAGGGATTACCTCCCCCTGTATATGCTCATAGGGTATCAAGTCTCTTCTCGGTGACCTGCTGTCCTTCCTCTGAGTGCCACCAGGTCTCCCCCTCCAGGGGACATAGTCAAATGTGAGGCACCAGAGTACATGAAAAAGTCATATCCCACTCTCCACTCAAGTGTGGAGACTGTCCTGTCCATTGGCTAGATCTGGGTAGGGGTTTAAATTTTACCACCTGTATTGTCCTTGGCTAGTGCCTTAGTTTGAGCGGGACCCCTTGGCCCAAATCTGCCTATCATAATGTTCTACTTGTATGTTTCTAGGACCCACTGGATCCTTCTACTGTGCTATTCTCACATGGTTCTCTCATCTAGAGTCCCAATAGGATGTTCTCCCCTCTGTCCCAGTTTCCTGGTAAGGGAAGGCTTTGAAGGCAATCAGATTCTTTCCTCTCTTATCCCATTACATGTAGTATAAAAGAACTTAGTTCATTTTGGTTCTTGGGTATTTATAATATTAAATCATAATATTCATGATACTGGACATTACAAGAGTACACACAACTCAAGCACTTGACTTGAGTGGTGTGAATGGATAAGAGAGGTTGTAAGTAAAATAGTTAAATTTCACTAGGTATATGCACACCTTTGTTAGTGACTTCATTTGGAGATTAAAGGTGTGACTTAAGGTAATCTATGCAGATGTCAGCACATGATGTGCAATTTTATGTCTTTATTTATCTAGGATAAGATAAATTCAGATCACTGATAAGGCATTATTTATGGATATATCTATGACAGTATTTCTGGAAGGGAGTAAAATATCACCAGTAGGCTTTGTAAAGGTGTTGCACCTTTGACAAAGGAAGATATTCTGCAATCCAGTTAAACTCAATTTAAAAAAAAAAAATGTAGAGAAAGATAAATTCTCTCTAAATTTTGGGCTATCTTTGTTTGCCCTCAAACATCAAGACCCCTACATCTGTGTCCGTACTCCTACTCTACCTGCAGACCATGCTTGCCTCTCAGGCTTTTATCCTAAGACGTCAGGTAATACCAACGGCTTCCTCCTTTTTAGGCCTTGTTGTAGTTAGTTTAGAAGTAGGGCCTAGTAAATGTTTATTATTTGCCCTATAATTATTATTATGGCAGTATTTTTTACGTGCTAGCAACCAATGAGTATAAAGACATTTGATGTTTCTTTAAATAGCCTCGGTTCACCTGGGGCAGGGCAGATATTAATTCCCTAAACTACCTCCAAGCCAAAATTCCATGCCATCTGCTTCTAATAATGGCTATCTGTGCTATTTCCCATCCATAATTTCAAAATACTTGCTGTTGTTATTCATTTTGGCTAACTCTTTCCATGTGGGACTTCAGAGTCCATTATCTGGGCCAAGTGGCTCTATTGTTATCCTATCCATTTGCCTCCCTCCTCTTCCTCCCTACAGTCTACTACATTTCCCAGGATTCTCCTGTCTTCCAAAGCCTGGGAACCTTAGCTACACTTACCCCATTCCCTGCCCAGGTGTGTTGGCTTTAGGAAAGGTTACCAACATTTTGGGGCACAAAGACAGCAAAGAGTAATTAGCATCAAAATACATCAGACCAACCTCTAACAAGGCCTTCAAGTTCAGATTGATCTAATGACTAGCTTTGTCTCTATAATTAGATAAGACAGCTTGTATAATAAGCTTTATATGTCTATAGAAAGCCTTTTGTTTCTTTTTATAGTTTATTATATATGAACTTAACATCTAAAAACTATTTCTGTATCTAATGTACATCTGAAACTTGATTTGTCCAAAACTAAATTTTATTTTGTATAATTTTCAGTCTTCACAGGATAGTAAGCACCTTACTACAGTTTTTAAAATAACACTACATTAAAAATATCATATAGTTCAGTTTAGGTTGCCTTCAAATAATTCCAAAGTAAAAATCACTTACAATTTATAACAAATACAAAGCGTTTGAAGATTTTGCTTTGAAATTATGAACGAAGACCTGGAGAGATGGCTAGCTTAGCGAGAGAACTGTCTGCTCTTCCAGAAGGTCTGAGTTCAATTCCTAGCAACCAGATGGTGGCTTACAACCATCTATAATGTGTTCTAATGCCCTCTTCTGGCATGCAGGTGTACATTCAGACAGAACACTGTATACATAATAAATAAATAAATCTTTTAAAAAGAAAATTATGAATATGTACTTATTACAATAATTTCTATTATTAACTAACTTACTAAATAACAAAATATAAAAGGAAAAGAAACAAAAATATGTATTCTAGTACATGTCAAAACTCATGAACCACTAATAAATTACTATAATTTATAATAGTTTATTTCCATTAATAGATTCATATAAAATATGAACAAAGTTAGAAAGAGTGCAAGCAACCCACATAAAGAGTAAGTAACACCTAAGGGCAATTTTTTTCAAACATTTCTTTTCAATTTCCTTTAGAGAAATTTTAAAATGATTTTTATGCAGTAAAATAGCAATTTAACTTTAACTCAATTTGCTTTCTGATTCAGCTGAAGATCTGCTTCACAGGAAATAATTCATGTGAAGCACTGGAAACCTGATAAAACTCCATATCTGGGGATGCCTTGGACCCCAGTATGGAGGCTACTACTACTACCATTGTGTCAAATGGATTTGATGAATCAGTCAGATTGTTTTCTAAATAAGTATATATCTGCCTACCTTCTCAATATTTATATTTACTCTATAGACTAGTGTTGCTCTCTACTTTGGTCATGGGAGTGTGAAGCAGTTACTGCAGAGAATCAAAATGGCTAACATGATGAAAATAAGGGAAAGGCCAGTGTTCAGAGCTAAATGAGACACCTGTGTGGTCCCTTCAAGGTTCAGGTATTGTCAGAGATGATGGAGTAGAGCAAGTGTAAGGATAAGAGCAAGGGATGGAGTGTGTGGAGCACTTCCTGGCATGACATGGGCATTACACGTGAACTCTCAGCAGCTGTGAATACCTGCACAAGATTGGTCCCAAAGATGTAATCATGGGGGGAGGAGGAGATTATGTGGCCTTGTCTTTTCCAAGCATCTGCTGATACTTCATCACTGGTCAGAGAGGGCCATTGTCCACAGTGATGTAACCACTGATACTGTGTTGAACACCCACCTTCCTATAGATACCTCAACTGAACTCATTCTCCCATCAAAACAGAAAGCCATGGATGTAGAAGGACTAGTGTGTAAAGAGGAAAGGAAGCACTGGGACTGGAAGAGGGACAAGAAAAAGTAATGAGTGGGTGTGATCAGAATACATGCGTTAGTGACTGCATGTGAATGGAAATAACTTGTCTTCTGAAGATGTTTTAGTTCACCTAATGTGGCTATCT
Organism: Acomys percivali; assembly: GCA_907169655.1. NCBI lineage: Eukaryota > Metazoa > Chordata > Mammalia > Rodentia > Muridae > Acomys > Acomys percivali. Next base: position 150,439,189 of record OU015743.1, read on the forward strand.
TCAGTTGCACTCATTTTTCCACAAGAAACATACCTTTGTTCATTATTATGTCAGAATAAAATTCTGTTGAGTGTATACACCATATATTCTTTATCCATATCTCTATCATTAGATGTTTAGGCTTGCCTCACTACTTAGTTACTGTGACTAATACTCCAATGGACATTGACAGGGAAATCCCTTTGTGATATGGTCACTTGGGGACATTTTGGTAAATGTCCAGAAGTTATATATCTCGGTTATACAGCGGACTTTTAATTTAATTAATTTTTTTGTAAATTTCTTTTTTAATTAATTAATTAATTAATTAATTTCAGTTCAACCCAACCACAGCTTCCTTCCATCCAATCCTCCTGGTCACCCCACCGCACCCCAGCAAACTTCTTCCATCCCCCCCACACACCTTCCTCTTTCCTCCAGATATACTACTATTTCATTTCCCTTCAGAAAAGAGCAAGCCTCCTGGGGATATCAATCAAACTCGGGATACAACAATGCTAGGCACAAACCCTCATATCAAGGTTGAGTGAGGCAACCCTGTAGCAAGAAAATGATAAAAGAGTCAGCGACGTCCCCATGCCCACTGTTAGGAGTCCCACAAATCACCTACCAACCAGGCTAACTAACATAACATATATGCAAGGGACTTAGCATGGATCCATGCAGGCTCCCTGACAGCTGATGTCTGTGCACCGTGTGCTCCTAGTGTCCCTGAGGACTCTGGCTCCCACCTTTCTTCTTCCTCCTCTTTTGCGGGTTCCTTGAGCTTCAAGGGAAATAACCAAATGGAGATCTCCAATTTGGGTTCTCTCTTCACCTAATGTTTGTTTATGGGTGTCTGCATCTGTCCCCATCAGTAAGTGGAGATGACAATTAGGCTAGACACTAATCTGTAAGTATATAAGAATATCATTAGGAATGATTTTACCCAGCCTCTTGTTCCTTCTTTTCCAGTCAGTGTGAGTCATGGGCGCCCCCTCGTGGCTTGGGGCTCAACTTAGAGCACTCATTGCTTGGCCACTCCCACAGGTTCTGTACCAGCATTGCACCAGCACAGCTTGCAAGCAGGACTGTAGGTTAAAGCTTTTGTGTGAGGGATGGAAGCCTTGCCTGGCTACAGCGAATGGCAGGCTTAGGCTCTAAATGTGACATTACTAGGATTCCTGCTTAAGATCACCCTTGTAGAATCCTGGAAGTTTCTACTGCACTAGATTTCCACATCGTGCCCCCCGCCCATTCTAGTCATCTCTTCTCATACGCTCTCTCTTCATCCCTCTCCACCTGATCCCTCCTGTTCCCATTGCCATGTACTTTAATCCACTCATCTTATTTTTCCTTCCCCAGAGGATCCATGTGTCCTGCTTAGGGCCCTCTTTTTACTTAGCCTCTCTGGGTTTATGGACTGTCCCATGATTATCATTTACTTAACAGCTAATATCCATTTTTAACTGAGAACATACCATGTTTGTCTTTCTGATCTGTGTTACATCAGGAAGATTTTTTTCCAGTTCCATCCATTCTCCTGCAAATTTCAAGATGTCGTTTTTAACAGCTGAGACATAATTCCTTATGTAAATGTACCACATTTTCTCTCTTAAATTCTCCATTGAAAAATATATGAGTTGTTTCCAGTTTCTAGCTATTATGAATAAAGACACTATGAACATAGTTGAGCAAGTCTGTTTGTGGTAGGATAGAGCTTCCTTTCGGTATATGCCCATGAGTTGTATAACTGGATCTCGAGGAAGATTGATTTCCAGTTCTCTCAGGAACTGCCATGTTGATTTTCATAGTGACTGTACTGGTTTTCACTCTGACCATCAATGAAGGGGTGTTTTCCTTGCTCCACATCAATGCCAGCATAGGCTGTCACTTGAGTTATTGATCTTAGTCATTCTGACTGTTGTGAGATGGAATCTACATGTAGATTTGACTCTCATTCCCTGATGACTAAGGATGTTTAACATTTCTTTATTTCCATTTGAAATTCCTATATTGAGAATTCTGTTTAGAGCTGTACCCCATTTTTTAAATGAATTGTTTCCTTTATATATAGTTTCTTGATATATAGATATAGATAGATATTAGATATTAGATATTAGCCTTCTATCAGATATAGAGTTGGTTCAAATATATTCCCGGTTTACATACAGTCATTTTGTCCTACTGACAGTGCCCTTTGCTTTACAGAGCCTTTTTAGTTTCATGAGGTCCCATTTATAAATTTTTGATCTCAGTGCCTGTGCTATTGGTGTTCTGTTCAGGAAGTTTTTCAGATAGTATACATCTTTGGCCCTTTGTGAATTTCTTACAAAAATATTGTATGAAATTTCCATAATTTTACTCTTCTAGCTCCTCCTATATCCTTTAAACTTCTCATGTTTGTTATCGTTTTTATAAGTAGTGTTGCTAAACATGCACACATATACATAGATATGTGTATCTATACATATACATGTATACACACATACACACACTCATATATATACACACATACATATATATACATGTATACATACACACACATACATATATGAGTGTATATATATATGACCTACTGAGCATATATATGTATGTATATATACTGAGTTTATATGCATATATATGTACAGATACAGCTATACAATGTACCTTATATATGACCTACTTGAGCTCATTTCTTTTTTTTTCTCATATGCATATGCTAAATGGTAAATGTGATTAGAAAACTTATCAGGTGCTTTGTCCCTATAAAAGAATGAGCCTCCTTTTCTTAGCAGTCATTGATTTCCTGTAGATTTTCATGGGGGTTGGACATTGTGAACATTCTTCCATCTACATTGCCCTGTTGACTGTTGTCATTATGCACGTCTTGTTCATGCAGCCATATTATGGCGATCTCACAGATGCAGTAGCATCTCTATTATGTTGAGGAGACACTCTCTTGCAACAGTCTTTTATATAGGTTATGTTTTACCAAAGCTCCAGTTAAGTGCTGAGATCACCTGTTTTCCCTCTGCTGTTTGTGTATATATACAACTATTTCTTCATTTCTTCTTATTTTTCTTAAAAAAAGTGTGCTACTATTTTCTGAAGCACTTTGTCATAAGTAAGCTCATATCTTTCACTGGAAATGCGGAGCCCTCCTCCTCACCTACCCATCTCTTCCGATAGCCCTTGCTCAGTTTCCTTCAATTTGTTCTCTGGAGATTTTGGCAGATCATCCCTGAATGTCATCTAACATTTTGGATCTCATCTAGGAGAAATCTTCTCTCTAAGGAACAATTATTATTTTCTAAACATTTGTAGTTGTCACAGTGGCAGTAAGTGCTAGAAATCAATGGCATCTAGTCTGTACAGCCAAGGTAGCATAGTAAACTTCCACAAAGCATGTAACTGATATCCCAAAGAATTGGCGATCCTAGAATGCTAATGGTGCTACATTTGAGATACTCTGTGCTAAGCAACAAAATTACACACCATGTCACATTCTAAAGATAACAAGTACCCTTCTTATGACTGTTATTTGAGCTAATTCAGATTATGCTCTTTGAGCATAGTAGCAACAGGATAATTGAGTAAATAAGGCAGCTTTAAAGAATTAAGCAACAAAGCTTAGACCATATTTCAGAACATGTTACAAATGATGAAATATTATCAATAGAATATCAGTAAAGAAAATCCTTCCTTAACAAATTATTTAGCCATCATGACTGCTATACATGCCTATGCATTACCTGCTTCCAGATGTCTATTGTGGAAATTGTATTTAGGAAAACTTAATTTATAAAGTTAATCATATGGCTTGATCATAGTATTCCAAAAATTACATATCTGTATTTTCCCACTCTTAATATATATTTTATAATATTATCCACTCCTTTGAACCATATTTTAAGGTATCATACTATATTCTTTCCGCATGATACTAATAGTATACTTTTTATAACAAGTTCTGACAAATGAGTCCACAAGCCAAATGGCATTAAAACAAAACAAAACAAAACAAAACAAACAAGCAAAAACCTTGGTGTCTTATCATCACTTTGCTAAGAACCCAAAATACAAGAGTTCTCAGATATTTGAGAGTATTCACAAACCAGTACCTGCAATGCCTGAATCATGACCCACAGTATTTTAATTGGTCCTTTTCTTTAATGCCACGAGAAGTTTCAGAAGCCAAGTCAAACTTAAAACAAAATACAGACTTTATTGTACTGTCAGCACCCAAAAACTATAAGAGTTGTGTGGGTGTTGGAGATTGCTTTTTAAAAATATCAGGCAAAGACTATTTTAGTGCAGAGTCCCTTTAGAGAAGTAGTTTGTCAATTATGCTGAGTAGTGGTGTGGTTTTTACTGTGTGAAAAACAGACATGGACTGACCTCTGTCTCCTTAAAGCAATGAGCTCAGCTGGTTATAAACAGAGATCCTCAGGCTGCACAGGCACTCCTTTGCCTCTCTGTATTTCCTCCTATTGATGTCCTACACGGTGCTTTCTCAGACATATTCCATCAGTCATAAATTAGTGTCCTTGTCCTTAGAACTTTACAAAATGTCATTGCAATTTAAGAAGCAGTGATCAAAAGTAACCATCTCATATCACCAGGAACCAGCTCTAGTTTTCTACACTAATCCAAAATACATAAGGAACACCATGTTCAAAGGACTATTTTGTGTAAGATTTTCCTTTTAAGTTTGAAGAATTTGTGGGTAAAAAAAATATATTCTTTTGATCTGAGTGCAGTGGTTGTTACTTCCTATCTGATCATAGTTGGTGGAACAGATAATGAATTAGATTGGAATATAAAACTTACAAGGTACATGGTAATAATTTCTCTAAAAGTCTACTCCCAGGAAAAGTTACATAAGAAATATCCCAGGTTTCATAGCATTAGAACTAGGCTGAAAAGTTAAAAGGTAGTAACTTGGTAGGGAAACAAATCCTTTCCATTGAAACACTGTGATTCTCTTACTTTGGTTGTTGGGGAACCTAGGCATTTTATCTGTTATATTTTATTTTTCTTGAGATTTTTTTTTATAAATCAGGATACCCTTTCTTCTTCACACAAGCTTGGCAGAGCTGCCAATCTTATAGGCATCCATGGCAACTGTTGATGTGTGGCTGATGAAATCTGAATACTTGACCTCTGTGGCTAAAAGTTACATACAGACATTGAATTTCTTCTCTTGAGGTGAGTATCAAGTGTACTCAATGTAGAAATGCTTCCCAAACAAAATTTATTTGGCCATGAAGTGAAAAATCAGCACGGTTTAGTGTATATAGATAATAGATACATAGATAGATAGATGATAGATAGATAGATAGATGATAGATAGATAGATAGATAGATAGATAGATAGATAGATAGATAGCAATTTATGTGGTAAAGTAATAATAGCAAAAACATGGTACAGATGAGAGTGATATTTGTCACATATTCATACATCTGGTCTTCAGGGGAAAAGTCAAACCTTCTAGTTTTCCTTGCACCTAGTAGTCTTAGCAAAAGTTACTGATTTTGGTAGTCACAGAGTGAGCCAATGTATTACTAATCTCCCGCTAGCTTTGTTACAGAAGACTACGTGCTGACACCACCGAATCTATCAATCACCATTCTGCAGCCAATGTCATTTCTTTCCTCCAGGGAAAAGAATATTTTTGTTATTGTTTTGTGTTCTCTAAAGGGAAAGATGTCTGTCTTTGTGTCCTAATAATCAACTTCAAAGTTAATTACTCCAGTGCAAATGAACTAAAAGAATGCAGGCCATGAGCCTTTGTAACTTATCTTTACATTGACGAGCCCAAACATCAGTAACTTGAAGGTAACAGCAGAGTATGTGGGGCAAAAACACACAACTCCGTATTTGTAACTGTCTACCATTCCAGATAAAGCCATTTCCTCACTTACCTTGCCTCTGACCACTGATCTTTTGGGATAGCAACCAATAAACTTAGGTTCCTGGTCTCTTATCTTTATACTTGACTAGTTAAAAAATAATAATTTGAAAATGTTATGTAGAAATATTTTCTTTTTTTTTCTTTTTTTTTAAATTTTTTTAAAATTAATTAATTTATTTATTAATTTATTCATATTACATCTCAATTGTTAGCCCATCCCTTGTATCCTCCCTTTCTTTCCTCTCTCCCGTTTCCCCCTCTACTCCCTTCCCCTATGTCTGTGACTGAGGGGGACCTCCTCCCCCTGTATATGCTCCTAGGGTATCAAGTCTCTTCTTGGTGACTTATTATCTTTCCTTTGAGTGCCTCCCCATCCAAGGGACATGGTCCGATCTGGGGCACCAGAGTTTGTGTGAAAGTCAGATCCCCTTCTCCACTTAACGGTGGAGAATGTCCTGTCCATCGGCTAGACTGGGTATATTACTAAATTGTAGCAAAATTGGTGCGCTGATCTAAACATTAAAGCTCATACTATCAATTTACAGGATTTTTTTGTGACTGCACAAATTAAGTTGCATTAGACACTCATACCTTTGCAGTTAATGTCTTCTGAGATGTCATACACATATTCTTAAGATTTTACTCTCTTAATAGATAGGTCGAATAGGCAAGGATAATAATTGATTAGCAATTTAAACAAAGAACAAGTAGCCATTATCTACTTCATGTAAGTGTTCTCGTTATGTCTTTTTATTTAAGGGGTTATACTGTTATGATGCAATGGAATTAAGAGAAACATTGGATACATTATTTGTTTTTTTAAATATATTTTGTTAATTTATTCATATTATATCTCAATTGTTATCCCATCCCTGTATCCTCTCACTCCTCCCTCCCTCCCATTTTCCATTACTCCCCTCCCCTATGACTGTGACTGAGTGGGAACCTCCTTCTCCTGTATATGCTCATAGGGAATCAAGTCTCTTCTTAGTAGCCTGCTATCCTTCCTCTGAGTGCCACCAGGCCTCCCTATGCAGGGGACGTGGCCAAATATGGGGCACCAGAGTTCATGTGAAAGTGAGAACCCACTCTCCATTCAGCTGTGGAGAATGTCCTGTCTATTGGCTAGATCTGGGCTGAGGTTCAAAGTTGATTGCATGCATTGTCCTTGGGTAGTGCCATAGTTTGAGCAGGACCCCTGGGCCCAAATCTGCCCATCATAATGTTCTTCTTGTAGGTTTCTAGGACCCTCTGGATCTTCCTATTTCCCCATTCTGCCATGCTTCTCTAGGTGAGAGAAACATTATTTGTTATTAAAACTCAAATTCAGAAAACTACCCAGGTATAATAGAGACCTGAAATATATATATGATTGGCCAGTGATTTTTCCCTATGCAAGTTAGAGTATTAGAAAATATGTAGTATTAGCAGCTAATAATCTCCACGATGCAACCTTGTTTATTTAAGATAGCAATTAAATTATCTTTGTAAGGGTAGTTAATGCCTTCCAGAAGTTCCATACAAATATATGCCTTTTATTTTCTCATCATTAGTGTTGATTGTCTCAACTGTAGTGAGGGTGGTTGTGCTGATAACTTTCTGTCTTCTTTTATCCAAGACTTGCAAAACTCATGGATGGATGCCACAGAAGTTATTACAAAGTGCTTCCAGTCTTCACATTATATGCTGCACAGGACCTCCAATATTAGACATAGTCGTAGGATTTTTATATACTTTGTAAAGAAACTCTAATTATGATCTATAATGTGGTTATCATTGTCATATTTTGTCATGAAGAATTAGATATTTCATATTAATAATTTGCATTATTTGCTTTGGGTTTTAGTATAGCACTAATTAAAATTCTAAAAGTACCACGCTCTATAAAGAAAAACGTACTCATACCAACTTATATCTATATCTTTCTTCTTAAATGTAAGAGGGCATTATAGTAATTCAGTTTATCTTTTATAACTGTGGTCCTGAAAACTGAGATGAATGGGCTCATATGATCTAGTGAGCCCGGAGAATAGCAGCGCACTGGGGGAATCTTGTTCATTCATACTCTATAGATCAATGTTTGTATCTGGACAACAATGAGATTCCTAAATGGAATGATAAGAATTGAGAATTATTTCTTTCTCCCAGTGGTCTGAATGGTTGCATCTAGAAAAACATTGTATCCATGGCAACTTGATGTTCAACTTTTGAACATTTTGCTCTTTATTTACATTGTTACAATTTATAATAACTCTACTGACCCCCAGTTAGACATTTTCTGGCCATTAATAACAGACTCCATTAAAGGCCTCTAGCTTCAGGCCCACCAGTGATGCTTTCAAGTTATTAATGCTAAGAATGTATCTACTCTGAAGGTCATTATTACTTAAATAATTCCTTGGAAAGTTACAGAGTTAGTAATTAGGTTGGGTTTTAGATGGTTTTAGAAAATGAGTCTCAGCACCACTGTCACACAGACCAAAAATAATAATGAAAGCCCAAACCTGCAATGAAACCAAAGAGAAAGGTAAGAATTTCTGTCCAGGCTTTTAGCCTTTAAAGAATATCTTCGAGATTTTAATGATGTGAGAGAAACAGACAGTCTAGAATTGCTAACTTTCTTAATAGTCCTTAGACTCCCATTAAGATTCCACCCACTCTTCTTAGAACTGTCTGCCCCAGAATGCATTCCCTGCTGTGTTAATTACCTTGAAAAGTCAAAAGTATCACAGGCCTGTTTATATTAATTATCCACAGTGGTCACAAGTGAGAAAAAAATAACCAAAAATTAATGTAGAAAGCCCTTGAGTTCTACTGTGAACAATCAATATTTTTAAAATGTAAGAGTTATTTGTGTTTTACTTCTGAAAAAAAAGCAGCATCTGCTGAGCAAGGGGCCATTGAGGCCACAGTAACATTCTTCTTTCTTGCTATCACTGCTCTTATTTACTCACTTCATTAAAATCTCTAATTCTATCCTCACATTTCCTCCCCTAGAGACAAACTGCTTATAAATTGTTCCCCATTAAAAATGACCTTCTTCTTCTTCTTCTTCTTCTTCTTCTTCTTCTTCTTCTTCTTCT
>OU015743.1:150448160-150469241 GCA_907169655.1 Acomys percivali
TTCTTCTTCTTCTTCTTCTTCTTCTTCTTCTTCTTCTTCTTCTTCTTGAGACATGGTTCCTCTGTGTAGCCTTGGCTCTCCTGAACTCACTTTGTAGACCAGACTGGCTTTTTACAGACATCCACTTAGCTCTGCCTCCCCAAGTGCTGAGATTATAAGTGTATGCCACAATGCCCAGGAAATATTACCATCTTCTGTATTTTGTTCTTTCCATGGTCATTTCTGTCAGTCAAGAGCACTTGCTGAAACTATAGGCGACAGTCACAACTGCCCTGTGCCTTCCCTCCTTCCGTGTTTCACTGTAGTCTGGCAGTATCCCACATTATATAGCATCACTTCAGTTAAAGCTTCCAATCACCAATCAAGTCTCATTATTGTGACTACCACAAGCATGAGCTGAAGTAGGATGACCTCAGTAGACATCCTAGAGTAGTCTAGGGAAAGTCCACAAGACCTCAACCCTCCAGGCAAATAAGAAGTGATGAGAATGGGAGAAACAGTCTTCTCCACAGAAGAACATTGGTTATCCAAAACTAATGATCATTCCAGAAAACATATAAATAAGTAACATTATACAGGTTGTATTTGGATGATATATGTATATAATATGATAAATGCATGCAACAACAGTTAATGAAAAAAGAGAGGCCATTAATTTGAAAGAGAGAAAGGAAGGTATATGGGAGGGTTTGGGGTAAGAAAGAGAAAGGAAAAAATGATGTCACTACATTATAATGTCAAACTAAAGTTAAAATACAAAGTTTACAAGACATACTCATTACCATTTTGAACTGAATTTCCTCACTTCCTCCTTCATATGATCTCTTGGATACTTTGAGATACTTTTTTTCCATTAAATTCCATAGATTTATATTATCAATCCCCTGTCATTACAAAATTCTCTATGGAATTCAATTTTGACCATCCTTTAAATTTTTAAAAGAATTTGACTTTTATTATCTCTCTCTGTAATTCTTCTAACTGATGAATCTCAGTACTGTGTATCAAAATATTACTTGTATTTGAAGAGTACATTTTAGTTTCAGCCACTTTCCTGTAACTCTGCTCTGTGTCATGTCCTATTTCCTGTACAGGAGAATATAACTTTCAGATCTGATTGACAGTCTATTATCCTAAGATTCTTTTTCATGTGTATATGCTCCTCATAGAGTGATACTTCCCTCTATCTACCAACTTAGAAACAGAAATTACCTTTCATTTCTCTTTTCTCACATCATTAAAATTTCAAAACTCTACCTTAGCTAAGAGAAGACCATAGCTACTCCCTGAGTTCTTTTTCAACTAGATCCAGGGTTTCTACTTGAGCATACTAAATTTGTACTCAATTAATGATCTTCTCAATATGCATTTCTTATTTTCAATGACTTGATATTTTCTCATATGCTAGTGTTTGAGTTTTTGTCATGTTTAAAGAACAAATCAAATGGTAGACTACAAGCCCCATGTAAGGAAATTACACTCTTCATAGTTGCAATTTCAGTTCTCTGTCTATATCAAACTAGAATTCAGGGACAGGAGAAGAATGACCAAAAAGTCTTCAAAAAAGATACCCATTGTTTCAGCTCTCAGAATCACACATCTATTTTCTGGACATGCCTCTAATCCTATCTCAATTTTAGTCATTTCAAGCCAAAAATGGTTCAGAGTTTTCTGCATATGACACTATGGGGTAGATTGTGAGTTTTGCAAACTTTGTTCAGAAGGTTCTCATCATCAATTATACCTGAATATATTCACTAGTCTTTTCAGATTCAGTTTAAATAGCATCTCTTCGGGGAGGTTTCTGTGCAAGACAACTCACATCCAATTTTTACATTTTTCTAACTATATTACTTTTAATTCCTGAGTATACATGTATCTATTTCACCTATAAAACAGTTGTGATATATGTTAAATTACCTGTGCATTTCAACAATAAAAATGCTGTAGAGTGTTTTGTTAAGCAATGTTTGTTTAAGTCAAAAGAACAGATTAGAAATATGCTACATTAATGTTGGGCCAAGAATTTTTATGTGGATGTCACATACACACACACACAAACACATGATGTATTTGTGAACACTACAGATATTTTGTACTTCATATAACTGATGTAGTTAAAAGAATTTTTAAAAAGCCAAATAGACTGACATTAATTTAAAAATAGGAGCTGGAATTTTTACATCACTTGCCTCTAGTACAAAACACTTTAATATGCATTGGTTAGATATTGAAAATGTTTATTATTTAATGAATATGGTTAAAAATATATGGGTTATTAAAATATGACTCTGGTTGAAGCCCTATCATATTTTCAAAATATATTCTATATCTGAAAGGCCATATGGTTCAATAAGCAGAAGTTGGAAATGCACATGACTATGTAATCACATCATTTAGTATTCTTCAAAATAGAAAACACCAATTAAGCCCCAAATATGGTGGCTCAGATTTATAATCTAAGTACTTTGGAAGCTAAGACAAGATTGTATCCAGTTCAATGACAGCTTGGGTGTGGATAAACTCCAGGTAAGACTACGTTAGAGTGACTTCCTGCTTCAAAATCTCAGCCAAAATAAGCTAAACCACCAAAACAAAACATGAAAACAATAAGAAAAACAAAATCACAAATAGTATATACAAATAAATCTTGATTATATACATTTATATTCTCATCAGAAAAGCTAGTATTTATAAACCTAGCTATGACTAAGCAAATCATAGAGTTCCTAGTTTTGGAATGTGATTATTTTTGAATTGAGATTTTTGTGGTAATATGCTTAACACTCTGTGAACTACGTTAGCTCCTTCTAGTATTTGAATTATTATGGCCCCTCTTTTTGTAGCAACAAGAGGCTCTCAGTTTCACTCTTTGTGCTGAATGTCTTTGTAAGTAGAAGAGCAGATTCGCTGGATGAGTATCACTCGTGAAAAAGAATAACAGTGAATATTTATAAGAACTATGTGTAAAGGTCTTGTCACAGAGTTTAGTGTATCAGCAGACACTTCTCTAGTTATAATTTAGTGAATATCATCTGAAAAAATAAAAATGCATGAACTTTACTTCAAGACACATGATTCTGTGAACTCCAAGTAGTTTTAACAATTTTCTTTTTTATCTAAATGTTTTGTTGTCGTATTTCCCCTTAGATTTCAAAAGTAATTTTTATCAGTAATGTCCATAATATCTAATTAGTCAGACTGTGCCTAAATTTTAATTTTATATTTGAAAAGGAAAGGAGAAAATTTAAATGTGCCCTTTAATTTTGAAAAAGAATTTTTCTTCTCATACGTCTCACATAGAAAAATACACCATTTTCAAGGAGCTGATCTGAAAACTTGCCATTTAAATGCTACACTTGGGGCTTTAGTAATTGGTAAGTCCTGCTGATGTGTATTTTAGTTGTAGAAATGTACACAGCTAATGTCTTTTGCAATTCCTGATAGCCTAAGCAATGTCAATTTGTCAGTTTTTAAAAATGGAATTTCAGATATCTGATTGGTCTTTCTCAAAATAAAGGTTTGTCTTCTCACTCCAAAGAGAATATAAAACACAGAATAACATTTGCTGTAATAACAGTTTGGTGGACCTTTCTGACCTCATTTTAAAACTGCATGCCTTAATTGCTCCACTAGCATTTCTGGTCTGGATTATATCAATACACTAGCTCAATATTGTTTGTTGTATTATGCTATCTAAATTTACCACTATGTTCTTTTTGACATTAATGTATCACACAGAAAATAAGTAGAAAATAGCAGGTCATTTTTGGAAATGCACTGTAATTTGTTAGCTTCTATGAATTATGCATCAATCTAGTTGTTGTTTTATTGGGATTTGTGGACATGGAGAAAAGTGCCTTAATAAAATATGTTTCTCTGTTCTCTTTGCTAAAATTTAAACATATTAAAAAATGACAAGAATGAAATCATGTACTATTTTTAAAAGAAACACTAATTTATAACAGTATTTTAGCTAAGCATTGGAGTCTTATCTAGGAGACTTGTGTCTTAGCTTGGGACATCATAGCATTCCAGATATTGTTATGCATTCTTCCCCAGCCTTCAGTTTGTTAATACAAAAAGCAAAATAGTGTAATTTTTTTGTATGTTTGTGAGGGCTAGGGATCAAAACTGTGGCCTCACAAAGCCTAGGTAAGCTTTGTATAAGCTACACAGGCTTTGAATATTGGCTTATACTTATGTGTTTTTCTGTCAGGTATGAGTTATATTAGTAGCAAGAACATAAATAAGGTTTTTTTCTAACTGTTCTTCTGCACCAGTTCCTTATTCTTTAAATATGTGCAACTTGTTTCTATTGGGAGTTATAAATAAAAATAATATATTATCTGACTATACTCAATACCTGATAGTTTTCCATTATTGGCTTCAAAGTTCTTTTTATTACATCTTTTCCAGATTGATAAATACAATTATGCTAATAGCAAAAATATAATACAATTATTACATAAAAGTACTAGGATAACCAACTTACATGCATCATATCACTTAATCTTGATAACAACCAATGATATTTTAACTGGAATTATGCTTATTTTGAAAGGTAGAATATCAGGAGCATACAGTAAGCCTATGTAAATATTCAAATTTTCTCAGCTGTTATGCTTTCAAGCTGGGACTTGCCCATTCCTAGTGTCACTCTAAAGTGGCTGTTAGGTATACTATTCAGATAACCACAAAACAGTTTGTCCCGCCCTTTTATCAGCAGTGGTATTTCTAATTTGCACCTTTTGCTGTATAAATAGTGACAGACTTAGAGAGATAAAGATCAGTTTTTGGACCTAGCCTACTAGACACTAGCTATGATTCTTATTTTTAAATATTTTACATCTACATTCATATTATTCCACATATGTACAATAAACTACCCACAGCAAGAAGAATCATTCTTCAATTGTCTGTTGTAATAAAACTTGTCCTTTACTCTTTGGGTTGTATTTTCAAATGACAAGAATTAAGTGTTAAATAAGTTTGTGCATATTAGCATCCAATAAGAAAAATTTACTTGTAGTAGATTAGCCAAAGTTATGCAATCCAGAAAAGTAAATACTATTTGAATGTAAGAAGCATATCAGTAACCATCCTATAACCTTATTAAACAATATTTCAACCATTTTAAACCTTTTAAACAAAAGAAAGAGAGAATTATGCATGTATTTAGGACCTATATTTATAAAACTAAACTGTTATTTGAAGTGAAAATTAATGCTGAAAGGCTATATGTCTTTCTAGAGAAACAAGCTTGGCAAGTTCCATCAAAAGTCGTGGATATATATGAGAGCCTGCACATAGGTCCTGTACTTTTACAAAATGCTTTGAGGGTAAATCAGTAGACGTCTGTAGACCTAAACTTAACTTAGAAAATGGAAGGGGAAGATGGGATAAAAATGTTCCTGAAGGTTAGAGTAACATTATATCTTAAAATATATTAAAGAGGAATTGGATGTTTTTCAGCTTATATTAAAGTAAAAAAAAAAAAGATTTGAAATAAGATATTTAAAAGATTATGCATATAACCAGAAATCTTTTATTGTGGAAGCCCTAGGAAATTTGTTTCAAATCATTCTCCATCATTAATCATTTTTTTAATGATTAAACCATGAAAGAAGACTTAGTGAGAATATTTAGTGAAAAGTAAAAAGAGTGATATATGATAGTTTGGAATATATATGCATATTTATATACATATTATGCATCAATAGCAATTAGCCAAAAAGACCTCATGAATTAGAAGAATAACAGAGAGGAAAATATGGGAATGAAGGTAAGAAATATATTTTGTAAGTAAATTGTAATCTCAAAACCATTTTTTAAAAGAGTGAGATACATGCAGGAGAGGTAGAAGATGACAAAGATGGACTCCAAAGCATAAAACGGGAAAGCAGAGTATTCAACTGAAATGAGGCTAGGACAAACTGAGTGTCCTTCAGAGTTTTCAGGATATTACTTTGAATTGGTTCTGTGTCAGGGATCACCCTGATTTAATCTTTCAGATGCTAGGATGACAAGTGTGTACATTTTTTAAAGTGAGAAGGGATTTCTAAAGAAAAAGGAAAAGTTCAAAAGTTTCACCCACTCTACTCTTACTGAAAAGAATTACTAAGAATCTATTTATACTTGCCCAATTTATACAGTTATTGCTTAAGTATGTTAAAAATTATGTTATATTAACCATGAATCTGACAATAAGTCACTTGAGGCACTGTCTGTCAGGTTTTGCTGTGTCTAAGCCAAATGCAGCATGTTTAGAAGGAATGGTTAATAGTTATTGCTTTCTGTTTATCAAGTTCTCTTCTCTTTCCACAATGTGCACACTTTAACTTAGTTTTAGATACCACTTGCAGTATTGAAACCAGGAAAAATAATGTAATTATTTAATGATAGCAGAAAGTTACCAGGAATAACCTCTGCAAATTTTGCTTGCTTAAGGAAACATGCCTTACCTCAGAGATTCCAAGATGGTCGTGCCTATCATGAACTGTATCTGATCTATCACACCAAGACCAGGGACCTGACTGGGAGCCACAGACTGGAAGAACTGGAGAACACTAGGTGTGTGAGGTCCTACAGAGTGCAGACCACAGGTGGGCCTGGCCCCCGGTCAACCAATGGCCCACAGAGGATGGGAACCCAGTCCTCAGACTCTAGACGAGAACCTGTCTGAAGACTGCAGTCAGGCTCTGTAACAGGAACTCAGTATATGGGACTAAAATCTTCCTGGCAGTGAAGCATCAGAGCTCCTGGCCTAGGGATATCTCAGGAAAATGGGTGTATCTGTCCTTAGACTCCCCCCACGTACCCTGCACCAGTCCACAGAAAGCCCAGGTGCCACACAGAAGTCTAGGCAGCTCTGAACATATTATATAGCCAGAGCAACATGGTCTGAACATAACCAGACAAGAACCTGGCTATCCGCCACAGCAGACTGAGCCTGCACAATTGGGCAGATAGAGCCTGGCCTAGCCAGGCTTCACAGCCCACCAAGGTCTCCCACACCCTTAGAAGAGGCTGGGCAACCCTGAGGGGTCAGGAGAGAAACTAAATAAAAGCCCCAACACAGCTGGACTGAACCCCTCAGTTGCATGGCCTGAATGGAGCAGACAGAAGCCTACCTCTGATAACCCAGTAGGGAGCCTAAGGTATTCAGCACCTGCCTGTTCCAGGGAAGAATTCCCTGATCTGCACAGGCAAGGGCCCTCGACCTATAATCACTCACCAACTATCTGATCTCTTTGACTAGTGAGTGGAGGAAACCAGAAGCTATCTGCCCACATCAGAGACATCAAGATGACTAAAGGCCAGCATAAGAATGCAAACAACAAAACTCAAAACAATGTGGCATCTCCAGATCCCAGCTATCCCAGAGAATGAAACCCTGAGAACTCCAACACAATCAAAATACAAGGAAAAAGACCTCAAATCCCGAAGATGATAATGAAAGAAACTAATAAAATCCATAAAGAAATGCAAGAAGATGCAGCCAAACAGGTTGAAGACATAGAAGAGGTCTATAGAGATGCCCTGGAAGAAATTCAGGAAAATACAACCAATGAAATGAAGGAACTCAATAAAAGAGTTCAAGATCTGAAGATGAAAATGGAAACAATGATAAAGGCACAGACAGAAGAAAAACAGGTACAAGAGACCTTAGAGAAGAAAGCAAGCAACATAGAGGTGAACTTCTTTAACAGAATCGAAGAGATGGAGGAACGAATCTCGGGAGTACAAGATACAATTGTAGAACTTGAAGCAACCATTAAAAGAAAATGCTAAATCTGAAAAATTCCTATCACAAAACATCCAAGAAATCAAGGAAACCATGAAAAGATGAAACCTGAGGATAATAGGTATTGAGGAAAGAGAAGACACCCGACTCCAACGCCCAGAAAATATCTTCAACAAAATCATAGAAGAAAACTTCCCCAATTTAAAGAAGGAGATGTATATAAATATACAAGAGGCTTACAGAACACCAAATAGAGTAGACCTGAAAAGACAAACTTCCTACCAATAATAATGAAAACATGAAATATACAGAACAAAGACAAAATATTAAAAGTAGCAAGAGAAAAGGGCCAAGTAACATATAATGGCAAACCTATCAGAATTACACCTGACTGCTCAGCAGAGACCATAAAAGCCAGCAGAGCCTAGAAAGAGGTCCTTACAAACCCTAAGAGACCACAGATGCCAGGCCAGACTACTATATCCAGCAAAACTTCCAACAACCATTGATGGAGAAAGCAAGATATTCCATGACAAAACAAATTCAAACAGTACCTATCCACAAATCCAGCCTTACAGAAGTTAATGGAATGAAACCTCCAACCCAAAGTGACAAGCTACAACCCAATTTACACAATAAAAAGATAACTACACACTTGGAAAAATATAATGATATATATATTCTACTGTAACCAACATCAAAATCAAGGGACTTAACAGTTACTGGTCACCAATATCCCTCCAATAAAAAGGCACAGACTAACTGAATGGATGCATAAACAAGACCCAAAATTCTTCTGCATTCAAGAAACACATCTCAGCTATAAGGATAGACATTACCTCAGGGTAAAAGCCTGACAAAGGTATTCCAGGAAAAAGGACACAGGAAGCAAGCTGGTATAGTCATTTTAATATCTAAAATATAGACCTCCAACCAAAATTAATCAAAAGAGATGAAGGTCATTTCATACTCATAAAAGGTAAAGTAAACCAAGATGGCATCATAATTCTAAACATCTATGCTCCCAATACAAGGGCATCCACATTTGTAAAAGAAGTATTACCAAAACTTAAACCGCACATAGATCCCCTCACATAGTGGGAGACTTCAACACCACGCTTTCACCAAAGGATAGGTCACTGAAATAAAAACTCAATCAAGAAATAATGACACTAACCAACATCATGAATCAAGTGCATCTAACAGATATCAACAGAACTTTTCACCCAAACACAAAGTATTATAGCTTCTCATCACCCCATGGAAACTTCTCCAAAACTGATCATATATTAAGTCACAAAGAAAGCCTCAACAGATTCAAGAATATTGAAATAATATCTTGTATCCTATCAGATAATCATGGTCTAAAGCGGGATTTCAACAACAACAGAAATAACAAAAAGCCTACACACACATGGAAATGGATCAACTCTCTACTTAATGACACCTGGGTCAGGGAAGGAAAAATGAAAGAAATTAAGGACTTCCTGAAATTAAATAAAAATGAAAGAACAACATACACAAAGTTGTGGGACACACTGAAAGTGGTGCTAAGAGGAAAATTCATAGCACTAAGTGTCTTTATAAAGAAATTAGAAACAGTCCATTTAAGCAACTTAACGACACATCTGGAAGCACTAGAAAAAAAGAAGCAGAGACACCCAAGAGAAGAAGGCATTTGGAAATAATCAAACTCAGGGCTGAAATCAATAAATTAGAGACAAAGAGAACAATTCATATAATCAACAAAACCAGGAGCTTGTTCTTTGAAAAAATCAATAAGATAGACAAACTGTTAGCCAAACTAAGTAAAAGGCAGAGACGCACTGTTCAAATCAAGAAAATCTGAAATGAAAAAGGGAGACATAAGAACAGACACTGAAGACATACAAAGAATCATAATATGCTACTTCAAAAGACATAAATGCCACAAAATTTGAAAATTGAAGTGAAATGGACAATTTTCTTGACCAATTCCACTTGCCAAAATTGAATCAAGATCAGATGAACAAATTAAATAGTTCTGTTTCCCTTATAGAAATAAAAGCAGTCATTAATAGGTTCCTAATCAAAAAATGTCCAGGGCCAGATGTTTTAGCACTGAATTCTACCAGACCTTCAAAGAGGAGTTAATACTGATATTCTTCAAGCTACTCCAAAATATAGAAATGGGTGGAACATTACAAAATTCATTCTATGAGGCCATAGTCACTTTGATACCTAAACCTCACCAAGACCCAAAAGAGAAAGATAATTTCAGAACAATTTCTCTTATGATCATTGATGCAAAAATACTCAATAAAATAATTATAAACTAAATACAAGAAAATATCAAAGATATCATTCACCATGACCAGCTAGGCTTTTTCCAGGCATGCAAGGATGGTTTAATATATGGAAATTCATCAACGTAATCCACCCTACAAACAAACTGAAAGAATAAAAAACACATGATCATCTCATTAGATGCAGAAAAAGCATTTGACAAAATCTAATACCCACAATGTTTAAAGTTTTGGAGAGACCAGCGATACAACCCACATACTTAAATACAATAAAGGCTATATACAACAAGCCAATAGCCAACATCAAATTAAATGGAGAGATACTCAAGGACATTCCTCTAAAATCGGACCAGACAAGGCTGCCTACTTTCTCCATATCTCTTCAATATAGTTCTTGAAGTTCTAGCCAGAGCAGTAAGACAACAAAAGGAGATCAAGGGGATACAAAATATTAAAAACAAGGCAAGCCTGAGATTTGCAGACAAATGGATGGAACTAGAGATGATCATACTGAGTGAGTTAAGCCAGAAACAGAAAGACTCACGTGGTATATACTCACTTATAACTGGACACTAGTTGAAAAGGGATGTCCCATGAAAGCGTTCACATAGCAGGAGATTGGAATAGATGTGAGGACTTCCTATTTGGACACTAGGTAAGATAAATATTGGAGAATGGTGAAATAGAAGGACCCAGAGGGTCCTAGAAACCTACAAGAAGAATATCATGATGGGTGGTTCTGGACCCAGCGGCATCTGCTCAGGCTACTGAATCAACCAAGGACAAAACATGCAGTAAACAATGAATCCCTACTCTGATCTAGCCAATGGGTAGGACATTCTCCAAAATTGTGTTGGGAGTGGGGCTGACTCTGACATGAACTCTGGTGCCCCATATTTGACCACTTCCCCTTGGTGGGGTGGGCCTGGTGGCACTTAGAAAAAAGATAAGCTGTTGGAAGATGGGCTGATGTATTTTGATGCTAATTGCTGCTTGTTGTCTGTGTGACCCAACTTTTGCTTAATAAAAAGCCATTCCACCTGTGCCAGGCAAAGGAGATAAGTGGAGCTAGGAGAGAGAGGAATTCTGGAAGAAGAAAGGATGGCCAGGAGGAGAAAAGAGAGAGACCTGAAGTGAAGAGAGGAAAAACATATGGCCTCTGTGGATGGAGAATCCGGCCTAGATGAAGAACATTTGCAAGTATTTGGGATTATGGATGGGAGATAACTTGATAGAAGTTATTAGAAGCAAATGACATGGGATTGAGGCAGGGATCCCATGCCTGCCCAACTGTGGGAGGTAGTTTAGAGGATTGATAACTGCCCTGCCCCAGGTTAACTAAGGCTATTTTAAAATATAACAAGTGTCTGTGTCTTAATTGATTGCCAGTTGGGCCTATAGATAATACAAGTAATACAGATAATTTTAAAAACAATAATAAGCAGGGTATCAAGATAAGACTTGATACCCTTTGGTCCACTTTGGTCACAGGCCTAGGGGAGGGGAATAGAGTAAAAGCAGGAGGGAGAGAGGAATGGGAGGATGCAAGTGATGGCATAACAATTGAGATGTAATCTGAATAAATTAATTAAATAAAAAAAGAAAGAAAAATGATAGAATTACTACTTCCGAATAAAAGTGAAAAAACAATAAATTTTTCTTTGTATTGAAAAAAAGAAAAGAAACGTGCCTCAAAGAGGTTCCACTGCCTAGCCTTGCCCAGTGCAAGACCTGAGACGATGGCTTTGCTCTTTAACTAGTCTTCTTTGCTTCAGAGATATGTCTGAAGAGACTAGCTGCAAGGCTCAGTAGGTCTGTTCTACTAGTTCACCGAATGTTTATTACAACCTTAGGAACATCTTCTACTTTTAATCCTGTAAAGTGATTCTAAAATGTGTTCAGAGAAAGCATGAGAAATGTTTACAAGGTGAAGTATGCTACTTTGATTATCTTAGACATAATGCGCAGACTAAATTTTACTTTAAAGGCTTCCTGTAGTACATTCCGTGTTGACTGTTTTGAATTCCAGCCATCTTTGCATATCAGCTGTGCATGCTCTCAGGGCTCTGACCATTTGTTCAGATTTAGTCTGTCTTTGGTAGATAAGTCTCTTAAGCGATTTGAGAAATGCAGGGGGAAATGTAGTGCTTTTGATGGTCTGAAGGTAGAAAACATCTCTGACCCAATTAATTTATGCCACTATAAAATATACTGTTCAATATGTGATTTTCTTCATACTTGTGAAGTTCAATCCACAGCTGCAGAGTATTTTCCTCGTTGTACTTAGCAGAATAGACTCCTAAGGGAAGAGCTGTTCCTTTTACTCATTGAATAGCAGGTAATTCTTCTATCACAAGTAAAAACATGCTCGTTAAATCCTAGATTTGGTTCCTATGCACAAACTCTGTAGCTAATTATTTTAACTCTCTGCTTCATAATTCACTTTTTGAGGGGTCAATAGTAGGAAAAGATTCATAGAATGTTTATGAATAATAAATTAGGCTACATATGTTACATGATTTATGTAGTACATAGTTCATAGATATTTATGTTGATATTTAAGTATATTGGTTATTATACTGTTATTTCCAAAAGACATAAAAATTATTTGGAAAGAAAATAAAAAATAAATAAGGTTAGTAACTTATCTTAGATGAGTTTTTTTAAGCTGAAATGAGTTAAACTAGCAAAATATTCAATTGTTTTAGATATTTGGACATTTTTAATTTTCCATACTACTTTGGAAAGTAAAAAGATGACTAGTTGAACTACATAATATTAAAATTTTTTATTTAATTAGCACATTTAAACTTGTGACAGTTAAGTATGCTTCTCTTCTATTCACATAAAGATATCTTTGTTATATTAATTCTCAAAATATTTTTGCATTTTTACTGGAAAATGCTATGTTCAACAAAAATTAGGCTTAAATTTGATCAGAGTTCATCAGAGAATAGAAAATAAAGAGATGTCCCCTTTCAAATTAAAGTAAGGATAAGATGTTAACAATTATTAACAGCTCTTAACAAAACCTGTCTCCCAAAATATGTAGGCAGTGGGTGGAGCTAGAAAAAAATCATCAGGTGTGAATGTAACCTAGACCTAAAAGGACAAATGTGCTATACATTTGCTTATATGTGGCTGTGACTTTTAAGTCCTTGATAAGCAGTCTACTCTCTGTATAACCGCCAAGCTTGGTAGAAATTAAGGGACTAGATGGGAGGGAAGGATATCTCTAGGGAGAGGAAATAAAAGAGAGATAGTTAAGGGATACTGGGGGGCTGGAATAAGCAGGTCAAGCAGCAGGAAAGGACATCTAAGATGAAGAGCCATTTGAAGGGATGTATGAAAATCTAATACAGTAGAAGTTTCTTTTTAAAAAAAAAAAACATACATATATGGAAGGGATCTACATGGAATTACCAAATAAACGGGGAGATATCTTTCATCAACAAATAAAACCTCCACTGCTGGGAATGGCCTCCATATAAACAAGTTGTTGGCTAAAGGGGCTTCATGAAAATGCCCAGACAGCCCAAGAGATTGCCAAAGTTCGTGATTGCTCTCCCCGAACTGATGGCAAGGCTCTATTGCTGAAGATAATACCTACACAACTAACTGACGATAGAGAAGTTGACCTCATGCCTACATAGAACCTTCACCCTTACAGTCTTTGGTGCAGGTAGGTACTCTGGATGCCACCAAACAAGAAACATAAATACTAACCTGTAAAATAGCTTTTATTCATCTGGTTTAATTGTTGTCTCCATAGATATAAAAACTAGTTTTATTTGCCTTATGCAGTTGTCATCTCAGAGGCTTATGGCCTCCATCTACCATAAACGTTTCTTAACAAAATCTTTATCTTTCTATTCTTTATTGAGAGACTTGGGAGCTAGATGCTGGGATGGAAGCCTTCTAGCTCAGAGATGCACAGAAAGCTCCCACTTGACCTTCCTCCTAAGCCTACATCCCAGAAGCAATGCTCCTTCTCCCAAGCCATCTCAAAACCCATTGAAACTGAATGTTTTCTCAGAGGAAGGATAGCAGGCTCCCAAGAAGAGACTTGATATCCTATGACCATATACAGGGGGAGGAGGTCCCCCTCAGTCACAGTCATAGGGGAGGGGAATAAGGAGAAAATGGGAGGGAGGGAGGAATGGGAGGATACAAGGGAGAGAATAACCATTGAGATGTATTATGAATAAATTAATAAAAAAATAAAATAAAAAGAAACTGAATGTTTTCCCTTCTATTTCCTGTGTGTCTCTCTATGCATTCTCCTGACTTCCTCCCACTGTTTTTTCCCTTAATAATCTGATAGTCACTCCTGTCACCTTGTGACCTATGGTTGACTTTATTTATCCTGTGTACAATATTCAAGCAGAAAGCTCCAGAATTAAAGGTATGTGCTAGAGATGAGTCACACTACAAGTAGAAATATTTTTTCAAGTAAATAACACAATATCTGTTTCTTTGTGTGATCAAATATCCTGCAACACCAACCCAGTCACAAACCTTTGGCTCTACAGTGCTATCCTGTATACACGATATGCTAGAAAAATGGCAGCACCTTGCTTACGGGAATAATCAGCCAGTATCTGATTTGCCTTAAGGCCCAATCCACGAGACAGAACTCATGCCTGACTCTGCCTTCAGGGCCACGGACCTAGGGGGAAAATACTACTGTTCTACTAAAGAAAAGTAGCTACAAAGTTGCTCCTAGTGCATTCTGCTATCCTCAGAGATCAGTATCTTGCTCAGCCATCACCAGAGAAGCTTCCTCCTGCAGAAGAGGACAGACATAGGGACCCACAACCAGATAATGTGCAAAGAGCAAAAAAATCTTGGGATACTTAGTTCTAAGCTGTGTTTCCCCACCAAATTCCTCCTTTCATGGAACAGGAAACTCCGTGGAAGAGGAGGTGGAAAGACTGTAAGAGCTTTTGGCAATAGAAGACATTAAGGGCACAAGATCTTCAAAGCCTAGCAGGACTGAGTCACAGAAGAACTCACAGATACTGTGGCAGTATGCACAGGCCCTGCATCAGTTTAAGCCAGATGGGGTCCTAGATCTGAGACGGGAAGTAGACAAGGACCACCTTGTGTAACCGATAAACTAGATCTAATTTATAACCATGTGTAAGTAGAAAGAAGTCTATTCGGGTGTACAAACAGCATGTAAGGGCAGGCCCAAAGCCCGGCAGAAGATTGTTACTACAAAACAAACTCTTGTTTGTTTGGCATTTTGAAGGAACTTTTGTCTCACAATGCTTTGCCCGGGCATTTTTTTTTTCCTCTTTATGGATCTTTTGCTTATATATTTTGGGTTTCGAATTTGTTTTTAAGCATTCTTCTGTGTGTGCAAATGTGTGTGTCTCAGTATCCATATGTGTTTCTTTGGCTCCCCCTTCTTGTTTGCTTTATCCTATTCTAGTTTGGTTTTATTTTATTTTATTATTTTTATTTTATTATTGTTAGGTGCCTATTTGTATTATAGAGAGATAAAGAAAGATATGTATTTGGAGTGCTAGAAAAAATAGGAATTGATGTAGGGAAGTCATAATCAAAATAAACTATTTAATTTTTTTAATAATAAAATTGGACTGGCACTAGGAACATCATGCAACAAATAATACAAAAGATTAAGATTTATCAGAAATTAAAATCACTATAATTTTTGCTTTATATAAGAAAATACTTATAAAAATTGACACAGATTAACTACATGTTTTGAGACTTGGTGATAAATAAAAATTTATTGCTAAAAGATAATTTGTAATATCAAACTATTTAAAAGAACCTTTGTAAGCCTTTGTAAGCATAGGATTCTACACATCTTCACATGTAACACAGTTGTAGGCTTACAGTGTTGAATACAACTCAGAGGTTAAGATAAAGCCAAATTATCTGTGGCATATTTCAAGTAGAAAAATTTGTCATTCAACATTTCTTAGAAATAGACGTGGAAACAAAATCAGCATAATAGGAAGAAAACGCCCCTGACAAAATACGTGAGAGAGAAACTGTGACTCGACTAAGTTATATTTGAGTGTGGAGGTCTTCCCTTACCGAAGAAAAGAAGAAAGAAATGTGGAAGAAGAGAGGAAAGAGGACTTCCCAGGATAGCATGCCTTTGTCACTCACGCTGTGGGGAGTGGTAGACGAGGTATAGCCAAAAGCTCTCAGTCAGTACCACTCCCGGGACAGCATGCTCTATCATGAGTTTCCCATAGACATTCGGGAAGCGGCATTGCTGTATTAATGAACGGAAGAAGGAAGAAAAGCAATTGTATTCTTTTAGTTAACTGTTCTCACCACTGTAACAAAATACGTGACAAAAGCAACTTAAGAGCCTTAAGAGGATAGATATTTCTTTTGTCCCACGGTTGTCAGTTTATGGTGGCAGAGGAGGCATAGCAGAACCGTGAGAGCATGAGGTTCTCACTGGTCCACCCAGGGAGCAGACAACCCTGACGGGAGCTGAAGCAGAACTGTAGCGCTCAGGGCTTACACCTAGTCTTCTGGGCACATGCAACGCCATAGGTTTCCACACCTTCTCCAAACAATATTAAAGAGTTTGAAAGTTATTATGAAGAAGATAAATATGAGGCATGTTTATTAAGATCTGTTGTGGTTTAAATTTGGAATGTCTCGCCAGGCTCTTATGCTAGTAATCTTGTTCTACGGCTGGTAGCAGATAGGCTTCTGTTCTTACCTTGGAATCTGTAATATATTCCTTATATGACATAGAAAACTTTGCATATAAGATAAATAATCTTGCTGTAAAATCTATTCTAGAGGAATTAGAGAGATTATTCAGATGTTAAGAGCACATACTGCTTTTACAGATGATCTAAATTTGGATCCCAGAAACCACATGGAGCAGCTCAGAACTACCTATAACTCTAGTTTCAGGGAATTCAACACCTTTTTCATAACTGGCATCTGTACATATACACACATAAGCATGCATACATTCATCTAATTAAAGTAATAAAGTTACATAAATCAAACTATTCTATATTGTTGTATTGATCCTAATGAAATCACAGGATCTGATAAGGAGACAAATGTCAAAATAGAAAGAAATGAGCACAAAAATAGAAGGGCCAAGTGAGAGAACCAGTAAAGCTGCTATAATCTACCTTTAAAACAGGAATATTTAGACACAAGTAAAGAATGTGAGCAAGCTCTACAAGCTAGGAAATATCACCAACAAAAATGACGGTCTCCTTTTCTCTCATCATCTCTAGCATGTGTTTTCAGATGTTTTGAGGTCTTTGCCATTCTGGCAGGAGTAAGATGAAATCTCAGAATTGTTCAATATACATTTCCCTAATTTCTAGAAAAAAATCTCTTTTTGAGATGTTCATTAGCCATTAATATTTCTTCCTTTTGACAAATCTCTGTTTGGATCTCAGGCCCATTTTTAATACATTGTTTTTCTAAGTCTTTGGGGTTTTGGACGAGTTCTTTATGTTGCCATGAAATTTGTCTACTGTCCAATGTATAGCGGAAAAGATTCTATCCCTGCATCAAGCTTCCAGTTTACCTGAGTAATTGTTTCTTTAGCTTTGCAGAAGCTTTTTAGTTTTATGAAGTACTGCTTGTCAATTGTTGGCCTTAATTCTTGCTCAAATGCAGTTGTCAGAAAGTTGGTAAGAGACAGAAGAATAGGAAGTTTGCTCTGAGATTACGTCATCTAGAAATACCAAGAGCCACACCTATGGCACTAGCAACATGGATTTGAGAGGATCTCACGAGGCCTCTACCCTAGACAAAGAGCTCCAAGCAACTATAATGACTCCTGAAAGATGGAGAATTCTTCCCAGTGAAAAGCACAGCAGGGTTAACTACTATTAAAGGGTTAGCCCAGAAATATATACATATGATAAGCATTATGTAAATTGTGTGGATTGGATTACTCAAGGCTGTGTGTATGCGTGTGTATACATACACAGTAAATATACCTGTATGTAAGAAAACTATAGAAAAAGAGGATAAGGATTTTAAAGACAATTGCAAAACTATATGGTGGAGTTAGGAGGGAGGAAAGAGAAAGGAGAAATGAAACAATTTTAATAATAATCTCCAAAAATTCTAACTAAAAAGCAAGAAGTAATAGAGATGTAGATTCGGAGCCCACTATACCTCCAGCACAAGACAGCTCAGACTATGTGTTGATTTGAGGATAATAGAATTCCTTTCTGACTTCTGCACTGTGCAACTGCAAAAAAATAAATTTGAGTTGTTTTAAACTATTGAATTTGAGGTCACTGGCTCCAACAGTATTAAGGAGCTAACACATTATTGCCATGAAAATGTATGAATTAGAATGAAGCCGTGGAAAGGAGAATATTTAACCTATTCCAAAGAACAAAAAAAAAGCTTGTATTTTACATAAATAAAAATCTGGAAATCTCAAAGTCAATAGTTGACCACATTTCATGGTTATAAAACAGTATAAGTGTATTCCAGAGAGAAAAATATTTACAAATAAGGAAGGTGAGAAAATTTTTGGGAGTCGTACTTTGTTTTTTTTGTTAGTTTGTTTTTTGTTTTTTGTTTCTTTTTTTTCTTTTTTAATTTTTTTATATTTATTTATTTTTAATTAATTTATTCTTGTTACATCTCTATGGTTATCCCATCCCTTGTATCCTCCCATTCTCCCTTCCCTCCCATTTTCCCCTTATTCCCCTCCCCTATGACTGTTCCTCAGAGGGATTACCTCCCTCTGTATATGCTCATAGGGTGAATGGTCAGGGTAAGCTATGCATGTAAATAAGGCAGGAAAAAAACAGATGGACAAATTAAGAAGCAAGAGAATAATGCATTAAATAATTTGTATTAATTCTACTCTCTTGTAGATAAAGACAGAACAGCTTTAAGGATCAGCACAGCAGGATCATAGTGGAGCTGTAATTTGGTACATTTTAATCTTTTTGGAGAGTGAGTGAAATAGATGAAATTCATCTGGAGCCTTTTAAGTGAAAAACATAGAGGGACAAAGACCTGAGAGAAGCAGATTTCATGTCTACTTTAGAGACCCTGAGAACTAAAGATCAGAATATGCCATTTTTACATGTGAGAAACAAAGTAACTCATTTTCAATTATAAGTTCTAAACTTACCTTTCTGTTGAGTTTTAAATCTCTTCCTAGGTTTTCTGAGAGCAAGATAGGGTCACCTTGGTCAGCCATGACCTTTACTAAGCATGAGTCTGTGTGCCCATACACAATTGGGAACCCAGTTTGGAATATGAAAAAGTGAATGACAATTCAGAGACAAATTTGTTTTATTTTATTGTTCTGAGAAGAGACATATCAGAGCCAAAGAAAGATTACTTTATAATATTTAATACTTTAATATTTAGAGATATAATTTCACAGAAATGTTCATGGTTAAAAATTGAAGAACCCCAATTCCAAAATTTAAGTTGAATGGAAGATCTAGTTATTTGGGGTTTCTGATAGTTAATTTTTATGTGAACTTGACTAGATGTGGTATTTCCATTTGTGTCTGCTGAATATCATCTCTGCCTGTGTCTGAGATCATTCCTGAAACAGCAACAACTGAATTAATATCCTGAGCAGTGTCCTACCCTCTTCAGTGTAGACGGCACCATGCTGTCACTTAAGGACATAAACTGCATATAAAAATGAGGATTCATGGATCTCCTCATGATTATTTAAATGGAAAATAGATCTCCCTACACAGATGTTGCTGGTTCTCACAATCTATACCATTGACACTTTAGCCCTCTGGTCTTTGAATTCAGTAGAAAGCCATGCATGTACATGTGGGAGAATAAAATCCTTTGTTTTAGTTGTTTTGACTCTTGACTATGCAAGGCTATAATTAATAAAGGTTTTCTTGGATATAACATTGTTACCCTGTCAACTTTGTTTGAACAGCAATGAACTCTTTGAATATTTACTGATAGATATATTTAGTTTTCTAGATATAATTGTTACAACTTTTAACTAAATAACAGTTCTATTTTTCTTTTTTAAATATTGAATTATATATTTATATTCTTACACATACATAAAATAAACTATATACAGAAAGAAGAACCACAAAAATCAGGAATTATATTAATGTTACATTCATTGTGTATTGGCTATTTGTATTTGGCAACCTTGAAGAAAATATCTTTCCTATCTTAGTGAGTCTAAAATTCTGAATGTAAGTTAATATCTATCATATCGCATCTCTATCAACTTCAAACACTATCTAGACCTAAAAACATCTTAACCCCTAAACACCTGAGCATATTTGTTAATCTGAACTATCTGGTCTTCGGGTCCATCAGAAACTTGAGGAGGAATAAACTTAATTACCTGAGTTAACAGGAAGTGCAGGTTAGCAGCTTCCAAAGTGAAAAAAAATGACACAGACAGTTTGATGCCTGAACAGTCACCCAAAACTCTTTATAATGGTGGAGCAACATCTTGAGCTTTCTCGCCCAATATATCTGACAGACATATTTGTGAGGCAGGAAATACTGAGGACTTGATTACCCTGTGTTGGCAGGGTTTGGACATTGACTCTGCCTGCATACAAGCTTGCCTATTTTTTCAGGCAGGATTCTGTCTGTGGCAGAAAAGAGGACAATTTGCCCAGTGGCTTGTTTACCACATTTGAAGCCATCTCTATAAAGGTGGTTATTTGATGCTCATCATCTCCTTTGAAGTAGACTGGCTCTTTCCAGGTGTTAACCTGCCTTATTGTCAAAGAATCTTTAAAATACAAAAAAAAAAAACCTTTAAATGTCATATTCTGTAGGTCTCTGATGTTTCCAAAGATCTTACCTAGTTTATCTTATCTATCTGTAGAATCGTATCTATCTGTTACTCCTAGATGTATATTCTAGACTAGTAACTGACATGACCATGATTTGATCAACTAACAATTAACTTGTATAACTTACTTATCCTGAACTGCCTGCAATAGCACTTTCAAAGTATTAGAGGTAAACCTTGTATTATAATTGAGTTGTATGGGTACTATTCCTCATATTAGAGTAGAAATATATATATATATA
>OU015743.1:150477246-150540631 GCA_907169655.1 Acomys percivali
CCCAATACTGCCCTAGGTCCTCAATGTCTTTATAATTAGGCTTGTGCCCAAAATGATTTGAGGACAATGTCTTCCCAAATGCCTTACTTTCCAGAATGCTTAGAAAATTCTAATCCTTCTCCATTCAATACAGGTCTTACTAGTTCCTTTCAAAGCACGTAGCCCCAGGTTTCCTCCTTAAAAAGCCTCCTAGTGCCAGCAATTACTACAGTGGGTGACATGAAGGGCAAAGAGCAGGTCTGGTTTGGCTGTGGTAGTAAACACTTGTAAATGCAAAGAAATGTGATGCTGACAGTTGAGAAAGAGAATGTGTCCTTTCTAAAGCCACAGTGACAACACAGATCCATATCCAATTTCGGTATCTTCTGACTGATATGGAGTCAGCAAGGGGTACGTGTACACATACAATCACCGATGTATGCACACAAACCCAAAGGAACAAAATATAACAACATTCTTTGTTACTGAATATATAAAAGGAGAAAACAAAACAAAACAAAACAAATGAATCACTTATTCTGAAAACTTCTGAGTGTAGTTCAGAAGTGAAGTTTATAGACCATAATGTAATCTTCTTTTTAAATTATCTCCCTTCCTGCTTTGCAGAATAATTTTCCAGACTGATTCTTCCAAAATGAAAATAAAATATTTTAAGATAAGAATAATTTTTGGCTGGGTGGTGGCAACACACACTTTTAATGCCAACACCCAGGAGGCAGAGGCAGGTAGATCTGAGTTCGAGGCCAGAGTTCCAGGAGAGCCAAGGCTACACAGAAATACTCTGCCTCAAAAAAAGCAAACAAACAAAATCAATGACCACAAAAGAATAAGTTTTATGATGTGTGTGTGTGTGTGTGTGTGTGTGTGTGTGTGTGTGTGTGTAGTTTGGGCTGCCTTACATAATTAGCAACTTCATCAGCATTTGTAAAAGATACCTTTTTGAAAAAATACAAGCACTAGAATGACCCTAGAGGCAATCAGGATGGCCAGCAGGAAGCTGTTGGATCATGAGGATGCTTACATGTGCAGGAAGGTCCTTTCTCTTCCAACCCTCAGCTTGCCATTTGCAATGGCTTTTTCGTATTACAGGCTGGATCACTAGGTATTGCCTCAGAGTCCACTGTTCCTAAGTGCCAAGCTCTAGCTTTTGGACGTGGTCGTTCCTATGAGCCTAGAGTAACCCGGGCTCATTTAAAAGCAAAGAACTTTAATCTTCCAACTTCCTTCAGTTATTGGCACCTCTGCCAAAAAAATGTTATCTATAACAACAACCCATGCAATTATGATTGCAGCCACCACAACATATTTCAGTTTGGACCTAACTATATGTGTATGTATGCATATATTTATGTTGGTATATATGTACACATACACATATGTATATTGTTGCTGCAACCATATATATGTATAAGCATACATATATGTACATATGCAAACATATATGTGTACACACACACACATATATATACATATATATACACATGCATAATTTTCTGAGCTCTGGGTATTGTTCAGCTGGAATTTTCTGCAAACGGCTCCTTCTTTTTACTGATTATAAACTTGCTTTTTCATCATATGTAAATGGTAACACCAGCAACATCAGGAACAAGAGCTATCAAATACTCACTATGTACTGATTTGTATTTAGATAATTCTTTACTCATTTACATTACAGCAATATCCTGATCAGCATTCACACCATTTTTATAATTCCTACCTTTCATAAGATTAAATTAATAGTTAGCTACCGAGCTATCTTATACATCAATAACTAATTTTCTTAACATACAGAAAAATCACAATTACCTTTGTATTCAAATACTATTTAGGTGCCAATACATCTCATCTTCCACCAAATACCTAGCAGATTAGCAGTCAACAACTTTTTCTATGAAGACCAAAGTATATGTAACATGCCACGAGGTATCTTTCACAACTTCCCAACTCTATCCAGTTCTTACCATGTAAATATTTTTATGCCATATATGTAAATGGATTTTCATAGCTGTACCAAGGAAAAACTTACTCAAAGAAGCAATAAACTCCCTAGGACTCACAGTTAATAAGCACCTTCATGAGGCGAATGCTAAGTCATTTTCGTCGAGATTCATATCTCCTAAGTATATCTTCATTTTCTTTCTTTTGCTCTTCTAAAATTTTACTCTCTGCATTTTTAGTGAGTACTTCTGTCTCCTTTGACTTCCTTTGAGTCTTATTCCAGCAATTGATTTTTCTGTCTTTCTAGAACTGGTTTAGTATACAGAATTTGAAATTTTGCTTGTATGTCAATTTGTTGCTTCTTCCTCTCTCTGTGAATATAATCTTATAGCATAGTTGTTCAAAATTATTTAGAGTTTGGCATTTAAATCCAAACTTCCCAGGTTCCTGTTTTGGTTACGGTGTTTAGGGATACAGAGCTAAGGAACTTTTTAGGGGTTGAGTCTGTGCATCTAATACCTTGAGAATGGCTACTGCTGTGCTAGATGCTTTTCTTACCATTAACCAGGATGTTTCTATGAAGTCTTCCCTAGTGTAAGAGACTGGGACTCTCTGAAATCATGAATGCAGATAATCTTTTTTTCTCATAAGTTCTTTTTTACAGGTATTTTGGAGATAAGAACACAGAAGTAACCAACACATCATTTCTTCATTGGCCTTTGGAATTACTGAATGTGAGAAAATTGGGGTTATAGAAGACTTCATCATAGGAACAGGCTATAATTTATATTACTTCCATATAGTTTCAGCATGCAGAAGCAGAAAGTACATCTGTGATACATCTCTCTCAGTGATTTTAAGCCTTGCCAATTAAATTTCTCTGATAGCCTAGCTAATAACTCAGGCCTTCATGCATTTGCACCTGTCTTTGTCTCTATCATTTTCCTTAATTTGAACTAAATTTTGACATTATTTTTTTACTTTTACAAACATAGGAAACACAGATTTTGGAGCCTAGAGTCACTGTTCAATATTGATTCTAAATTAGATATTTCTTAAGACCCAAGGAGATAAAACTTAAAGTGAGAGGTATTTGGGTATATTTTCAACTGCCTTGAGCTTTTAATAGGTGAGCAATAAGGAAAATTATAGCACTCAGATTTTTGCCCTTTAACGTTACTGTAATATCTACAGAGATAATCAGATGTTCTATTTCTCTATTCACTTGCAGTGAATTCAACTGTCATTATAAGTTGCTTCCCAATGAAATACTATATGCAATAAAAGCTTATAGTTTTAGTTGAAAGAATTCGGAATTGTTTTGGCATTCAGATTCTTTCTAACATTTCACATTTTTCAGGTAGGCATAGCTATAATGTGAAGATATTAGGAATCGTTGATTTATATCAGAAAGCAAAGAGTAAATGAGTGTCTTCCACAGGACTTGTTAACTCATGGGTAAAAGGTGCATGAGGTCATCATGACAATAAAGCACCTTTATAAAGTATTTCTTGGGAAGAATATAATAAAACAGAAATATAAGTGAAGTTACATTGTTAGCAGCAGAACTTAAAATAGATTCTACTTAACTCCAACTTATTCATTTTAAACACAGAAACATGTTAATTAATATTAGACTAAATAAATAATTAACCTTACATATACTTAAGTTTTTAATGATTTTGGAAAAACATGGGATTGTGAGAAAAATATATTTCATAAAAGAGGTAAGATTTATACAGGAAAACACAGGCCTGATATTTTGCCTAGATATTCTTATAAAATATGGTATTACTAGGAATAATAAATTTTATTTAGACTATTTTGTCCAACATGATATTTTCATTGGTTCTTTCATAATTTCATATCATGCATCCTTATCACACTCCCTTTGTAGTCATTCCATGTAAATCACCTATCCTTTGTCACCTCCACCAAAAAAAATTTTTTAAAAATAAAATTGAAAAATTTAAATTGAAAAAAATTTTAATTGAAATAGTAGAAAACCAAAATAACAACAAGAAATAAGTACAATTTATGTTATCTATATATTCACTTGATCATGGTCAACTTCTCAGTGGCCTTCTCCTCAAATAAAGCTCCCACCCCTAGCTAAGAAGCTAGTGACACGCAAAGGCAGTTAAAGTATGTATACAGTTTAAGGATGTGCCACTTGTAGGTCATTTCAGTCCATTCTCCAGTGCACTGTCCCATATCCAGGGACATATGAACACTACAAAATAACTTAGTATGTTATAAAATTAACAACAACAACAACAAAACCAAACAGACAAGAAGTTGGGAGAGAGAAAAGGGTTAGAGAGTGAATCTGGGAGGATTTAGAAAAATTTAGGGTGAAGATAATCAAAACACACTACATACAAGCCTAAATGTCCCTCAGTAGAAGAATGGATAAAGAAACTGTGGTACATATACACTATGGAATACTACTCAGCTATTAAAAACAAGGAATTCCCGA
Source organism: Acomys percivali (assembly GCA_907169655.1). Lineage (NCBI taxonomy): Eukaryota > Metazoa > Chordata > Mammalia > Rodentia > Muridae > Acomys > Acomys percivali. Next base: position 150,481,664 of record OU015743.1, read on the forward strand.
AATTTGTGGATAAATGGATTGAGCTAGAATTGATCATAATGAGTGAGTTAACCCAGAAGCAGAAAGACTCAAATGGTATATACTCACTTATATCTGCATACTAGCCCAAGGGGCATGTCCCATGAAAGCCTTCACTTACTAGGAAACTAGGACAGAGGGGAGGACATCCTATTGGGACTCTAGATGAGAGAACCATGGGAGGATAGCAAAGTAGAAGGATCCAGAGGGTCCTAGAAACCTACAAGTAGAACATTATCATAGGCAGATTTAGGCCAAGGGGTCCCGCTCAAACTAAGGCACTAGCCAAGGACAATACAGGCGGTAAAATTTAAACCCCTACCCAGATCTAGCCCATGGACAGGACAGTCTCCACACTTGAGTGGAGAGAGGGATACGACTTTCTCATGTACTCTGGTGCCTCACATTTGACTATGTCCCCTGGAGGGGGAGACCTAGTGGCACTCAGAGGAAGGACAGCAGGTCACTGAGAAGAGACTTGATACCCTATGAGCATATACAAGGGGAGGTAATCCCTCTCAGGAACAGTCATAGGGGAGGGGAATAAGGGGAAAATGGGAGGGAGGGAAGAATGGGAGGATACAAGGGATGGGATAACCATAGAAATGTAACAAGAATAAATTAATTAAAAAAAGGGAAGAAAAAAAACTAATACAAATATTATATAAAATAAACTCTTGATTTGAATTTGCAACAATCTGAAACTTGTATCAATTTTAAACTGTTATATAACATGAAGCAAAATGGAAAGTCATGAGTAACTGAGAATGGGTGAATGTATAGTATGAAACAAACTTAACTACAAAGCTTATTAGGAAATGAGCAGAAACCAATCAAGCCATAAATAATTTATAATGTAGTCACATCACTAACTATAATATTTTTAAATGATACTTTCAATTAAAAATTAATAATCCTTTGTTCCACTAAAAACCTTAATAAACTTTGGTTATAATATTTTCAAACAATGTCCACTTTTGCAGACAATCCTATGTTATTCTGATAGTCCCTTAAATTTGTATCTGTCATTCTTCACTGTGAAAATGTCTTTTGTAGTACATGAACATATTGCAAAAAAAAAAAAAAAAAAAACCCTCACAGGGGCTGGAGGGATAGCTCAGCGGTTAAGATCTCTGCCTGCTCTTCCAGAGGTCATGAGTTCAATTCCCAGCAACCACATGGTGGCTCACAACCATCTATACTGTGATCTGGTGTCCTCTTCTGGCCTGCAGATGTACATACAGGAGGCAGAGCACTGTACACATAAAAAAAAAAAAAACCTCACAGCTTCCAAAATATATAACAAGTGACCACAGGGTGTCTAGCCCCAATTTATACATCTGTAATACAATCCTACACCTGATGCTCCAGGAAAAATAGGAAAATGAAGAGGAAAGACTATAAGATCTAGAGGAACAGGAACTCATCTGTGATATAGGGACTTTTGTATATGACTACAAAGCTGCACACATGGCATTGCAAAAATATGGTTGGCTAAATAAGGCTTGAAAAATTACACCAGTCGACATGATAGTGTAGATGAGAGAAATCTCATAGAGCCCTATTGGCTGCTGAGAAGGAGATAATCAGTCTTCTCTGTGAACAATTATCCTGATAATTTATCTAATCTCAAGTGGTCAGCTCTAAGTACATATAGGTACAAGCAAAACCAGGGGAATTCAGAAGGTTGTATATATATGTTTAAGATTGAATGTGTATAATTAAAGAATAAAAGGCAATGAATTTGAGAGGGGGTAAAGATGACACCAAAATGTTGGAGGTGAGGAAGAGGTGATTTAAATACAGTACTTATATAAGAAAGTCACACAAAAATTGTGCAACATATTAATTTATATATACAGCCTACAATTTGGTTGAACATATTTTTCATCACTGGGTAATAGCAGAAGGTAGAACAAATTTTCTGTTTTAGTGGGACTTTCAGTCTAGAAGGGAAAAGGATACTTTAGTAGATATTAATCAAATTCTCAGAGTATTGCAAATACTGGTAGGCTCTGAAAACACAGTCCTACATAGTAGTGAAAATCAATTATATGGTAAGCTATTTTTACTAAAATGAAAATAAATTTATTAATAAGTAGTTAGACCCAGCAGTGAAACAAAGAGAAGTTGTACTTTCTTCACTATCACAGGTTTGTAGAAGGTGAGAAATGTAAGCAACAGAGTAGAACAAAACATATTCCCATTCTCAGTCAGAATTACTGTTGCGAAGATCAGAAAAAGGATAGACAGTTTACTTGCTAATGCTACTGATACATGACAGTAGTTGAAATAACATACCAATCACTAAACTGAAGAATAATGCAGAAAAAAATGAGAAAATTTGACGCAAAACTAGAGGTAACAAGAATGACTGACATTTGTCAGTATATGTCACCTTAAAATGTGAAAATTCTGAAAGGATGACTCCTCTAGGAAACTGTGTGAAAGAGATGATCTGTAAGTGAAAACAATACCTACTAACTATAAACCACCAGAAATTCTCAAAGCCAAATACAAAATATTGAGAAAGAGAAGGAGGAAGAGGAGGAGGAAGAGGAGGAGGAGCTCAAACTGCAAATAAAGCATTTTCATACTTGGCATATTGGTTGACAGGGTTCATTTGAGGAAGATAACAAGGATTTAGAAGCCCATAGATATCCAAGCTAAGGGCAATTTTGTATCAAAAGGTACCCATGGCCAAGTTTTAAAGACATTAAATTGTTCATTATTTTTGTTAGTGGAAAATAAAAAGTAGCTATTGTATCACTGATACATCTGTAGAGGTCAGCTTGCAGTGGTTTGCAGAAGTCCTAGTTTTAGGATATGGAAACGGTCTCCTCTGGTGTTGTAACTTGATCTTTTAAATTATCTTTCCAAACAAGGGAGGCATGTATTTTGATTTATGTGCCTACAATGACTGCTTTCAAGATATTTAGGAATGAGTAAATTTTAATTTTTCTAAAAATTCATAAAATGAAGAATGTAATTTGTATATTTCTATCACCACAATCCTGCAACAGTTTATTTCCAGAATAAAGACAGAGAAAAAGTCGTGTAAATGTAATAATTATTGTCTCTGTGTAGTCAAGGAGTTTTTTTTAATAGTCATTGAGTTGTTTGAATATCCAACATTATCTTTGTTATTACAATAAGAAAAATTCCCCCAAATAATAATAAAATAAAGGCTATTTAGTCTTTCTTTTAAATTCTTAAACACAAGAGGTTACTGGTTCTATATTTCTAGAGAGAGACATAGACAGCTCTAAGAAGAGGCACTAAGCCTGCTGTACAATGAAATGCTCGGGCTGAAACAAAAAATCATCCATTGCTTCACAGTCAACTTCAGCTTGAAACCTCCTTTCAAATTGTTATGAGAAATACAAAGTAGACATTCAGATCAAATGTCTGGGACCTTTATTATGTGTCTCCTTCTTCCCATAGTGCATTAACCTTGAGCATATTTTACTAGGATTTGTTCTTCTCAAGGGTATTTTGTAGGCATTTAAACCCATGGAACAAGATTAAAGGCCATTACCTAATTGTTTTATTTGAATTAAACTAGCTTTGTTTTCTGTCACAGAGGCTCTGTGTCTCTAAGATGAGTTTGAGAAAGCAACATGGAACACAGGAGAAAATGGGGTTTATATAGCTCAAAAACTACAGGAGTAGGGGATTAGAAGATTTCCAGAGGAATTTAGTTAAGTAGGAATTTGGCAGAATGTCTCAAATTATTTGCTAAAAAACTTATATTATGAAGTTGGTTTTAGGTGAAAACTCAGTCAAGTATAGTCCAAGTTAAATTCCAGGAATGTTCAAGGTGTGGTCAGGTCAAATTCTATAGAAACTTAAATTTTATAGAAGACAGAAACAAACTTATTTTGACCTTGCAACAAGATTGCTACTGATTATAAGATGGAGTCAGGCTTCCTCATCAGTCGGCCTGGTTCACATTAGCTCATATACACCTTTCCAATACTCAAATCTAGACTCTTTCGTTCTTGACTTGGATAGTAAAAGCTAGTGTGATGAATTAGTCTTTTTTCTTTAGAGGATTCATGTCTTCATTAGTTTATGTTGCTATATGATAAGTGGATAGGTAACGTCATGTTTGGATGTCATTGAGGATAGACTTCTCCCTCATAATCAGGGTTTTATAATCCAAGAGTTGAAGCTACAGGAATCTGGTTACTAGCCAAACAATGGCATCTCAGTCAAACCTTGGGCTCCAATTAGAGACTTGAGGTGCTGACCTACCTGGAAAGTGATAGGTCATACTATCTAAACTCTACAATATTATGATTTAGCTAGATTCTTTTTATTATAAAGACTTAGGATGTACTAATGTTCTTTCCTGTAAGAGACAGTCCGAACAGATCCATCAATGACCTGGACAAAAGCCACCCTTGTCTGTTCCAGAGACTGTTGAAGCAGTGTAGAGCCTACCTAAGAATGAGTGAGGTTATTATGAAGTAAGTCTCAGAGGCTGAAAACATTCTAGGCCTAGGTTAGAATGTATGGAGGTTAGGATGAGGCTTAGGTCAGCAGATGGAAACAGTAAGCAGGAGAGTTGAAACAGGTAAATGAAAGATCCTTTTACAGCAACCGCAGAATCAGGTAAGACAAACTCTGCCCAGGTATATCAAGGGTCATGACTTCCATCAACCAGGATAATTCCAGAATTGGACAAGCTATACTATTCTTGATTCCCAAGTTCTCAAGTGAGAGGAGCCGATTTTCACAATTTATTGATAACACTCTAGTCAAAGAAATGCCTTCTCCATGAGCTGTTGCACATAACCCTGGGGAGTGCTGGCAATTTGCAGGCAGGGAGCGTACCTAGGGTTCTGGGTATCTGTTGCCTCTGGCAAAGCAAGAGAACTCTGCATGAATTGTGGGCATGGATATGGCAAGGAAGAAGGGGATATCTTGGAGGTAGGCTATGCAGGCAATGAGCTTTACCAGAGGCCATGTCAGTACCCATAACCTCGGGTAAGGCCACACACAGCTGATCAACACTCCCTCAGTGTCTGCTCGCTTGCCCCCAACTGCCCCTCCTTCCCTCGTCACTACACCCTGGCCCACAGCTCTGATGGAAGACACCTGTTGTATCAGAGGTCACTCCAGCTGCCAAAATCCCAAATAGGCTACTTGCTTATGGACTACCTTCACTTTCTCAGTGCCTGCTCAGCCCACCCCCAAACATCCCTCCCTTCCTCATCACCCTGGTACCCCACTCCAGTAGATACATTCTTGTAGACCAGAGAAACTGGGCCTGGATGTCTAGCCCCCAGCTCAACCACAGGCCTCTCCAGCTAGAAGACCACTGAGGAAACAGAAACCAAAGGAAAAAAAAAGCACCTATCTAACAAGGACAAACTAAAAAATCACCACCTAGACCAATAATCACCCCAAATACAGATGCCTAGGTGCCTGGATAGGAACACAACCAACAACAGCAAGGGCAATATGGCATGGCAAGATCCCAGCTAGCCTACAACAAGCCCTGAATATTCCAACACAGCTAGAGCACAAGAAAACACCCTTCAAACTATCTTTATGAAGATGAAAGAGGATGTTAAAGCAGGAATGAATAAATCCCTTAAAGAAATCCCAGAAAACACAGTGAAATAATGAGAGGTTCTCAACCTTCCTCATGCTGTGACCCTTTAATACAATTCTTCAGGTTGTGGTCAACCATAGCTGTAAAATTATTTTCACTGCTACTTCATAACTGTAATTTTGCTACTGTTCTGAATCATAATGTAAATGTCTGTGTTTTCTGATGTCTTAGGCCACCCCTCTGATTGGGCCATTTGAGCCCCAGATTGATACAAGTTACTGGGTGCTCAGATGTTTCAATTGGCATATCACTTTTCCCACTGAGAATAAGGGGTTTTATCTTCTTTGATAATTACATTTCAAAAGGATAGCTCTTCACTTTAAGAAAGCTTTGCCTTGATTATAAAGTTTGAGAGAGGTGCAATTTTAAATTTACATCTCAAAGGGGCATATTATTTATCATGGCATGCTTTGTATAGTAAATGTCTCAAGAGGCTCAAGAATATAGAGTTGCGAGGAAATCTGTCTAAGGTGTATGCATGTATGTGAGTGACTGAAAACTCAGCCTGCTTTTGTCAGCATTGATACACTTGAGGTAAAAGCATGAAAATATGATTTCCTAAGTTACCAGACAGGGAGGGGATCTTCAGAATTAGTGTGTAAAACAGATTTGATAATTACAGTCAATTTTAACTATGAGAGACCACAAAACAAAGCATTTTCTTGGTGAAATAATGGCTTATTTCAAATAACTTTCATTTGTTTAAAGTCTTAATATCAATTTAGATCGCATGAAATGGGCTCATGCCTCCCTGATAAAGGCTAGCAGTTACTAGCTTGAGTCAATAACACTAGCCTCATACTCATTTCCTTTTTTCTATAAAATTTCAAATCTTAAAAGCTTATGCTGGCACATGCAAGATGGTGGTGCTGAACATGCAGGGTCTCTGATCTATAGGATGGAGAGTAGGGATCAGGCAGGGAGTTACAGACCACAAGACCTGAGAATCCCTAGGTGAGAGGGGTCTGTAAAGTCAAGAGAACAGGTAGGTCCAAACTCAGGCTACCCAACCTTCCCACAGAGGACGGGTGCCCAGTCCCCATAGTCAGGACCCACCTATGAGTGGCTGCCATGACTATATCAGGGACTCGGTATCTGAGACTGAACTGTGGGTGATGAAACATCATCCTGGAGCTGCTGGCCTGGGAAAAAACACAAGAGAATGGGTGGTTCTGACCTCAGACCAACCAGTGAGTCTTGTGAAAACCCCAGGTGCTGGCAACCACGTGGGCACAAAATCCAAAGCCAAGCGCAGCAGCCAAGCATGCATGCCTCACTTGCGCTCTCTGTTCCCCTCTCTGACCAATCTCTGGGCCACACAGTAATAGCATTAGAGCTGTCTGACCCAGGGGGACCTGAGAGTGTGGATCTGGGCCTTCCCATCCTTGAAGGAACCCAGGGCCCACACAGGGGCCCAGGCAGCTATCAACACATCCTCCAGCTAGCTCCAAAGGGGTTGACTGATCTAAAGGTTCACAGTTGAAGGGATCAGACAGAAACCTCCATCCCAGCAGACTTTCTCTGCATACTTGGGCAGAAATGATCTGGCCTGAATGGATTGGGAAGGTGCCTAGCTAGTCACCACAGCTCAGCAGGGGATCCCACGCTCTCAGGAGGGTCTGAACTGAACTGGAGGGATTGGACAGAAACCTAGACAACCGACCCACCCCAGGGAGCCATTCCCATAAGCTTTGGTTGAGCCTGACCAGCTGCCACAAACCAGAGGGAGTCCCTTCTTGCACCCAGATGTGACTGGAATGACCTGAAGGGATCATGTGGAAGCCCAGCCAACTCCCACAAGCCAGAGGGCAGTGTCTGTTCTCTCTCGCAGGACTGAACCTAGGCCCCATAGCCCAGACAGATCAGGCAGAATCCTAGCCAACTTCCACAAGCCAGGAGGGGTTCTGGCACTCTAGAATAGACTGAGCCTAGGCCCACAAAGCCCTAGTGCCTGAGGGGAGGGTTTTCAAAGCAGGATAACTGGCTTTATCTACACTACCTTGAATCAATCCTTGGGCTGCAGAGCACCAGCACCAGCCTCTGCTGACCCTGTGGGGAGCCTAGGGTGTGGAATAAAGTTTCTTGGAGCTGAAACCAGGTCACCTACCTAATCCAGGGAAGGACACAAGAAGCTACCTGCCAATGTCAGAGACAGCAGGATGACTAAGGGCCATACAAAAACACAAACAACAAAACCCAAACAATATGGCATTTCCAGATCCCAGCTATCCCAAAGAAATCAACCCTGAGAACTCAAACACAATTGAAACACAAGAAAATGACCTCAAATCCTTAGTAATAAAGATAGTAGTGGAGGAAACAAATAAAATCCATAAACAAATGCAGGAAGATGCAGCCAAACAGGTCGGAGACATTAAATAGGCCAATAGAGAGGCCCGGGAAGAAATTCAGTAAAATGCAATCAGAAGAAGGAAATTAATAAAAGAGTTCAAGATCTGAAGATGAAAATGGAAACAATGATAAAAGCACAGACAGAAGAAAGCCAGGAACAAGAGAACTTATAGAAGACAGCAGGTAATGCAAAGGTAAGCTTCTATAACAGAATTCATGAGATGGAGGAACGAATCTTGGGAGTAGAAGATAGAATAGTAGAACTTGAAACAACCATCAAAGAAAATGCTAAACTGAAAAATTCCTGACCCAAAACATCCAAGAAATCAAGGACAGCATGAAAAGATGAAACCTGAGGATAATAGGCATTGAGGAAAGAAAAGATGCCTGACTCAAAGGCCCAGAAAATATTTTCGACAAAATCATAAAGAAAAAATTTCCCAATTTAAAGAAGAGATGCATATAAACATACAAGAGGTCTTAGAACACCAAATATGTTAGACCAGAAAAGAAAATCTTCCCACTATGTAATAATCAAAACACAAAATGTACAGAACAAAGAAAAAATATTAAAAGTGGTAAGGTGAAAGGGCCAAGTAACACATAATAGCAAAGCTATCAGAATTACACCCAGCTTCTCATCAGAGACCATAAGAGACAGAAGGGCCTGGAGAGAGGTCCTGCAAAACTCAAGAGACCACAGATGCCAGGTCAGACTACTATAACTAGTGAAACTTTCAATAACCATTGATGGAGAAAACAAGATATTCCATGAGAAAAACAAATTGAAACAGAACCTATTCACAAATCCAGCCCTAGAGGAATTACTAGAAGGAAAACTCCAATCCAAAGTGACAAACTACACCCAAAATAACAGAATATAACTACACTGTTGCAAAACATAACCACACAAACAATCTACTGCAACCAACATAAAAATCAAGGGACTTAACAATCACTGGCTATTAATATATTTCATTATGAATGGTCTCAATTCTCTATTAAAAAGACAAATACTTACTGAATGGGTGCATAAACAAGACCCAACGTTCTTCTACATTGAAGAAAAACATCTCAGCCACAAGGATAGATACTACCTCAGGTTAAAAGGCTGGAAAAAAATATCCAAGCATATGGTCACCAGAAGCAAGCTGGTGTAGCCATTTTAATATCCAATTAAACAGATTTCAATAAAAATTAATCAAAAGGGACAAGGAAGGACACTTAATACTCATCAAAGGTATAGACAACCAAGATGAAATCACAATTCAGAAAAACTACACTCCCAATACAAGTGCACCCATATTTGTAAAAGAAATATTAAAAAAGCTTATACCACACATTGAGACTGGGAGACTTCAACACCCCACCTTTGCCAAAGGAGAAGTCAATGAACAGAAACTAAACTGAAAAATAATGACACTAACCAATGTCACGAATCAAATGGATCTAACAGATATCTACAGAACTTTTCACACAAACACAAAGGATTATAGCTTCTCATCAGCTCATGGAACCTTCTCAAAAATTGATCATATACTATGTCACAAAGCAAACTTCAACCTATACAAATAATACCTTGTAGCCTATGAGATCACCATGGTCTAAAGCTGGACTTCAACAAGAACAGAATTAACAAAAAGCCTACACAAAAATGGAATCTAAACAATTCTCTACTTAATGACAACTGGGTCAGGGAAGAAATAAGAAAGCAATTAAGGACTTCCTAAAATTCAATGAAAATGATGGAACAACATACCAAAATTTATGGGACACATTGAAAGCAGTGCTAATAGGAAAATTCATTACATGAAGTGCCTTTATAAAGAAATCAGAAACATCTCATATAGGCAACTTAACAACACATCAGGAAGCCCTAGGAAAAAAAGAAGCAGAAATATCCAAGAGGTGGCTGGAAATAATCAAACTCAGGGATTAAATCAATAAATTAGAAACAAAGAGAAAAATTCAAATAATCAAAAAAAAAAAACAAAAAACAAAAACAAAAACAAAACCAGGAGATAGTTCATTGAGAAAATCAACAAGATAGACAAACTGTTAGCCACACTAATTAGAAGGCAGAGAGACACTATCCAAATTAACAAAATCAGAAATGAGAAGGGACCCATAACAACAGAAACTGATGAACTACGAAGAATCATAAGATCCTATTTTAAAGCCATTTATGCCACAAAATTTGAAAATCTAAGGGAAATGGACAATTTTCTCGATCATTTCCACTTGCCAAAGATGAATCAAGATCAGATAAATTAAATTGTCCTATTTCTCCTACAGATATAGAAGTTGTCATTAAAAGTCTCCCAACGAGTATATACCATTTGACTCTTTCTACTTCTGGGTTAACTCACTCATTATGATCATTTCTAGTTCAATCCATGTATCCACAAAGTTTGGGAATTCTTTGTTTTTAATAGCTGAGTAGTATTCCATAGTGTAAATGTACTAGCCCAAGGGGCATGCCCCATGAAAGTCTTTATTTACCAGGAAAGTGGGACAGAGGGGAGGACATCCTATTGGGACTCTAGGTGAGAAAAGCATGGGAGAATGGAGAAATAGAAGGATCCAGAGGGTCCTAGAAATCTACAAGAAGAACATGACAGTCAGATCTGGACCCAGGGATCATGCTCAAACTGGCACCAGCCAAGGACAATACATGAAGTAAATGTCGAACCCCTACCCGATCTAACCAACGGACAGGACATTCTCCACAGTTGAGTGGATAGAGGGGTCTGACTTTCACATGAACTCTGGTGCCCCATATTTGGCCATGTCCCCCTGGATCTCCATCCACTCAGAGGAAGGATAGCAGGCTACCAAGAAGAGACTTTACACCATATGAGCATATACAGGGGGTGGAGGTCCCCCTCAGTCACAGTCATAGGGGAGGGGAGTAAGAGGAAAATGGGAGGGAGGGAGGAATGGGAGGATACATGGGATGGGATAACAATTGAGATGTAATATGAATAAATTAATAAAATATAGACTTTTAAAAAAAGTCTCCCAATGAAAAAAGCCCAGGGCAAGATGGTTCCAGCGCAGAATTCTATTAGACCTTCAAAGAAGAGCTAATAACGATACTTTTCAAGCTACTCCACAAAATAGAAATGAATGAAATTTTACCAAATGCATTCTATGACGCCACAGTCACTTTGGTACCTACACCTAAAAACATCCAACAAAGAAAGAGAATTTCAGACGAATTTCTCTTATGAACATTGATGCAAAATACTCAATAAAATATTTGCAAACCGAATACAAGACACATCAAAGATATCATTCACTATGACCAGGCAGGCCTCATTCCAGGCATGTAGGAATGGTTCAATGTACAGAAATCTATCAATGTAATCCACTATATAAACAAATTGGGAAAAAAAACACATGATCATCTCCTTAGATGCAGAAAAAGCATTTGACAAGATCCAACACCAATTCATGTTTAAAGTTTTGGAGAGATCAGGGTTACAAGGCACATACATAAACATAATAAAGGTTATATACAGCAAGCCAATAGCCAAGATCCAATTAAGTGGAGAGAAACTCAAGAAAATTCCCCTAAAATCAGGGACCAGATAAGGCTGCTTACTTTCTCCATATCTCTTCAAAATAGTTCTTAAAGTTCTAGCAAGAGCAATAAGACAACAAAAGGAGATCAAGGGGGTACAAATGGGAAAGGAGGAAGTCTAATTTTCCCTATTTGCAGATGATATGATAGTATACATAAGTGAGCCCCAAAATTCCACCAGGGAACTCCTATAGCTGGAAAACACCATCAGCAAAATGTCTGGATACAAAATTACCTCAAAAAAGTCAGTAGCCTTCCTATATACAAAGGACAATCATGAAGAGGAAGAAAGTAGGGGAACTACACCCTTCATGATAGCCACAAGCAATATAAATATTTATGAGTAACTCTAACCAAGGAAGTGAAAGACTTGTTGGGAAAAAATTTCAAAGCTCTGAAGAAAGAGATTGAAGATGACATCAGAAGATGGAAAGCTCTCCCTTGTTCATGGATCACAAGAATTAACATAGTAAAAATGGCTATCTTTCAAAAAGCAATTTACAGATTCAAGGAAATCCCTATCAAAATACCTACACAATTTTTTAAAGACATTGAAAGATCAATTCTCAATTTCATATGGAAAAACAAAAACCCAGAATATCTCAAACAATCCTTTACAATAAAAGATCCTCTGGAGGAATCCCCATACCTGATCTCAAGCTGTACAATAGGGCAACTGTCATTAAAATAGCATGGTACTGGCAAACAAATAGTCTGGCTGACCAGGAGAATCAAATTAAAGACCCAGAAATAAATCCACACACATATGGATACTTGATCTTTGACAAAGAAGCCAAATCTATTCAATGGAAAAAAGGATAGTATCTTCAACAAATGGTGCTGGTCTAACTGATGTCTACATGTTGAAAGATGTAAATAGATCCATATTTTTCAACATGCACAAAACTCAAGTCTAAGTGGATTAAAGACCTCAACATGAAGCCAGAAACACTAAATATGTTAGATGAAAAGGTGGGGAAGAGCCTGGAACTCATTCGCACAAGAGACAACTTCCTGAACAGAACTCCAACAGCCCAGGCTCTAAGGTTAGCAATTAATAAATGGCACTTCATGAGACTGAGAAGCTTGTGTAAGGCAGAAAACACTGTCAACAGAATAAAGCAACATCCTACAGACTGAGAAAAGATCTTCACTAACCCTACATCTGACAAAAGTCTAATATCCAAAATATATAAAGAACTCAAGAAATTAAACATCACCAAACCAAATAACACAATTAAGAAATGAGACTCAGAATTAAATAGAGAAATCCCAACAGAGGAATGTTGAATGGCTGAGAAACATCTAAAGGAATCCTCAATATCCTTAGTCATAAGAGAAATGCAAGGATGTGGAGAAAGGGGAACATTCCTTCATTGCTGGTGATAATGCAAACTTGTACAACCACTTTAGAAATTAATCTGGTGCTTTCTCACAAAACTGGGAATAGGGCCACCTCATGACCTATCTATTCCACTCCTTGGAATATACTCAAAAGATGCTCTACCACACAGCAAGGACATATGCTCAACCATGGTCATAGCAGCCTATTAGTAATAGCCAGAACCAGGAAACAATCTAGATTTCCCTCAGTTGAAGAATGGATAAAAAAAATCAGTGGTACATTTTACACTATGGAATACTACTCAGCTATTAAAAATAAGGAAATCCTGAATTTTTCAAGCAAATGGATGGGACTAAAGAATTACCATCTTGAGAGATTTAACTTGGACCCAGAAAGATACACATGGCATATACTCACTTATAATCAGACACTTGCCCAACAGAGATGTCTCCTGAAAGTCTTCCTTTAGCTGGAGATTGGGATAGATAGTGGGACTTCCTGTTAGGACTCTAGATGTGAGAGGTAAGGAAGAATGGGGAAATAGAAGTATCCAGAGGGTCCTAGAAATCTACAAGAAGACCATTAAGGCTGGCAGATCTGGACCAAGGTGGGTCAGCTCAATCTACCCTACCAACCAAGGGCAATGGATGCAGTAAACTGAGAACCCCTATCTAAATCTAGGCAGTGGACACCACTTTCTCCACAATTGTGTGGAGAGCAGAGACTGACTCAGACATGAACTCTGGGGCGCCCTATTTGACCACTTCATCTCTTGGGGAGATCTGGTGACACTCAGAGGAAGAGTAATCTGGCTATCAGGAAGAGACCTGATAGGCTGTGATCTTATAGTGGGGGACAGGGTCCCCTTCTGTCACAGACCTAGGGGAGGGGAAGAGGATGAAAGAGGGAGGGATGAGGAATGGTAAGATACAAGTGAGTGGATAACAATTCGGATGTAATATGAATAAATTACTTAAATAAAAATTAAAAACAACAACAAAAACAAAGAAACAAATAAAAGCTTATGTGACTCCTATATGAAAATTCTACCACCCAGAATTGCCTAGTCAATGAGGGTATTAGTATCCCTTAATAATCTCAGCCTCATGTGATGCCTGTGTTTAGCATCCAATGATCTGATTTTGATTCTTGAAGAAGGTTCTTTAAGTGCTGTGTATAGTGTGTAAACTTTACAAATTTAGCATGACACCTTTGAAATCCATTCACATAATTGTCTTAATCCATCACTTCTCAATTGTTTAAAAGCCTTATTAAATTGTTCTTTCCTTTTTATTTTAAAATAACTTCAAATAGAAAAGTTGCGTTTATAATACAATAACTGCTTTTTTAATTCTGCTGTATCACCTGAAAGTTACTCCAACTTTGATTAATCTTCAAGTACTTTAATGTCTATATTTTGCATTAATATTATCTGAGATTGTAACCATTAAAATTAGGAAATTATTATCTTCTAAGTTGGAAAGTGTCCTAATTTTGTCAATTATCCAATGATGTTGTTTTTAGGGAAAAAAAATCAGTGTGAACAAGTATAGTTCCAATGGCTGAGGAACAGTTCAAAATGAATATGGGTTTGTCAAAAAATTAAGATAATAGCAACATGTTAGATTGAATGTGGGCCCCTTCTGAGAAGAGGACCAGCACCACTGTGCATAGTTAATGTCCAATGAGCAGCTCTAACCTGAAGGTCACACACCACATTTAGATGGTCTGTGTCTTTCCTCTAACCTTCATACTGTCCTGTCCTTTTTCTCTTTTTCACTTGACGCCAATTATTTTAAAAATGCCTTCAAATTTAGGATTATCTGATGTTTCCTCCAATTAAATGGCTTTGTCAGGAATATTGCAGAGGTTACAGCTGTGATTATGTCTTATCAGGTGGAAAATGGTTTGCTTCATTTTATTTTACAACATTAATTTTTACATTTGAATAAGGTGATGTCTGCTAGTTTTCAGCTCACAGAAGTTCCCTTTTCTCAGTTCATGATTAATATGTGAGCGGAAAATTATATAGACTACAGATATTTATATTTTGTCATCTTTTACCATAAGTAATATTTTATTACTTTCCTACTAGAATGATGAATGAAAATATGAGTTATTTTCTTCAAATTATATCATTCCTTGTATTGCATTACTTGGTAAGAATCTACATTGTATGTTTATTTTATAGACAAATTGACTTCAACTTCATTTAATATATTTGAATTAAAATCTCTTTGCACCATTGTTCTCTTATATTGTTCCCTATCTTGCTAAAATCCATTCAAGCTAGATATGTACTTGTCTCTGTGTCTGTGCTATACAGATCACCATAATTGCTTGATTTATAAATCACTTTTTAATGCAATATTATGATCATATCTTAATTTCCAACTTTCATGCATCCTAAACTTCTCAATATGAGAATCTTTTTCTTATTAGTTAAAAATTGGCATCTAGGAATGAAAAATTGGAACTATATTTTTCACTACTATAGGAGTTTTAAATCTTCAGCACTCTTATATTGAGCAGAACAAGAGACAGTAAGTGTACTTACACACACACACACACACACACACACACACACACACCTAAGTATTGTCTGTATCATCTATATGAACTAAACTTTGATATTTACACAATTATCTCTAATCTCAACTTATTAACAATGTTAGAAGTTAGATATTAGGTTTCTTCCTTTTGATGTGTTTGCTTCCTCACCCAAGTATGGCTTTCATAATTCCTAGTATATTTAGTACGTGAAAACCTACTGGATGCAATTTTTCTTTCTTTTCTATCGCATCATATAGATGGTCTTATCAGTTTACCAGTTCAAGCTTTAGCATTCTAACAATGAACAAGAATGATGTGTTTGAGGCTGGTATAGTGGTTAGCCTTCTGTGATTGTTCTTAATCCAAGTGGGCTGTATGAGACTCTAGGTCCAAAGTAGAACTATCCTGAATTTAGGACTCAGTATCTGTGCCGAGGCATGGACTGTGGGTAAATTTTGGCAGTAGTCAGACTCTGATCTCTGCATGTTGATGCTACTACTCACAAAGATTGTGTTCTCACCCTCACAGGCTTATCACTGTATACCAAATCATTGCAGTTTATCCTCTTCTATTTGGAAGTACCACATATGGACTGTAACAAAATAAGATGGAATCATAATTATTCCACATTTATGCATCTTCTTTCCCAACATATATTTTCAATACTTCACATCAAAGTGCCTTCATAGTTTTATGTCATACAGCTGTGTCTCTCACCAACTACCTTAGAAAAAGTACTCAGAGGTTGGCCATAGAAATAGTCTTCTTATTTTTTTCAGGATTATGCACCCTTTACCAGACCATACGAGGCTTTCTGATACTGCTCACAGTCCTATACTAAAGGGTTGCCATCACTTAATCTTCTTTATCCTACCTCTTCAGCTACCACATATTTCTTCCAGTATGCATTCCTATCTAGAAAATATTCCACCTAATATCTTTAGGCTAAATATTCATGAAGGAAGCAAAGAAGAGACAGATTTATTCATTGTTTTTAATTATTCATAATTACATTTTTCAAAAAATGTTTTCCAGAATGGGAAAAAATAAGCTTCCATGTAAATTACCAGCTCAACAAACTATGATTTAAGATTATTTCAGAAAATGAAACAATGAATTCCGTAGTCATATTTAAGACAGTGAATATAGGCAGAAGGTTGCTTCTCCTCCCAAATGTAGTTACACGTTGATTCCCCAAAACTGTACATATGTTACTTTACCTAACAAAAGACATTTCAGGATATGATTAAAGTAAATGACCCTGGGAAAGAGAATCATCTTGATGGGTCTAATCTTTTTTTTTTATGAATCCTTAAAGACTCCTGTCTGTACCCTCCTCTTGGGTACAGCCAGAAACACATGTGACCATGAAAGAAGAGCCATAGTGTTGGAAATCCTACTGCCTTTGTAAATATATTGTGGGTGTCATAGCTGAAAAACTCGAGGAAACTATTTTTTTTTCTGGAACAAACAGAAAGGTACCAAACCTCTGACAGTAGCCCCTTGAGTCATGAATTAGACTCTTGACAAGCAGAATGGCAAAACAGGTTTGAGACAAGTTATGCCTTGTGGGAAAAATAAAATAAAAACAAAAGCTCGAAGGATGTAGTATAAGAAATTACTTAAAGTGTGTTGAATATGTAAGTTATGAAATAAAATGAGAACTATTTTTCTCCTTCTATTCTTTGTAAGTGTTGTTCAGCATCAAAACATCTCTCAAGTTTGATGCCTGCTCTCTTTATTTTAAGTACCATAATTTAAAAACTCAAAGCAGTCATATCTTAATGTAATATTTCATTTCTATAAGTCATTTTATTCCTTTCTTCATTTAGATATAGTTAACACAACTACAGTGATATAGCATTTATGATTAACTATTCACGTTTTCCTTTCCACTTCATGATAAATTTTCTGTATATATAACATCTTTATAACTACCTTTTTACTTTAATAGGTATGTCATTGAGCTAATGTGTAATACTGAACAATCAATCCTCTTGTTAAATTTTAGTTTATTTACAATTTTATTATTAGAAACACTTTAGTTAATGTTTGAAAATATAGTTTCTTGTTTCTTATTTTGATTTATTTAGAAGGCAGTTCTATCAAAGTGAGATTATTGACAGAGATATGAGTACTTTTAGAACTCTTGCTAGTCATATTTAGAGGGATTTCTTATTTTTCTCAAGTTAATGCAGAGCCATTAGTTATTCATCAGTAACTACTCATCAGTAGTATTTGTTAATATAAAATGATCTGCATAGATGTTCATATTGGTCAAGAAGTTCTTCTTAATCACTATAAAAACAATTTTTTTTAAATAATTAAATTCTATTTATTTATTTGAATAAATTATAGTAACTGGCAAGGAAAATAAAAGACAAAGATAAAATTGTGATTTCAAGAAACCCCAACCAATAACTCCTATAACTAAGGCTCAAGGAAATCACAAAGGAGGTGGCAACATGATTGTAAGAGAGAGAAGACCATGGCATGTGCTGAGAAATACTGTCTTCTACATATGACAAGAAAACTACATCCATGAATTCTTAACAACCTGGTTGCCTGAACAAGATCAACATAATGACAATAGTAGTTAACCCACCTTCAAGATAAAACTGCTACTGCTGCAGCATTATGGATATCTTGATGACCAAGTCATTGTATGACTCAAAGAATTTACAGATTGATGAAGCTTTTGAATGTTTCTCCCACTTTACAGCTGCATAGCACCTTGTCATACTATGAGAGTCAGTGCTCAGGGAGCAAAATCCTAGGTCAGTTCCATCTTGATTCTTGGAAGGAGATAAAAGCATAAGCACTCTAAAGAATGAAATAAAAAAAAATGGGGAGTTTCTGGAAAGGGGTGAAGGAAGAAAACATTGAAAGAAAGGAGGGAAGATAGAAAATATACATCTATCTATAAGCTATCTATCATCTACCATGTATGGATCATCTATATAATCTATACATAGGTTGATAGATATAATTTAAATGAAGTCATACTACATATAATGACAATGCTCTTCTTCTGAGCCTTAGACTGTCTAGCAAAAATATGGTGGTACCAGGCATAAAAACCTCCCTTTCATTTCTTGGTCAGAGGAGTTCAAGAGATTTCCAAAACAATATAGTCTACTGGGGTAGCTGTTATTTACCAACCAGAAGTTAAAGATAAGTCCTTTTTGCTGAAGACACCATACTTCGGATACAGGAATAAGAGGAATTTAGTATTTTTTTAAATGCAACTGGACCCATATTTGTCACCTTGCACAAAACTCAAATCCAAGTGGTTTAAAGACCTCAACTTAAAACCAGAGACACTAAGTCAATTAGAAGAAAAAGTGGGGAAGAGCCTGGAACATATTGGCACAGGAGACAACTTCCTGAACAGAACACCAATAGCCCAGGCCTTAAGGTCAACAATTAATAAATGGGACCTCATGAGGCTGAGAAGCTTCTGTAAGGCTGGAGACACTGTCAACAGAACAAAGCGACAGCCTACAGACTGGGAAAAAATCTTCACCAACCCTACATCTGAAAAGGTCTAATATCCAAAATATATAAAGAACTCAAGAAATTAAACACCACCAAACGAAATAACCCAATTGAGAGATGGGGTTTGGAACTAAACAGAGAATTCTCAACAGAGGAATATCAAATGGCTGAGAAACACTTAAAGAATTGCTCAACCTCCTTAGTCATCAGGGAAATGCAAATCAAAACAACTCTGAGATTCCATCTTACACCCATCAGAATGGCTAAGAGCAAAAATTCAAGCAATGCCACATGCTGGCGAGGATGTGGGGAGAAAGGAACACTCTTTCATTGCTGGTGGGAATGCAAACTAGTACAACCACTTTGGAAATCTATCTGGTGCTATCTCAGAAAACTGGGAATAGGGCTTCCTCAAGACCCAGATATTCCACTCCTTGCAATATACCCAGAAGATGCTCTAGCACACAACAAGAAAATTTGCTCAACCATGTTCATAGCAGCCTTATTCATAATAGCCAGAACATGGAAACAGCCTAAGTGTCCCTCAGTAGAAGAATGGGTAAAGAAACTGTGGTATATATACACTATGGAATACTACTCAGCTATTAAAAACAAAGAATTCCAGAAATTTGTGGATAAATGAATTGAGCTAGAAATGATCATAATGAGTGAGTTAACCCAGAAGCAGAAAGACTCAAATGGTATATACTCACTTATATCTGCATACTAGCCCAAGGGGCATGTCCCACGAAAGCCTTCACTTACCAGGAAACTGGGACAGAGGGGAGGACATCCTATTGGGACTCTAGATGAGAGAAGCATGGGAGGATAGCAAAGTAGAAGGATCCAGAGGGTCCTAGAAACCTACAAGTAGAACATTACGATAGGCAGATTTGGGCTCAGGGGTCCCGCTCAAACTAAGGCACCAGCCAAGGACAATACAGGCAGTAAATATTAAACCCCGACCCAGATCTAGCCAAGGACAGAACATTTTCCACACTTAAATGGAGAGTGGGATATGACTTTCTCCCGTACTCTGGTGCCTCACATTTGACGAGGGGGAGACCTGGTGGCACTCAGAGGAAGGACAGCAGGTTACCAAGAAGAGACTTGATACCCTATGAGCATATACAGGGGGAGGTAATCCCCCTCAGGAACAGTCATAGGGGAGGGGAATAAGGGGAAAATGGGAGGGAGGGAAGAATGGGAGGATACAAGGGATGGGATAACCATTGAGATGTAATGAGAATAAATTAATAAAAAATAAAAAATAAAGGAATTTAGTTTTTTTTAAAGGAGGAAGCAAATTAAGTGGAGAAAATAAAATTAGAGTAATGGGTAGCATAAAACCAAACATGAGCAAACAAATTGATGAAAAATAACACAATACTTTTCTAGTATTTCCTTTATCTTTACAAAATTGAATTCCTAACACTGAAATGCTAAAGAAAGAATAGTGCTTTTAAACAAACAAAACATTTAAAAATATGCAGAAATAAATTAGTAGCTAGTTACTAACTGTTTTATGGTGATTTTTTTTCCGTTATTGTCTCTTGTGTCTGAGGCTTGGAGGTAGAATTGATTAAGTAGGACCAATTCTGATTCACTAGATATTTTCACAGAAGTTGCTTAGAGATAAATGCCTTTGTTTCTAGGGAAAGGTTTGAGATGGAGTAGGCTATGTGTATACTACTCCACTATCTATGATCACACTGTTGTTACATGTCCCCTAAATGTGCTGGTAATTAAGCCAGGACTGTGTGTGCATTCAGGACTGTTTTCCCAACAAGGAATTCCTTCTCTCTAACTTAAAGTTTTTATGAATTGAAAGAAAATTATTTAGGTGAGAGTTGTCCACAATATATATAACTTCAGTAGAAGGTCACAGCAGCACCTGTAGGACAAAGATATCTGAGGGTCAAGCTGGATGAAGAAGGTGTATATATAAGAATATTTATTTATTTCAATATTGGTTTTAAAATGTTATATCCTCTCTGCACTACAGTATATTTATTGCACAAAAGAAAGTTGGCATGCCAGTAATCATACCTTGGTCCCGAGATTAAGAGAAATGAAGATTTTCAGACTTTAATGACTAAGATAAATCAAGGAACAATAATATGCCATACTTTAAAAAAGTGTGACAGTAATTCTAGTGAAAGAACTATAAACTGTGGCTGATAGAAGAACACATGTAACTGCTGGATTAAAGGCAATGCTTTCTTTCTCTTTGCAACTGTCTAAAATATGTAGCTCATTGGACTCTTCCACTTTGCATGATGTAAGTGAAAGCTTGTGTGAAGGTCTGGGGAGAAGGCTGGGGACTGGGAAGGGAATAGCGTACAAATCCAAGACTAAAGCATAATTTTTCCCTTTGTCCTATCAACATGCAAAAAGCACACATAAAGCATCTAGAATGTGTATGTTTGTTAGCTTTGTGGCATATTTAATTCTCATCATTATAGGAAATATAGATGGTTAATGACCTGGGCTCCTGATTTTAGTACGTAAATTGAAAGAAAGAATGACTTTGTAAATTGGTCAGACTTTTGTTTGTTTGTTTGTTTTTCTTTCTCCCTTTTTTTCATCTCAGTCATTGTCAGAGATATTAAAGATGATGACTGCTTCCTCAGAGCTGACCCAGGTAGTTCAGTGGCCATGCTGAGAAGACTCCCTCTGACAAAGAGTCATAGAGACAAAATGTAACTCAGAAATCAGCACCAACATGTGTGGAGGTCTGAGGAACACAGTATAGGAAGGAAAGATCGCAGGGACCAGATAACAGGGAGGGGTGGCTTTGAAATGTTATCTTTCAAGCATGGTAGAGCCAGTAAAATCAAGATCATACAGCAGCTCTTGCAGCTTATATAAGACTGGGCCTCCAATCTGTCAATCAGGAAAGGCCTCCTAGGGTCATACCACTCCCTGCTCAACCACTAGATGCTGATGGATTCTGGAGGAGGGTAGTCATTATTTTCAGTTGTGTACCTGCTTTTGAGTCACCAGACTCCAAAGGTTAGTTCCAAATTGAACTTTAAACAGATGATCTTGTTTAAACTCTGTGAATCACAAAACAAAAAGTCATAAATGTAAATGGGCTGGTAGGGGCAAATGGAATTGACAGGGTGAGAGAGATAATAGGGCAGAATGTATGAGAATCATCAGAATGGATTATGTTTATGTATAAAATTAGCAAAAATCGAATTTAATTTTAAAAAGAACCCAATTTACCCTGAAATTCTTCCCAAGTAATTTATTACTAATTAAAACAAACAAACAAACAAACAAATAACCCTACAATTAACTGGAGAAAGACAGGTATATTTTAAGGTAAAAAGGACAGTCCAAGTCTGGTGACCAAGGTTTACAGAACTGTGATACACTGGCAGCAAGATGTAACTGGTGGTGGTTGTTTTCTAAAACACAGTCTCTTCAAAGGCTAATATTATGTTTTTGGAGGAACATTGAAAGTGTAAATGTTTCGTTGTGTTGAGGTCTAAACTATATTATGCTGAAGCTAACATGGTCATCTGTGCAGAACACATATGAGATATGCACAAGAGCTGCTGAAATCAATAAGGAAATTGCTAGCACTTGCTGAATGCAAGACCACCATATACAAACATATTGTACAGCCGAGAGGTGGTGGTGTATGCACCTAATCCCAGCACTATGAAAGCAGAGGCAGGTAGATCTCAGTGAATTGCAGGCCAGCCTGAGCTACAGAGCTAGTTCCTGGACAACCAGGGCTACACAGAGAAACTCTTTCTCAAAACTCAAAAACAGGAAAACAAAACAAAAACAAACAAACAAACAAAAAAAGCAAAAATCGCCAAAATATTAACAAAGCACAATATGAGACTGAAATGGAAAAATCAACAACTAAAACATTTAGTGTGTTGGCTATTTGTATTTAGCAACTTTAAAGGAAACATCTTTCCTATCTTGGTGAGTCTAAAATTCTGAATGTAAATCCAACATCTATCATATCTCATCTCTATCAACTTAAAACATCTATCTAGATGTAAAAACATCTTAACCCCTAAACAACTAAGCTTAATTGTAAGACTAAACTATCTGGTCTTCAACCTCATCAGAGACTTGAGAAGGAAGAAAAGTTAATTATCTGAGTAAACCAGACTGGAAGTGCAAGTTATCAGCATCCAAAATGAAAAAAAAAAAAATGACAGAGACAGTTTGCTGCATGAACAGTCACTCAAAACTCTCTGTAAAGTTGAAGTCGCACAAGGAGATCATAAAGGCTGGCAGAGCTGACCCCAGGGGGCCTGTACACAATGTTGTACCAACCACACAATGCATGAAGTAAACTTAGAGTCCCTCTTTAGATATAGCCAATATGCAGCTCACCC
The DNA here is from genome assembly GCA_907169655.1 of Acomys percivali. Classification (NCBI taxonomy): domain Eukaryota; kingdom Metazoa; phylum Chordata; class Mammalia; order Rodentia; family Muridae; genus Acomys; species Acomys percivali. The sequence continues at coordinate 150,505,009 of OU015743.1, forward strand.
TCTATGGTTGTGGGGAGAGTGGGGAGTGCCTCTGACATGAGCACTGGTGTCCCCAATTTGATCACTTACTCTTGGATATTGAGATAATAGCTATACCTTAAGAAGAGTTTTATAATATGGAACCAGCCAAGGATGATATGTGCACTAAATTTAGAACCCCTACCCAGATCTAGCCAATGAACAGGACATTCTTCACAGTTGAGTGGAGAGTGGGGTCTGACTTTCACATGAACTCTGGTGCCCCATGTTTGACCACGTCCCCTGGATGGGGAGGCCTGGTGGCACTCAGAGGAAGGATAGCAGGCTACCAAGGAGAGACTTGATACCCTATGAGCATATACAGGGGGAGGAGGTTCCCCTCAGTCACAGTCATAGGGGAGGGGAATAAGGGGGAAAGCAGAAAGGAGGGAGGAATGGGAGGATACAAGGGATGGGATAACAATTGAGATGTAATATGAATAAATTAATAAAATATATTTTAAAAAGAAAAGTTTCAAAGAAACAAATGAAAAGCAAAAGATTATGAGAATACTATCGATATAATAATCCTTTATTATTTTTCTCTGTCTCATATCAGGTGATTGTGCTGATATGAGACAGGGATTTTGGATTTTCTTTTAACAAGCATATATGGGTTTAGAGAAGGAGATAGCCATGCCTAACCCCAAAGCCTAATTTAATCTTTAATTGAATTGGTACCATGAAGACCTTTTATGTCTGTAGAGGGCAGCAGATACAAGCAATATCACTTTGCCAATTTACTTTTTCTTGAGACATATTCTCTTGATGATCTTTTTCTTCAGTTGTTTTGCTTGTCCAGTGGTCTCTCTTATAGAAGGATAAAAACAAAACCCTACCCCAACTCTAACTCTTGATTGATTGATTGATTGATTGATTGATTGATTGATTTTGACAGGGCAAAATGCTTTTTTGTAAAGAGAAAGAGTGTTATCTTCCAATTGAAATTTTTTAAAAACTATTTTGAAAATTTAAAACTATATATATCATAGTACATGTGAATAAATATACCTCTATTCCCCTTTCTATCTATAGGTATATTTATTTGTAGATAACAAATGACATTCACTTTGAGTTTCAGCCTGCCTTTTGCAAGTGACTTTTTTATTTAAATCACTATAATTCTTATGTGTTTTCCTCTGCCTTCCGAGTATTGAGATTAAAGTTATGTGCCACCCAAGTGTAGAAATTAAAGGTGTAATCCATCACCTGGCTATGGAATCCTTCTAAGAGAGGTATTTCATAAGTTTGTCTTCGTTTAATTTGTTTTTCTGTTCCCCTTTTATTTTATTTTATTTTATTTTATTTTATTTTATTTTATTTTATTTTATTTTATTTTTTAGTGTTAGGGTAAACTTTCAAGTTTTTTGAATGTATAACCTATCATTTTTGCTGATTTATTCTGAATTTGTTCCCTGGCAAATTTTAATATTCTAGTCTTAATTATGCATGACGTCTATTTGCCCACTATTTCACTTGCCTCTATGAGCTATGTGAAATTTGATGTGTTTGTTAAGTTTTGCCATGTCCATTCATGCCTCCTATGACCATACATCAATTTTTTGCCAGATAGTCATTTTTCATTTTGATAACCATATGGGTGTACCATTGCATAATCACTACGAACTGGAGAAGATAAAGATTTTCCTTTTGTTTTCCTGGTTGTTTGTCTTATAGTCAATAGAGCTGTGCTGACTTTGGGTCTTTCTTCAGTGTTGGCCACTCTATCTACTGGTGTATACGCTGCCACTTTTCATTAATTTTGGTTCCACCAGTGGTTGATGATCCATCAGTAAGCCATGCATTAGCCAAATATTGTCACCATTCTGTTGATCCCCAAAGTTCAATAGGTGCCTCTTTGGGGAGAGAGGTGAGTGGTTCAGGGATGGGGGTTATAGGCAACTGTGCTACTTTCTCAGTGTAGGAAGGCACTGACCCCTTTGCTACCACAGCCTGGTCATGAAAGAATTCATATAGGTACCAGTTCTACTATAATACCTTCCTTCCATGGCTAAGCCTGAGAAGGACTCTGCCTTCGAATGGATCCAACCCATCATTTTAAGGGGTGTGCTTGTGATTGTAGGGTGGTTAGCAATGACTGAGCATAAGGTTCAACATGGTAAGTAAAATGTCCAGATCTGTTTCTCAAAGACAGAATATTTGTTTTCTATATACGGAAAGCATTTTAAATAGAAGCAAACAGTTAGTGGACTCCTTCTTGCTTTATGAAGAGTCCCCAGTTTCCAACTCACCAACAAATATGATACCTATAATTAGAGTATCATCTGGTTCAATATTAGTCAGGGTTACATATATGGAGATGAGCTTACATTGCAGGTAGCAAAAAAAAAAAAAATGCTTGTTGTTCTTGACCCCATTGGTAAATAGCTGCCTTTGTAGTAATCCTGTAGAGGGATTTTTAAAAAATCTGTAAATATGGTATGTGATTTCTCTAGTGTGTAAACATACCAATTAGGAGTTGTGTTGTCTATGGGAGGTAGCATAAAAGACATGTGCCTCCCAAGTGCCGAGATTAAAGGTGTGAACCACCATCACTCTGTCCATTGTAACTCTAGAATTTAGGAAACAACTGATTTATAGAGATGAGTTTATCTCTGCTGGGATTAAATGTATGGTCTACCACTACCCTGCTCAAATATTTTATTTTAGCTTCAAGTCACTCCAACTCTTAGAGGTTTGGAAAACAAGTTTGAACTGAAGTAACATTTTACAAATCTTTACTGTGTTTTTAATGCCAAACAACAAAGAATATCCTTTTTATTTAAGAAGAAAACCCAAAAGCTAGTGGCCAAGATGGCATGGGCCGTGAAGCAATCTACAGTCTAACTTTCTAATATGAAATTAAGACATGTGACTTAAGAAAACCCATGTTTTAAAATTTCCTACCAGTAATATGAGTATGCCAAGTGTCCATCAGTAGAAGAATGGATAAAGAAACTGTGGTATATATACACTATGGAATACTACTCAGGTATTAAAAACAAGGAATTCCCAAAATTTGTGGATAAATGGATTGAGCTAGAAATGATCATAATGAGTGAGTTAACTCAGAAGCAGAAAGACCCAAATGGTATATACTCACTTATATCTGCATACTAGCCCAATGGGCATGTCCCAGGAAAGCCTTCACTTACCAGGAAACTGGGACAGAGGAGAGGACATCTTATTGGGACTCTAGATGAGAGAACCATGGGAGAATAGCAATGTAGAAGGATCCAGAGGGTCCTAGAAACCTACAAGTAGAACATTATGATAGGCAGATTTGGGCCAAGGGGTCCCGCTCAAACTAAGGCACCAGGCAAGGACAATACAGGCGGTAAACTTTAAACCCCTACCCAGATCTAGCCAATGGACAGAACATTTTCCACACTTAAATGGAGAGTGGGATATGACTTTCTCACGTACTCTGGTGCCTCACATTTGACCATGTCCCCTGGAGTGGGAGACCTGGTGCCACTCAGAGGAAGGACAGCAGGTTACCAAGAAGAGACTTGATACCCTATGAGCATATACAGGGGGAGGTAATCCCCCTCAGGAATAGTCATAGGGGAGGGGAATAAGGGGAAACTGGGAGGGAGGGAAGAATGGGAGGATACAAGGGATGGGATAACCATTGAATGTAACAAGAATAAACTAATAAAAAAAAAGTATTGTTATGTTTTATTTTTTCATGCCCAATCAAATGAAAAGCATCTATTAAACTTTATAAATTAGTTTGGACTGAATGACCAAGTAGTTGCCGCTTTTATATTCAGGAGATCTCTCCATTTTGATGGTATCTACAGCATTTCTTCTCCTCTGGAAACAAAGACAAAATCTCTTCTCTAATGCAACACATATCCCAGTTTCCATACTGATGTTAACACATCTTTAAAATATACACGTTGATTTAATTTGGCAGTTTTTTGTTTGTTTGTTTACTATCCAATGTCTCCATCCAGCTGTTGTTCCTATCTCATTAGCATTTTAAAAATTTAAAGTTAACAAAACACTATGTAATGTATCTCTAGAGGTCTTTATTATGACTTTCTGTTTATTAAGCATATCTTTTAAAGTGTGATTAGATTTTTCTATAACTGCTTGCCCTGTAGGATTGTGTGGTATACTTATAAAATGATATGCAAAACAATGTTTTATTTTACTAGAGACATATGCTGGAGCATTATAAGTCTTAATTTGTAAAGGCATCAACATAATAACCATAACTTCTAATAAATGTAATAATAAATAGAAGTACCATTACATAATTAGCTTTCTCAGAACTTAAGACAGTTGTCCATTGAAATCTTGAATATGTATTTAAGGTATGGTACATATACACAAAATTTCCAAACTTGACAATAGGAAACACATCCATTTGCCAAATTTCACTTCTTTGGGTATGTTTTGGGTTTCTTCTTCCTGCAGGTAATGGAGTTGGATTATACACAGATCAAGCAGGACATTGCCTTCTCCATTTATATGCTAAAATTATTCATTTTTATTTCTTCTCTACATAAGAATTCCTGTGGGGAATAAGTAGAAGGCAAAATAACTAAAATAGATTCCAACTTTGGATCCAAGCAATCCACATGTGCATCCTGTAATTTTTTTTCTACTAGAATCAATTCTGTCTCAGCCTCAGCTAATAAATTTTATGGACAATTTAAGTCCTTAACACCTTGTAAGTTTTGAAAGAAACTGCTTATTTCTTGAGTAGTTAATATAATTGTAGAACAGAGGCAGCTAGTAACTCTCAGCAACTTTTCAAAATCAATAAGGGTTTGTAATTTATCTCTAGAATTTTACTTTCTGTGGTTAAATTTTATGTAAACCTACCTTATATCTTAGATAATGGATAGAATTTCCTTGTATAATTTCCTTGCTTTTTGTTTTTTTGTTTTTTGTTTTGTTTTGTTTTGTTTCCTGGACCAATTTGTAATCCTCAGCAAGGCAAAAGTCTTGTTACTTCAACAATTTTTTTCTTAAGGTATCTGTATCTGAAACATCCAGTAATATATCAATAAAATGGTAAATTCTAGATTAAGGAAACTTTGTGAAGTATTTCTGGTGGCTGCTGTACAAAATATTGGCACAAGGTAGAACTCTTAAGATTCCTTGTGGTAATTGAACAACTATAATTATAAGTAGGTACTAAGAAAGCAAACATTTCCCTACCATGCTCATGCAAGGGATTATGAAAAAACTTTTAAATCAGTTACTATCAAAGGCATGACTTAGGTAGTAAAGAAGGCAATGGGATTCCAGGCTGTGAAGATCCCATTGGCTAAATCATCTTATTTATGGCTCTCAAAACTGTTAACTGTTTAAAGTCCTGGAGTAGCCACATACTGACCACTCAAACACCAGACTCAAATGATGGAGATTAATTTGAACATTGAACAAGAACTGATTGGTCAGGGTCATAGTCTGTAAATTTAGACTATAACATTGGTAACAAGAATTGACCAGTAAGGGCCACAGTCCAAATTCAGGTATTAGACTATGGCATTGGTCTGTTTCTAAGGCTGGCTTTTTATAAGGAAACCTACAATCAGGTACCCAGGTGAGAAGCAAGGAGGAGGGTATCATTACATCATTTGACCATTAAACACAAGAAGAATCAACTTAGTTCTGAGTACAATGTAACCAGGTGCTAGACAAAGCATTTTAAACTGATTGGCTAAGATTTACAGTAGGGGAGCTCTCTGGGAGTAAGGAACATAGCAGGATGTTACAACCTTAACTTTAATAGAATATCATTTATCTTTCAACTGAAGCAGAACATGCATTTATCAACTACTGTTTTATTCTAAGCAGCAAGAGTTGAATTTTGCTAGTTTCAGGCATGTAGAGCCTGAGAACATGAATTTAATTTCACCTTATAATCAAAATGGAGACTTGAAGTCAAAATGTTTTCTGATTTGCTAAGAGCTGGGGTTAACAGAAGAGGGAGCTACAGTCATACCAGGAACTAACGTAGGTCTCAACAGAGGGGTCACAAAGTTTAAGAGAGTTAAAAAGGTTATGACATTACCATCCTCCATTTTCTTGGTTTCCTTTTTAACAAAACAGGAATTTCATGGGCTAGTAGATTATTCAATATGTTGATCATTTAGTCACTCCTGTACCAGCTGTTCTAGTACCTGTAGTTTTTCTTTTGTCGTGGGCCATTTTCACACCAATATAGGCTTGTCAGCTAACTATTTTTAAAGTAAGGCAGTTGGTACCTTTGATAGACCAATAGCTGGTGTGCTTATGTATAGTTGGAATAGTCTGTAACTGTTTTTGATAATACCTTCTAATATTTCTCTCTGAGGCATTCTTTATTTTATGGTTTGTTCTGAGATTTAAGAAATGTTAACCTGTGATTTCCATTGTTATAATAAATCACATCTGCATAAACTCATGGCTATATTAGCTACATATGGCTGTAATTTTACTATTTGTCCTTCTGGCCCTGTACACTTGATCCACCTCCCACTTTGTTTTATACAATGAGATAAAGTCCCAATCCCTAGAAGATGGATACTTACCTCCTAAAGAAGCCGTTCTGGATGCCAACATTTTGGTAAAATTATTGTTACATCTGCTACTATGTCTACTAAGCCTTCAATTTCAATGTCATTTATTTGTATCTTTACCTCTGGTTTCTGATTTCTTAGCGCAGTTTTCAAAAATACTTGTTTTATGGTCTCTGCTGAATTTTTTTTGCTTTATTGACTGAAGCTGTTCTGTTCTTGAGTGAATCTAGAGCAGTGTTGTTTTTAGCAACAGGCATTAAATATTTTAATTGCTCTGTGGATGAGTTTATCTGACAGTGACAGAGAATGATTGAATCAAAGTTGGTATCAGGGCCTGCATAATGAACCTTAGGGTATTTCTAATGGCAAAGGGTTACCTTGCCTGTCCCTTATAAATCTGCATTGGTTAGTCCAATGTCACACCTTCTGAATAATCAAGAAGGCTAAGGTCTTCTTTAATTATCTCTAGGAAAATACATTGTGTCTAGGATCACATTGCCTACAATCCCTGCTAAATTAACTTTTATCACCTGTTTCAGTTGTTGGCTTGGAGGATTATAGCTTACATCTGCTGGCCTAGGCTTAGTCCCGGAACCTTCTTGCCTCCATACAATGTAATCTAGATCTAGAATGTTCTAAGCATAGGAGTTTGTTCTCATGCTTTTACCATCAAACAAGCCTATAAATAGGAGGACCCTGATGGATCTACAGGCATGATATGACCTCCTGTGGCCAACACCCTCACCAACCTTTTAGGAATAGATATCCTGGAGTCTCTGGAAGTTACTCTCAGTACTCAGACAAAAGAAAACTGCACTAGGGTAAATGATTATATCCAAAGTAATAATATACTCATAAAAACTTTGAAAACCTCTTACTGTAGTTACCCCAAATTCTAAGGGTCATTGTTAAACATAACAACCCCTGCCTCAAATGGCTCTCTAATGAGCCTATCTGGGTTAAACAATGGCCTCTATCAAAGGCGAAACTTGAATCGTTCACACAGTTAGTAGAACAACTTCACCTTCAGCATAGTAGCCCTTCCTGCAATCTATGGAATGTCCCTGTGTTTGCAATAAAAAAAGAAGTCAAGGGCATGAAGATAGCTATATGACTTAAGCGTGATTTATAAAACCATTTGGGTTTAGGGGTCCACCAAAGGGAGCTATGGCTTATCTCTACCATTCTTGCCAATGTCCCTCTCTTAGCAATAGACATTAAAGACTGGTCTTCTATATCCCTCTCCACGCGCAGGATTGCCAATATTTTGTGTCCTCAATACCCCCATTAACCCCTCTGGACTGGCATCATGATATGAGTGGACAGTTCTTCCCTAACAGATATCAAACAGTTCCACAATCTGCCAGAAGACCATTGCCAAAGCATTAAGACCCTACTTAGACAAAAGTCTTCACATTTATCATTATATGGATATTAAGATGTGCAGAGAGTTTTACACCTACACCAAAATTTAAGGATCAATAAATACCTTTTCTGTCTTCCTTTCTCCCTCAGTATTTACTGATAGAGGAAAGAGGGGGAGCTGTGCAAATATTATATTACTCCCCCAGGAATGAATCTCTCATTATTTGGTTCAGTGGGTTGTCCCATCACTCCCCTCAATATAAGAAGGTATATGTCCTTTATTTTGTCCTCAGAGAAATAAATGGGCCCTTCCTGGAATTTATGGAGAAATCCTAGTGAGGACTCCTAGGAATGGTGAATACAGAGTCTGAACTGGCCACTTTTTATCACCATGCAAGTCTCCCAGTGGCAGAACTGGGTTGCATTTTGTTGGGTTGCTGTTAGAGGGCATGTCCCGTGCAGATCCCCAAAAACCAAGACTAATGCTGGGAGAGAGGTTCTCACTCTGCATACTGACTGAGTTGAGGCTGAAGGCATTGTGGAGGACAACATCCGCACAGCTCATTGAATGGAAAGAGATACAGCTGGTCACCACAGTGTATTATGTGAGACAAGGTCTAATTTTAATTTTTCTTAAAGAGAAAGGAATAAAACCTAAGAAGGAAGGAAGAAGGAATGACAGACAAAAAGAAAGAAATAGAGAGAGAAAAAAAGAAAGAAAATAAGAGAGAGAAGGAAGGAACAAAGGAAAAAAGAAGAAATAACAATTTACAAAGCTTAGAATATTCAGTAACTTTTTAAGTTAATTGAGAGTGTACCATAGAATGTAAGCCAGAAAGCAGGAACACAAGCTGAAGCTGGGCTCCCTCCAGTAGAAAGTTGGACATTTTCAACAAAGAAGAAACTGTCCAGAAAATACACTCTTGTATATTTGTGAAGGTATCATTGCATAATCATTCTTTTGTTTGTTTTCTTTTGTTTTTTCTTTTGTTTTTTTTGTTTGTTTGTTTGTTTGTTTTGTTTTTGTGAAGTTTCTCAAGACAGGGTCTCTCTATGGAGCCCTGGTTGTCCTGGACTAGACTAGCTTTGTAGACCAGGCTGTCCTGGAAATCACAGAGATCTGCATGCCTCTGCCTCCCCAGTGCTGGGATTAAAATCTTGTTGCACCATGCCCAGATCACAAGATTCTTACTACTTCAGTCTCATCTCTCATTCACTATTCTTTGCCCCTAATTGCCAAGAGTTGAGATTAAAGGTATCTGCCTCATAACTGGCCAATTTCTCAATTTCTTAGTTTATCAATCAGCACAGGTACAGACTCTTTTCTAATAGATTCTACATCTCCATCTCCCAGTTTTTACATCCTGAATCTTTAGGTTTAAAATTGTTAATAACTGATGTAAAACCTAACAACAACAGTAACATTAACTATGGGGTGATTGAATCACCTATCAAAGGAGGCAGATTCCATGAAGTCATTGCAGTAAGCCAAGCTGAGACACCTGCACTTTTGATCATGTATGCCCAGTGTTCCAGCCAGGCACATCGATTCTGATCAAATAGTGGCATATGCAGGAAATCCCCTGCTACCCCGCTCCCTGCCAAGAGAAGGTAATGACTCTCTTGGATTCTCACATCTGATCTCTGACCCCAGTATCACAGATCTGAGACTAGGCCAGGTGCCCCATATCCTGCCCATCTTATACCACCAGGATAAGTCTTTACAAAAGCAGAAGGGAAGGCAGAAGGACAGACATACAGCCTTACAGAAACTGATGACAAGGAGAAATTCCTTCTTCCTTATTCTATATATAGGCTACAAGGAAAAAGTGTATACCAGATTAAAAGAGGGTCTTCCTACCTCAACATATCTGATTGAAAGATGTGTCTTCCCAACTCAAAGATTATCAGTGGGCATGGATCTTCCTTCATTAAGACATTTAATTAAGTAATCTTCTGTCACCTTTGTACCCAGCCAATTTTTTGCTCTTGTTAACTTCATGTATAGTCATGTTTACAAGGAAAATGGCCATCACAAATCCTCCCTTTGTCATCTACACACCTACACACACACACACACACACACACACACACACACTCCTATCTTTTACTATCACAGCTTTAATATGAAAATTCTGGTAGATCCCATAAAAGTACTACCCAGGCCCATAGGGATTGATGATATTGGGGGCTGAGACTTGTTGCAGTTGGTTTGTCTTTGTGGGAGGAATTGTGTCCCTTGGGGTTTGGCTTTAAAGATTCAGACGGTCAAGGCAGTCCCAATGTCACTGGCTCTTCTGGATGCCTGCTCATCCAGATGTAGGACTCAGGGATACCTCTCCAGCACCATGTCAGCCTGCTTGCACGCATGCTTCCCACGCTGAAGATTATGGACTAACCCTCTGAATGGGAAGCCAGTTCAAAGGAAATGTTCTCTTGTATAAGAATTGACAGAGTGATGGTGTCTCTTCACAGCAATACTCACCAGAACTAAGGCAACACCCAGTGCTTGTCTCTTAATGGAAACCACTCAAAGAAACTGAGGGAAAGAAACACAAATATCTGTACAAACACATTCACACCCAAATATAAAAGACACACTCAGGTCAGTTAGAGTCCTCTTTTATGCACCCTGTCCTATGGCCTCAGATGGCATTCCTAACTGCAAAGATGGACACCGTGTAGGGATACATAGTGTTCCTATTTCACCCTAGTATAATACTCTCTGCAATGCTTTAATATGTGTATTCTTGTGGTGCCTTAGCCAAAACTGGTAACAATACTCTGAGTTCTGTTATACAAACATATGGTGATATACTTATTTAGAAAAGGGTAAAGTAAGAAAAGTTCCCCATTAAAAATGACAGTACTTCAATACATAGGGTAGACTTTCCTGTTCTTAATGTTTATTTGTTTGTTGATTTTGGCATCTACAAACAACATTAGCAACTCCTTGTTATTGACAGAGTTGTGGGTAGGAAACATTAAAATTTGATTGTGGAAGATATTGTTTGTTGACAGTCAGGTTTAGTGCTGATCAAAGCTTAATTATGGACTCTCTCATGATGCTGCTTGAAGTAACAGACTCTTGAAAAAGATTTATTGCACCTGGCACTGGAGTAGGGCTACTGCCCTCCGTGATTTCTCTAGTTTCTGTTGAGATCCAATGAAAGGGCAAATTTCCATTTATCATCTTGGCTCATTTCACACACATAGAATTTCTCGATATATTTCAAATGAGATTTATGATAATGGTACATTTGTTTACATGTATGTTTAAAAATTAATAAAAAATTTATCCCAAAACTATGTTTGTTTTTCATGTACATGCATCTGCAGGTCACAATTGAGGATCTGTTCACCTAGAACATGTTACTAGATGATCCTTGTTGAAGTTGTAATCAGCTCTGGAAGAGATCAAACAATCTGCTTTTCAGTTGCCATCTTGTTTCCACAGAAAGTAGTAACTTGCTGTTACCAAGAATAATCTCTGACACCTGCACATAGTGTCCATCAGGTAGCCTTCCTTGCAGACTCTCTCCTTGGTGTCAGGAAGTCTTGTCTTCTTAGATTCAGGGAAGTGTTTCTTGTTGGCTTTATTTAGTTCTGCAAGCTGAGAGCCTGCTAAAGATTGTTTCTGGTCAGCAGACCCAACTTGTTGGTCTCAAAAACTCTCACATGACTCTCCAGCATGGAAATCAACAGTTTCCTGGGGTGTTCTGTTTATTTCAGGGTGTAGTCTTTTGAGGGGGCACTACCAAGTCCAGATAACATCATTGTCTGATTAAAATGTCCACATTCTGGCTCTAACTTAACAGAAGATTGCTAGTCTCCGTAGGCGTCTGAAGAATGCAAAGCCTGTGCTCAGCACTACCTGCAGTTTCTGCGTAGTTCACAAGTTCCTTAACTTTTTGGGAAAAGGGAACATCTTTTTCTCAAGTATATTATCAGTTTTGAGTGCTTAAATTCTTAAGAGTAGTCGAACAAAGAAGACATAAAATTATGTCATTGCTAGAAGCTGGCTGGCATACAGAGCTGAGTGTGAGCTGGAGCCTCTTGCTTCAGATACTCCGTTGTGATGAAGGTGGAACTAGAAAAAATGAGCTCAGCTAGAGTCTGCTTCTCTAAATGTTGGACGAAAGTGTGTAGGTATGCAGAGTCCCCTACTTTGGTTGTCTTCTTTTGTGAGAGCTAAAATCCAGAGTTCTTGTTCATGCTTCTCCTTCCAAGCTCTTAGAATGGAGAAGTTAAATTTTCCAGTATAGTTACCAGGAATTCCTTCATCTCATTAAGTCCTAGTAGGAGGAAACTGTACTTTTCACCATTACACACATTTCACAATGGTATTTGGAGTTTCTCTCTATTCTTCCTTGATGACAAAGTTGAAGGTAGTGAGCAGAACATCTCTGAGCCAAAGTAATGCACTACAGATGTAGGTTGTAAGCCATTAGATTGGTTCCCAGGAACTGAGTCCTTATACAATACCCAGGATGAGAATTTTTGTGTCTCATCAGCTGCTTGGTTATGTAGATTCCACCTCTTTGACAACTATAATCTGCTTTCTGGGGAATGCTTAGCATCTAGATTATTTACTTAATATTCTCCTCACAGATTCCTGGAAAACAAAGGGAGTTTGAGTCTCCTAACCAAGGCTACAGGACTTCAACTATGTCATTTTCTGAAATGTTACTGTGAGCAGAAACGACATTGGACTTTCCACCTCTACCACAATTGTTGGTGCTCTGTTTACTATGGTTGACCTGCACATGAGGGTTGAGGATGCAGAAACTTAAGTCGGCTCGCCCTAGAGAGTTAGCTGCAGTTGCATATTTTATTTGTAAAATTTTTGTTTCTGTGAGCTGAGTACAAATGCTAGCAGCACACAGCACTTCTTGATTTTCTAGTTCTAATGAACAATTGAAGTATATAGATTCCATATCTTTGACAGATGTAAATTTAATCAAATTACTGAGTATTCAAATGAATCACTTAGCATTAATAATGGAGATTTTACTTGTCAGACGATTGTTTTATTTGTTTGTTTTTGTGTTTGTGTTTTGATACATGGCCTCTATCTTTAGGTCAGGCCTAACTCAAATTCTGGAACCTCTTATCTCATCCTAGAATTATAGGAGGGACCTACTAAGCCTAGTGCCTTATTTTGTTTTGTTTTATCTTGTTTATTTGTTTGGTATGTTTGTTTTAAAATGTTGTATATACCTGGGATCTCATGATGTTGCACAGGCTGATCAAGTTGCCTCAATACTTTGTGGAGGAACTTTTAGAGTTCCTATTTGACTTTGTATTTTCCTCCAGAATTCCAATTCCTTCCTCTCCTTGTAAGTACTCACTCCACTTCACCTATAGATTTTTTTTATCTTAATATATTGTTTTACCTTATGGCTATATTGCAGTTAATAATATCAATAATCATATATTTTTGCCTTTCTGGTTTCTCTTCTTCCTTTTTCTCAATTACAGTATAAGAAACCCAAACTTAGGTCCTAGTGTGTGCACATAGATGCTGATGGAGACTCCACTGAGATTCTGGATAAAGTAATCTTTGCTTCCATTGACCTCATCTTCATCTAACCATATTGCTGTTAATGGTCCCTTAATTCTGCTTTCCTAAATATTAACATCTATTTAGCTTTAAATTTGAGCACTTTTCTATTATTTTCTCAGAGAAAATTACAAATCATGAGTGCAGTTAACTAATTGAGTAAGAAAAAACATGTTCATTTTTGGAAGATGATTACTAACTCCAAAGCTGCAAATACTTGCCTATGTGACCAATACAAGAGAGAGAACCCATAACCAAGGATAACAGTTCATTTTTGTTGTTATTGATAGGAGAAGGATTTGAAATGAATTTCTTCCATTCTTTTATCCCCTTCAGTAATAGAGTTTTCTTCTAATGACTCTCAATAGCCTGTAAACCAGTTTCAACTTGTAATTTTCATAGAGCTCTTACTCCACTTCTATTTCCCTATCGACAAATGCATCCCGAGTTGGTTTCCTTTTTTATTTTGTGAAGCATAATTTCTTTCTTAAGTTTTGTGCTTGCACCATTAGATCGTTCCTGTATAAGGGACTGTCTTCACACTGTCCCTCACTGATGTTTTTGCTTGTGACTGTGTAATAGGTAAGGAGCTCCAAAGGGTCTGAATTAATCCAATTGTTTATCTGCAAAAGCACCTGCAGCCAGAGAGTGAGATAACGAAATCACCAAAGGAATCTAAACATGAGGTTGACTCACAAAAAATCTCATTTTATTTTATGTTTTTCTATTTCAGGTATCACCTCAGCACATCAGTAAAAGCACAGTTTTGTACAGGAAAACAAATGAGTTCATTGTAAGGATATAAAAACCAATGACATTCAAAGCAGTGTTAATGCTCAGCCAACTAAGATGAAACAACCCAGTATAAAAAAAAACGCTTAGGTCAGATTATCTTAACAGATCATAGTTGGTAGGAGTGTGAATCATAGATGAAATAGTGCCCCGTCTCTGAAGCAAACTAAGTAAAATAATTTTAAAACACAAAGTGCTCAATACTAGAAACAGATATACTTCCTATCCCGTTGGGCTATTAAGTAAGAGTAAAACAAACAAACACAGAAAAAAGGATATTACCAACCCACATTTCTTTCCTTTATGTGCTTTTCTATAATAAAATAGAAGTAAAATTAATTCATATTACTTCACTGAATGATCCAGAGAATGGAGTTATATTGCAAATAGTGCTCCAGTTCTGAAAAGCAATTGCTCTTCTATAAATAAGCAATTTGGGGGGTTCTGCCTTTGTATTTGGGTTCCATCAGGGATAGGAGACAATAAAGGCAGAAGAGATAGCCAGTATTCCAGGGCATAATGTAGGCATACAGTTGTTGTGTAATTTAAATGCTCATTAAGTGACCAATATCTAGTTGCAATCCTTGTTCTGAGAATCTCATATCTCAATGTTGTGTTAACACTGCTCACCAATTGTCCCATGATAAATTGGATTTGTGCCAATAAAGCAGCTTACAGGCAGACACTGAGCAGGGGAGAGAATGGGGCTGCGCTTCCTGCCAGCCTGTGGAGAAGGAGTTAGAGGACGAAGTAGCAGATTTGGCCATGAGAGAGGTCCAAGAGATATCAGGAGAGAGAGTGTTGGAACAGGGAAATCTACAAAGTGCAAGTATCCCTGGGCTAAATTCTGGGAGGAAACCAGGCTAGTTTAGGTTAAGACTCGAGTATTAACTGCTCAGTTATTGTATTGTGCAGCTTTTTATTAAACAAATTTAAAAAAGTCTCAATTATTTGTATCATAGCTGGGTTAAGAGAGAAACTTAGAAACAAACACAGTTTTATAAAAATAAGTTTTATAGCATCAGTCTTGTGTCAGGAAAGCCTGGATATGAATGTCAACATTGTCATATACTAACTAGGTCATCTTGGGAATGTCATTTGCAGTTCTGTTGTATAATCTATAATCTGCTGGTAAAAATACTTCATAACTTTCCACATTGAGAATTGAAATAGGATAATGCATGTAAATCCTTATCTATTACACAGTAACTACTTTTACATAAATAATATCTATTATTTATTATGTGTAAATATGACAGGTAAACAAAATATGAATCTAAATGTACTAGTTCCATATAATATTTATTTACAAAATTATTTTTCCTCTGGGAAGCTGCGAAGGTATCTGGATTTGTGGCTGTAATTCTGTAGCTATGTATTGAACACTCCTGTCATGTATCAAAGTGTCTGCCCTCCTTACCACTGATGTAGGATAAACATTTCATATGGATTTGTAACTTCTTTCTCTGTGTCTCCATTTCTTCTTGTCAGTTGATGTTACATGGGCAGGGAGAAGCCTGGCTTGTCACTGTGGTCTGAGTTCCTTATACTCCTGCTTCTAATCCAGTTCCTCCAGATCTTGGCCTACTTGCAAAGGAATAGATCTACACCTAAGCCTTAGGCCCTACACACTGGAATACATTTCTCCTAACTATCTTTGTTTAGGAATATGTGGTTATATTATAACATAATCTTAAAGGGTTTTAGTGACAAATTTAAGACTCTACTTTGAACAGTGAAGAATCACTTCAGGCACGTTAGGGAAGGGATAGAGAAGCAGTCACAAACTCAGATGAACTGAACAGAACAGGAGTAAGGTCGTGCTTAGAAAGCGTGTTTAATAATCCCAAATGTAGTTTCAGGAGAAGAGCAACTATAAAAGAAAATAGTAGAAACATCAAAGGAATGTTAAAATATCTTTGAAATGTAATAATTTTCTGAAAAGTAGCTCCCAGAATAATCTTTACACAATACAAAATGAAGTAATATAATAAAATTATTTTCAAATAAGAAATACAGTGGCTTTTGTTAAAACTTATCTATTTCTTCATTAATTTGATTAATGAAAACAATCCGCATATACCCAAAGCAAAACATTAAAATAGCAAGTTATAATGAAGTTCTTCAGTGATTTCTGGAACTCTACAGTCTTCTGACATTACATGTCTTTCCAATTGTAGCTATAATATTCTCAGATTTCATGGAAAAAAGAAAGACTGTAAATTAGGTCCATAAATACATATGACAACCAATTTTAGGCAAAATTCCCAGTGTATCAAATTAAATACAAATGAATATGTCATATAAATATTCATTGTTTAGGTTCTCAGAGAAGGTGTGCAAACATAGCTCCCTGTTTGAAAGAGCATGATACCAAAGATTAATTTTAAAGATATATATATATATATATATATTAGATATAGCTTAAAACCTGCTTTGCCTTTTTCAAAATCCATTCTCTAGTGTGAGCTTGATCCCACTGTGTAATATTGCCTATGTGTTTATATAAAATATCCATAACTTCGTTCCATTACCAAAGATCCCCAACCATATTATCAGACCTGTTAGACAACAACTTATTTCCAGTGTCTATTCCATGGACCCTTCTGAATGAGAAGTAAACAATCTCCCTGGAGTCATCCTTGTTATTTAGTTTCTTTAGTTCTGTGTATTGTGGTGTGGCTATCCTATATTATGTAGCTAATATCCATTTATAAGTGAGTATATACTGTGCTTGTCTTTCTGAGTTTGGGTTACTTTACTCAAGATGATCATTACCAGTTCCATCCATTTGCCTGAAAAATTCAATATTTCCTTGCTTTTAATAGCTGAGTAGTATCCCATTGTGTGAATTGAATGTATCATAGTTTCTTTATCTATTCTTCAGTTGAGGGACATCTAGGTTGTTTCCAGATTCTGGCTATTACAAATAAAGCTGCTATAAACATAGACACAGGAAGCAATTGAAGAGAAGGAACAGGACAGGAACCTACCATAGAGGTCCTCTGAACAACTCCACCCAGCAGAGCAGCTAAGAAGAAGCTGAGACTCACAACCAAACTTTGGAGTAGAGTACATGGAGTCTTGTGGAAGAGCTGGGGGATAGAAGGACCTGGAGGAGGCAGGAGCTCCACAAGGAGACCAATGGAGCCAACAAATCTGAGCAGAGGAGCGGGTGCTGCAGAGACTGATGGACCAACAAAGGACCATGCATGATAAGGACATAGACCTTCTGCTCAGATGCAGTGGATAGGCAGCAAAGTCCCCTTCTGGGTCTCATAATATGGGAATAGGGACTATTTTTGACATAGACTCTGGTCCTGCATGTTGATCACTTCCCCTTGGTGGAGTGTCCTTGACAAGCCACAGAGGAAGAGGACACAGGCAGTCCAGATGAGACCTGGGAGGATGAGGTCATAGGTTAGGGGAGGAGTATTTCTCCTTTCTGAGGACTCTGGGAGGCTTGAAGGAGGGATGAGGGAGGGGGGAACCAGAAGGTGACAAGGGCTGAGGCTACAATCAGAATCTAAAGTGAAAAAGAAAAAACATTTAAAAATACCTAACTAAACTGATTTCTACAAAAATTAGCTTAGGAGACTTGCGTTGAATTTCCTTCTTCCATTCCACTCTGTAGGTTGACCTTATACATAAAATCTGAGATCAGTGTAGTCAGATTTCTACCTACTTCTCAGCCTCGTCAAGGTCCATAATGACCGTCCACCCTCCTCTCCTCTTTTTCCCTCTCACATTGAGCAGATCCTAGTGGGGGCAAGGGATGAAATTCAATCCACTACTCACATTACGGACTGCAATAAAATAACTACTTATTTGTGCTTTACATAAGCTAAAGCAAATTAGACAAACTGTATTTTTAAATTATTTTTCTTCCTTAGTTTGGTGACATTTTATAACATAATTAAAAGTGCATTTTACTCTTAAGAAATAAAGTTTGATATACTGTTATTTGATGCCCAGTTATTTGTACAACTTTACCCTGAGTAGGTATTTTGGTTGTTTCTATTTTTATATTAATTACTAACAATTTTTAAATCTCCATGTATTTATAAATCCATGTAAGTATATTAGTTGAATGAATTCTTGGCTTTGTAAAGTCCTCTCTGTGATGTAAAACAGTTTGGATCAAGTACACTATGTATGATTATCTTAAAAAAATTAGAAATTTCCCTACTTCTGTAATCAAAATTCAGATTTTTATTATAATGTTTTTATTATAAAAGTGTGCTGCTCCTATAGACAAGCACTCCATTAGGTCCAATAAGACTTACAATAGATACATACACAGCAAACAAATCGACAAGAGAGAGTAATAGTGAAATAGAAGCAACAAACACCGGTGGGAACAGAATGAGGAAGGTGCTAATGTGGCCATTCTGATCAGCAGTTAGTCTGGTGAAGGGAATGAGGGGTATCCAAATATACATATGAGGCTGCACTGTGTGAATACGTGAAATAATCCTGTTCTACTCAGAAGCAGTCACAGGCCGATGCTGTAAGAAGAAGACAATCTAGAGTGTTTGGGGATAACACGGACTACAGGAAGCCAGGAGTAAGGGAGTGCTCAAGTAGTAAACCTGATGCCTACCTTATTCAGCTCATGCTTAGGCAGTCTGTGAGCAAATACTTGTTCTATATTACAGTAATTTTTCTAAGCATTCTTTCCCATTAATAATTTTTCTTTAATGAGTTTCTTTGTTTACATTATTTTCCTTATTATTTTAGAGATCATGAAGATACCTTACTTAACAAGTTTATTTAAAAAAACATTGTTAGAGCCTTTTTCAGATCTATTTAAAGAAAGCATTGCTTTGCTTTTTAAAAATTATCACCTAGATTATTTCATATTGAATCTCTACTGAGTTTTCATATAGTTTTGTAAATTTTGGCTTCACTCACTGAAAAGGAGTTGTGCTGTTGTCTGGGTTTTTGTTTTGTTTTGTTTTTTCCTTTATTGTTTTTGTTATTATTGTTATTGTTTTGTCAGCTGACACAGGCTACGGTTATCTGGGAAGAAGGAAACTCAGTTGAGAAAATGTCTCCAGTAGAGTTACTTATAGAGAAGTCTGTGTGGGCATTTCTTATGATTGATTTAGGAAAGCACAGTGCAATGTGACAATGATGGGTGGCCCTGAAACATGTAAGAAAGACACCTAAATTAAAGACTGAAGAGCAAGCCAGTAAGCTGTGTTCCTCCAAGACCTCTGCTTTGGTTTCTGCCTCTAGGTTCTAGCCCTTTTTGATTTCCTGCCTTGGTATCTTTCAGTGATAGACTCTTGATTGGTAAATGTAAGCCAAATAAACTATTTCCTCCCCTGTTAAAAAAAAAAGTATGAAAATGTTTCTCGTGATAATCCTGAGCTGTTCTAAAGGTTATAATACGCCCTATATCCTATTGTTATTATTTAGGAAACACCTATGGGTAGAACATACATAAGTGTTTAGGAAGCTATAGTTTTTTTTAAGCTATAGTTTTGATGCTGGGAATCTGAGATCAGGGGATTCCATTTGTCCAGCTTTGGGAGAGGGTCTTCTTGCCCATACAAAAACACAATAAAGGAGTAGAAGCAGAACTGCTATATGTAAAAGGGGAAAATTAAAGAAATACACAGGCATCCATAGAAAGTTATAGCAGTGAACATCATAAGGTCTCCAGAGACCAGCATCTCCAGTGACCTTAATATCTTCTCTATGTAGGTCCCACCTCTTAGAAGTTCTACCACCTTCCAATACTGACCCTCCCTAGACCAATATATTAGCATCTGGACTACTGAGGAACAAACGGCATGCAAATCACAGTTTTACCACAAAAGGTGTAATTCCTAAGCATGAATATTTGTTTAATTAAAATAGTAAGTATAGTAATAACACATGTATTTCCATATGCTTTTCTGACATATATATCCAAATTGAGTTATGCTATTTATTTTAATGTTTTTATTTTTAAAATGAGAGAGCTGATTGTTTCTCTAGAACTAAGTTCTCCATAGTATTGCATATTGCTATTCTTTGTTTGTTTGTTTTGTTTTTTGATCAAATATAAAAGTCATCCTCTAGGAATGTGGAGGCTTTGGGTATATGCTTTGGTTTACTATATAACTTAAGGTACACATGTCCTGCTTTCCCTTCCTTCCCAGTATTCTCTACAGTATTACTGAGAGTCTCCTAAAACATAGCAAACAACTATCCACCGAGAATCAAATGGCTGAGATTGATAATGTGGCCACATGATTAAAAAATTGATTTTAGTACCACTCAGCTGAGCATAAAAGAAAATATATGACCTGTTAAAGAGACATTGTGGGCCCACAGCACACAGTCCATCAATGCCACAGCAAGAATAGGCACAAAAATACCTTTCTGCTAATAATAGAGTTTGCTATTTTCTGTGTAATACTAGCTAGACTTTTCCTTGCCCTTGAAAACAATCAAAGCATAGTCGATGATCATCTAATAACCATGGCACTGGCATTATACGGGTGTGATTCTTGCTGATCCACAAATGGTGCTTACCTCATCCGAAGAAACTATACCATGAGGCTTTCAGAAAGCAAAGATTTGTCACCCTGAAAAATACCACAAACTCTAAATACCAAACTGGCCAACTGTGGCTACTGAAGATTCCATTAAATTAAATAAAAGACCATTATCTAACTATAAATTCAGTCCATTTTGGATCATGTAACCAATAATAAAATTGTGATTTAAAAAATTAATGTGCTGATGATTAACCAGAAGACATGTGTAATACTACATCTAAAAAGTTATATACAGTTTCCATGAAGGTCATCCTAAAGTGAAAATATCAACCTTTTTGGCTCTGAAGGACAGAATCATTTGGATCAGTATGCAAAGGGCTGAGCTCAATATTATGCAGAATATTTGTATGCATATTGGTGACTAAGCTATGCATAGAGTCATGGAACAAGACACCCAGAAAAAGAAATCTGTAAAGCTTATCTGATCCAACTATTTGTCTTCAGGTTGGGTGATTAAAAAACCCTCAAAAATGGAGAGGACATTTAGCGATATTTATTCATGAACTCAACAAATCCTTGTTGAAATTGCCTTTTATTCTCTAGGTCCAGAAAATACAAAGTCAGACTCACATAATGACCCTCTACAGGAGAGAAATAGAGCAGAAGAGGGTGGGAATGGGAAAATAAGAGTGAGGGAATAATAATCAGAATGTAATGTAAATAAATAATCACAAAACAAAACAATACTCAAGCTGGGTGTGGTGGCTCCCAGCATTGTGTGAAGCAAAGGCAAGTGAATTGCTGTGAGGTCAAGGCCAGCCTGGTCTACAAAGTGGGTCCAAGACAGCTAGTGCTACACAGAAAAACCCTGTCTTGAAAAACCAATGCCACCCCCCCCCCCAGAAAAAACCAAAACCAAAACCAAAAACCAACAACACTCAAGTAATACTACATTTTGGTGAGGGTGTGGAGAAAGGATAACACTCCTCCATTGTTGATAGGAATGCAAACTTGTACAACCAATGTGTAAATCAATTTTACACTTTCTCAGAAAATTGGGAATAGTTCTACCTCAAGATCTAACCTTCCCTTCCTTTGATATATACCCAAATGATGATCCATCATACCGCAAGGACATTCGCTCAACTGTGTTCGTAGCAGCCTTATTCATAATAGCCACAAACTGAAATCAAGCTAGATATCCTTCAACGAACTAATGGATAAGATAACAGGGTACATTTACACAGTGGAATTCTTCTCAGCTGTTAAAAACAAGGAAATCATGCAACTTGCAGGCAAATGGATGGAACTAAAAATGATCATCCTGAGTGAGGTAACCCAGACCCAGAAAAACACACATGGTATATACTATATTAGCCATATAGTACTAGATAACCATACCAAAATCCACAGACCCAAAGAAGCTAAGAAAGAGGACCTAAGGGAAGAAGGTTGAATCTCATTGAGAAGGAGAAATAAAATAGACTGCAGAGCTGGATGAAGAGAAAAAAAATCATGAGATAAGGTGTACAGAGGGGAGAGAGGGTGAAGACTAGGTGACAGAAAGCAGGAGTAGAAGGCAGTAGGTCTGGGAGAGAGAGGAGAAGCCAATGGCTAGAGTATCTCTGGGGCAAACTGCAGACCTGCATCAGGGTAGGCTCCTGGGAGGATATGGGATGAGCCTAGCTGAGACTCCTAGCAGAGGGGAATGTGGAGATTGAAGTGGTCAGCTCCTATAGCCAGGCAGGACTTCCAGTGGAGGGAAGGGGACAGTAACGTATCCACAAAACTTTTAAACCCAAAATTTGCCTTGCCTACAAGATGGACAGTGGTAAAGATGTAGCACAGTTTAAGAGAATGTTTCACCAATGACTGGCCCAACTTCAGACCCACCCCACGGGAGAGAGCCAATCCCTGTCACTATTAAAGATACTCTGCTATGCTTGCAGACATGAGCCAAGCTCACAGTCCACTGAGAGGCTTTACCCAGCGGTGGACCGAAACAGATGATGAGGCCCACAGCGAAACATTGGATGGAGATCTCAGCATCTTGTGGAAGAGTTGAGAGAAGGATAGAGGGACAAGAAGGGGACAGAACTCCACAAGATCATCAGAGTCGAATAGCCTAGGCCCATAGGGGCTCACAGAGACTGATCTACCAATCTAAATGCATGCGTGGACTGGACCTAGGCCACCTATACTTATGCAGCTGATGGAGAGCTTCAGTTGTGTCCCTTAGCAATTGGAGCAGGGGCTGTCTCTGACATGGACTCTATAGACTGCTATTTCATTACTTTCCCTTAGTTGGGCAGCCTTATTGGCCTCAGTGGAAAAGGATGTTCTCAGTCTCGGTGCTGCATAAAGTGCTGAGGTGGGTTGGTGGGGGCACAGGTGGGGGTGGGGACAATACCACAGAGAGGACCTCCCTTTTCTAAGAAGTGGGGTGGAAATGGGGGGGGGGAAGGTGGGCGGGTCGGACTGAGAGGAAGGGAGGGAGGAGGCTGTAATAGGGATGTAAAGTGAGTACATTTAAATTGATGAGAAAAACAAAACAAAAAGAAAACTTCAACAGAAATAGCTAACAGTCAAGGGAATTTTGTGGAAAAAAATTACTAAGTAATCACTCCTAAATTGCAACAAGAAACTGAAAACTCAGAAAAGTAAGAATAAATACTGATGCTCAGAGATAATCCTTCTAGTATAAATGACATTATGTTGTGGTTACTCATGGGACAAGGAAACTAGAAAACAGAGAACTAGGTAAACCACACCAGACCAAAGTCTCAAACAGGCAGTGAAGATTTTTCTTTGATAAGATTTAGATCTAGTCAATGGACAGGACAGTCTCCACACTTGAGTGGAGAGTGGGATATGACTTTCTCACGTACTCTGGTGCCTCACATTTGACCATGTCCCCTGGAGGGGGAGACCTAGTGGCACTCAGAGGAAGGACAGCAGGTTACCAAGAAGAGACTTGATACCCTATGAGCATATACAGGGGGAGGAAATCCCCCTCAGGAACAGTCATAGGGGGGGGGAATAAGGGGAAAATGGGAGGGAGGGAAGAATGGGAGGATACAAGGGGTGGGATAACCATTGAGATGTAATAAGAATAAATTAATAAAAAAAATTTTTAAACAATTATAGTATTGTTTTTTGAGATTTTGTTTATTTATATTTAATCTCTATCACTTAACATTAAGGAGCTGTCAACAGTTAGGAAAGACCTCTCTGCTATTTGTCAAGTAAAACAATAAATGATAAAAGTGAAAAAAAAAAAGATTTTATCAACAGATTTCCTAAAAGATACATCGGAGGAGTGGAGGCTTTTCAACAATGATGTATGAGGGTCATTGTTGTTGTGATTCTTGAATTGCATAAGGGCAGCTAGCTACAAATGTACACACTCCTTTGATTATGTCTTACAGGTATATCGAGTGCTGAGGATGCTTAGCCTAGCACATGGGGAGGCGGGAGTGAGATGGTATGAAGAGTTCAGCACCGTTGGAACGTCATCTCGAAAGTCGACTACATGGGAGGTGAAAACTGGCAGGAATAGTCTATGTTAAATACTCCTAAAGGCTGGGAACTTAGCAAATCTTTTCTTTCCACAGAAATTTTCATCTATAAAGAGATTAAGTAAGAAAAATATTTTTGCAATATGTGACAAAATAATAGCGATACTACCAGTCAACCAACCAAACAACAACAAAAGCACTAGACTTGTTCAGAGTCTAGAACCAACATGGAATTTTTCTCCACAAGTTACTTTAGAGGATGGCATTTGATCACTGCCATAAAAACCTAGCTAAGAGAACTTTAAAAACTCAACAACATTTAAATAAAAATCTGCATACTTACTATAATATTGTACTATATATCTAATATATCAAGTCAGGTTTTATGCATTGCAATTATATACTAAAAGAGCTAAGACTGCACATGAGGGGCTGGAGAGGTGGCTCAGTACATAAGAGCATAGGCTGCTCTTCAAGAGGTTATGAGTTCAATTTCTGAAACACACGGTGGCTCAAAATCATTATAATGAGATTTGATACAGATTTGAGCCTTGGAAAGTGCATGAATGCATGGAAACAATGCCCTAAAGTATAAAAATGAATAAACTTTTTAAAAAAAGCTATGGGGTTCATGTCATTAGTCACAACACATAATAGGGAGAGGGAGATGGATCTCATTGAGAGCAAGACCAGCCTGGTCTACAAAACCAATTCCAGCACAGACAGCCAGGGTTCTAACACAGAGAAACCTGTAACAAAAAACAAACAAAAGAAAGAAAAAAAAAGAAAAACAAATATGAAAAATACATAATAAAGACAACAAATATTAGATACATAGTATTAAATGATATGGTCTATTAAGAAGGTTTTTGAGAATTAATAATGCTGAAAGCAAAAGGCAGATATCATTTCTTTGATTGGCTCTTTTCCCAGCTACTGATGATGAAATGTATTATAGAGATCAGATGGGAGCCTTCCATCATGACTAGGTTTTCAATGAGCATCAGAGGACAGACACTTGTGACCAGATAAAGCACTATGCTCAGATGACATCCTCCAGTGTTCAGAGTGTCTGTGGAGGTTAGATGAAAGGGCCAGGTGATGAGCAGCACATCCTCTCTGGGTATCAGACATTAGGCTACACAGGTGGCTAGAATTTCAGTGTGGGTCATCAGATGACAAGTCTAATTGTTGTGCAGCCTCTCTATGACTGTCAGATGCCAAATACCAGTTAGAAACAGTTCACTATGGGAACAAGTGGACAGAACGCAGCACAATAGAGAACCCATCATAACATCCCAACAAGGACCCTTTGCCAAGAGCCTTACCCTCAATGTGGGAAATGTTACACCAAGCTCCACCATGTCAAAGACCATCTGAGGAAGCACACTGGTGAAAAGCCCTATGTGTGCAATCAGACTGGATGCCCATGGAAGTTCTCCCGCTCATCTGATCTCCACAGGCATGAAAGAAGGCAGAGCGCGGAGCAGCCCTACCCCTGTGACCACTGCAACAAAGCATTTTCCAGACTCTCTTACCTCAAGAAGCATCAGGAGAGCGTCCATACCTAAACATCACTCAGCACTAGAACCTGACACTGCACAAATAATACCTTCCATTATCAAATTTTCATGTTTCCTACCCACAACTCTGTCAACATCAAGGAGTTGCTAATGTTGTTTGTATATGCCAAAATCAACAAACAAATAAAGATCAACACTAGGAAACTCCTAGTCCTGAAGTCCTATCATTTTCCATAGGGAAGTCTTCTTACTCTACCCTTTCTATATATGCATATCACCATATTTTTGTATAACAGAACTCAGGGTATTGTTACCAGTTTGGGCTAAGGCACCACAAGGATACACATATTAAAGCATTGCAGAGAGTATTTATTATACTAGGGTGAAATAGGAACACTATGTCTCCCCACATGGTGTCCATCTTTGCAGTTAGGAATGCCATCTGAGGCCATAGGACCGGGTGCATAAAAGAGGACTCTAACTGATCTGAGTGTGTCTTTTATATTTGGGTGTGAATGTGTTTGTACAGATATTTGTGTTTCCTTCCCTCAGTTTCTTTGAGTGATATCCACTAAGAGACAAGCACTGGGTGTTGCCTAAGTTCTGGTGAGTATTGCTGTGAAGAGACACCATGATTCTGCAAATTCTTATGGAGGAGAACTTTTCCTTTGAACTGGCTTCCCATTCAGAGGGTTAGTCCATAATCTTCAGCGTGGGAAGCATGCGTGCAAGCAGGCTGACATGGTGCTGGAGAGGTATCCCTGAGTCCTACATCTGGATCAGCAGGCATCCAGGAGAACCAGTGACATTGGGACTGCCTTGACCGTCTGAATCTTTAAAGCCAATCCCCAGGAACACAATTCTTCCCACAAAAAACAAACCAACTGCAACAAGTCTCAGCCCCCAATATCATCAACCCCTATGAGTCTATGTGGTATTATTATGCAATTTTATGGTAATTTTATGCAATCTACCAGAATTTTCATATTTAAATAGACATAGTAAAAGATAGGAGTGTGTGTGTGTGTGTGTGTGTGTATCTGTGTGTGTGTGTGTAGATGCATAGCTGACAAAGGCTGGAATGTGGCCATTTTCCTTGTAGACTTGACTATATGTGAAGTTAACAAGAGCCAACAAATGGCTGGGTACAAAGGTGAGAGAAAAGCCGGGCGAGGTGGCGCACGCCTTTAATCCCAGCACTTGGGAGGCAGAGGCAGGAGGATCGCTGTGAGTTCGAGGCCAGCCTGGACTACAAAATGAGTCCAGGACAGTCAAGGCTACACAGAGAAACCCTGTCTCGAAAAACTAAAAAAAAAAAAAGGTGAGAGAAGATTCTTTACTTAACTTAATGTAGAAAGATCAATGGCTACTGATAATCTTTCAGTTGAGAAGACACATCATCTTTCAATCAGATCTTTTGAGGTAGGAAGACCCTCTTTTAATCTCGGACACACCTTCTGCTTGTAGCCTATATGCAGCATAAGGAAAAAGCCATTTCTCCTTGTCACCTCTCTCTGTCTGCCTGTATGTCCATCTTTGTGCCTTTTCTTCTGTCTGTTGGTCTGTCTGTCTGTCTGTCTGTCTGTCTGTCTGTCTGTCTGTCTGTCTCTCTGCTAATGAGTTTGTCCCTTCTCTCACCAGGAAGAGTCTGGTTTTCCAGGCATTCTGGCCTTGGATTTTGTGAGGCCAGTTCATAGTCATTACCAGCTGAGCCATCCAGCCTCCTGGACTGAACATCTACTGGAGTCTCAGTCCTACAGGTCCTAGTCATCCATGGTTGGGTTAGAGGAATGGCAAGCTGTGAGCCGTTAGAATGAATTTCTTTTCTACATAGATAGAGAGGGGTTTCTTTAAGTTATGTTCTTGTACGGGACCCTGACTAAGATTGCAGGTAAGGGAAAGAAGGAGCTCCTTGCCATGTATTCCTGGGTGTGATGAGCTGTGCATCTAATGGACATGTTCTGAAATTCAGACACAGTGCACTCTGTGGTACCCTAGTTTCAGTGTTTGTAAGGAACTAAAACTGCTTTTTAATTATTTTTCTTTGGCAATCTGGGATGTGATGACTCTTCTAGGTTGTCACTTGAAGGAACACAAGGAAAGAGCAACAATCTGAAAAAAAACAAGGCACACCTATGGGTGTTTTTCTGCTTTGGTCATTGTGGTTGAATCTACTTGGGGTCAAGGCCTTTGAGGCAGGTAGACAGCAGACTTTGATCCATAGCCTGAGCCAGGAGGACACACCTTAATCCTGGCCACACCTTCTGCAGGAAGCCAAAGGTGAAGGAGCCATTTTGTTTTTTGCCTCTTTGTCTTCCCTTAGTTAGCATGTCATTCCTGAACTAGCATTGGAGTCTACATTTTCCACAATCCAGCGTATACTGAAGACCTATTGAGACAACCTGCCTTGTTGGAATATTTCCTTTGGATTGGTTACTGTTCTCAGGGTTAGTCCATAATCTTCATTGTGGGAAGCATGGAGGCAAACAGATTGACCTGGTGCTGCAGAGGTATCCCTGAGTCCTGACCTGGATCAGCAGGCAGCCAGGAGAGCCAGCGGCATCAAGAGCAATCTGGCATCACACTCTTAAATTGGAAGTTACTTTGTATGAAATAATGTAGTTATACAGTAATTATTGGGTTTTTATTACATTTATTTAGTTTTATTTTATCTTTATAACATTTCACCTGAATGTATATATACACGTGTGTGTGTGTGTGTGTGTGTGTGTGTGTGTGTGTGTGTGTGTGAATGAGTATAAGTGCATACACACTCTGGTGAAATGTTATAAACATAAAGTACCTACTGAGTCCAAATTAGGGCATTAGTCCCACTAGACCTACAACTCAGACAGTGTGAGCTATCATGTGGGTGATGGTCATCAATTCCGTCCTCTGGAGGAGCAGTTATGCTCTTAACCATTGTTCCAGCTCTCTAGCTGACTTGTTAATCACCAAACGTTTTGTGATTAAATTTTTAAAGTGATTTCCTTTAAAAAGTTCTAAAAAATTATTTCCCTTAGTTCTTGGTATTTTGAACAATCTCATATATAAGTTACATTAAACAGGTTATATCTGTATTGAATTACTTCATGTATATACTCAGAAATACACACATAAAAAATATAGTTGAATGAAAAATCAAGGAGTGCTGAAATGACTGAGGAAGACCATTACTTAAAGTTATGAGACCATAATTTTATACCAAATAATTTTGTTGGATATAATAGTTTTGTAAGTTTTAAATTTATATTTCTTTTTTACATATACATTTATATTATTACATATAAATAAAACAAATGACATATAACAAGAAGAATCATGAAACAATCAGGAATTATATAAACATTATATTCTTAGTGATTTGCCTATTTGTATTTGGCAAACATATAGAGTACAGATTTCCTATCTTGGTGAGTCTAAAACTCTGAATGAAAATATCTATCATTTCTCATCTCTCTTACCTTAAAACATCTATCTAGTCCTTAAAACATCTTAACCCCTAAACAAGTAAGCTTAATTGTAAGACTAACCCATCTGGTCTTTAGCCCCATCAGAGACTTGAGAAGGCATACAATTTAATTACCTGAGTGAACTGGAAATGCAGGTTAGCAGCTTCCAAAATGAAAAAATGACAGAGACAGTTTGCTGCCTGAACAGCTACCCAGAGTTCTCTATAATGTGGAAGCATCATCTTTAGCTATCTGGCTCAGTATATCTGAGAGACATACTTGTGAGGCAGGTACTATTGAGGACTTGCTTACCCCTCTTGGCAGAGTTTGGCCATTGACTCTGCCTGCATCCAAGCTTGCCCATATTTCAGGCAAAATTCTGTCTGTGGTACAAATGAGAACACTTTTCCCAGTGGCTTGTTTCCCACCTGTGAATCTATCTGCATAAGGAAAAAGAAAAGAAAGAAGGAGGGATCTAGAAATATGTAGGGATGACAGAACACAAAGTAGATTATTGATTCTATTCCATTTAAGGCCTTAATTATATTTCACAAATAAGGTTATTTTTAATTTATTAGTGTCAAATTTTGTGTATTGATGCAAAATAAATTTAATTTTGATATGTTGGTATAGAATTCAAATTTATGATTATTCTTCATGTACATTACATGTACACATTCTACACATACATTCAGCAAATCTGCTTAAGCCTCAGTTCACTAGACATGGCAATCAGGAGGCA
This sequence comes from Acomys percivali, assembly GCA_907169655.1. NCBI lineage: Eukaryota > Metazoa > Chordata > Mammalia > Rodentia > Muridae > Acomys > Acomys percivali. The sequence continues at coordinate 150,535,000 of OU015743.1, forward strand.
ATACTGTGTGGTCTCTAGAAAGTGACACAATGGGAGATGAAGGTTCTACGGATATATAAACATGAAAAGGTGCCATGTAAAATCATTCCATACAGTACATATTTTCTGATCTAAACAAAATTAAATGAATGGGTAAGGGCCCTAGAAATCACAGGGGGTAGAGTGATCAAATATTTACATTTATCAATTTCTAAAATTTGAGACTGCAGATGAAGTGCAGACAGTTGATAATTCTATAATCTAGCAAAGGAATTTAGTAAGCAAGATATCATAAATACCTGTGATATGTACTCTTCAAATGGTTCTATACATATCAATTCATTTAACCCTTATTACAGCACTGTACAGAAGGCAATCTTTGTCATCCCCAGTTATAGGTAAGGTATGTGAAGGTTAAAAAAATTCATAATCTTTCCCAACTATAATATAAATCAGCTCAGAACTGGAATTCAGACCATGGAATATTGGAGAAACTATATGGTTATCCACTTTGCTATTCTGCCTCTTACTGTCTTGTTTTGTGATAACTAACTTCTAATGTTGACCTCCACTTTCGTGCCTGCCCTGTGCTGTCTGCTTCTCTAAAGGGTGATGGTGTATGAAGACTTTAGTCAGAAGGAGGCATTTTTCCACATTAAGAAGTTGTGATTATTATAATAGCCAGAACATGGAAACAACCTACGTGTCCATCAGTAGAAGAATGGATAAAGAAACTGTGGTATATTTACACTATGGAATACTACTCAGCTATTAAAAACAAGGAATTTCCGAAATTTGTGGACAAATGGATCGATCTAGAAATTATCATAATGAGTGAGTTCACCCAGAAGCAAAAAGAGTCAAATGGTATATACTCACTTATATCGAGACACTAGGCCAAGGGGTACGCCCCCATGATAAACTTTACCTACCAAGAAAGTGGGTCAGAGGGGAGAAAATCCTATTGAGACTTTAGGGGTGAGAAGCCTGGGAGAATGAGGAAATAGAGGGATCCAGTGGGTCCTGGAAAAATACAGGCGGGTCTGGGCCCTCTAGTCCTCCTCAAACTATGGAACCAGCCAAGGAAAATATAGCAGTAAACTTCGAACCCCTACCCAGTCTAGCCGATGGACAGGACATTCTCCACCGTTAAGTGGAGAAGGGGATCTGACTTTCACACAAACTCTGGTGCCCCATATCAGACCATGTCCCTTGGATGGGGAGGCCTGGTGGCACTCAGAGGAAAGATAATAAGTCACCAAGAAGAGACTTGATACCCTAGGAGCATATACAGGGGGAGGAGGTCCCCCTCAGTCACAGACATAGGGGAAGGGAGTAGAGGGGGAAACGGGAGGGAGGAAGGAAGGGGAGGATACAAGGGATGGGCTAACAATTGAGATGTAATATGAATAAATTAATAAATAAATTAATTAATTTTAAATAAAAGAAGTTGTGATTATTTAAATTAGTGCCTGTTTCTAGTTTTATTTGCCTTAGGTAAAATGAAAAGAGTACACATTGGTGTGTGGTGTGGTCATTCATAAATGTATATTTTATAAAATCTAGTAACATAGGCAAGTCAAGTTACAATTTCCCTTTCCATCTCAGAATGGAATGTCTACGCATAGCTTAAGTTTTATTTCTCAGCTGTTACCTGTAATAACATCTTTTCCCTTCCAGTTTGGCACACACCTTTAATCCCAGCACTCCGGAGGCAGAGGCAGGTGGATCCCTGTGAGTTTGAGACCAGCCTGGTCTACAATGCGAGTCCAGAACAGCCAAGGCTACACAGAGAAACCCTGTCTCAAAAAACAAACAAATAAAAAGTTTATCAATAAAACAGTTTAACTAAATATAAGCTGCTCTTTGCAGAAATGTAGGCAGTCACAATGCACAAAAGGGATGGTATGACTGGCAGTGGGCAGACTTTATGTTTGGTGCAATATTGACTCATGTCACAGAATACATCATTTTCATAATCACTTCTACTTGTAGACCAAATTCACATTAAGAGGAATCAAGAAATTTGAATGAATTGTATTGGCCCAGATGTATGATTGCTCTTTTAGCTTTCCTTTTTCTATAGGAGTTTATTTCCAGTAATGGCTAATTTAGATTCAAACAGGGCCATGCTTGCTTAGTAACAGCTGGAGTGTCATGGGTTTTATTTTCTAATATCAGTCCAAATATTGTCTTATAAGTTCACATCTGTCTTTATATCTGACAGAGATTCAGTCCTAGCCACTACCTTAGCTCTATTGGCATAGCTATTAATCCAGTCCTTGGCATTGTCAGGGACACTGATAATGTTCGCAGCTTTGATGCATTGTGGCTCTCTCCATGTAGAGCAGATTGAGTTTGCCACTGATTTGACGCTGCTCCATCTCCGTCACAAAGCATAGATTCACTCATTCCCCTTTGACTTTGCCTCTCAGTCTTGTAATTAAGGCTCCTTTGATTGTGTTTGGCAACTCACCATCTGCAGAAAAAGAGGGCAAGCCCAGAAAACTGGCACTTTCACGATTTCACAGGGTCCTTGATTAAACTCCGTTTAATTCTGAGAATCTTAATCAAGGTAATTATCTGAGTGAGGGTGTCTGCGTCTGTGTCTGCACTGGCTCCTCTGTGGCTCTTTCCAACAGCTGGAAGGTGTTTTGAATATGGCAGATCTTCACAATGGACCTACTGTGGTGGATCAAAATGGAGTATAGACTGAAAACAGTCTTGAAGAGATGGCTATTTTGATTTGTTTTTAAAACTTTCCAAATGTGTACAAAGCATACTATTTATTTTGTGCCAAAAGAATAGATTAGCTAATTTGAAATAACACTGAATCCAACTACTTAATATATTTCTCCATAATTCTCACACCAAAACGGATTAATTACTTATCAGTACATTTCACTACCTTCCCCTAAATATAGGAAGTTTGAGTCAGAAAGAGGTCAGAAGTCATTTTACCATATGCACACCCTTCATTTTAAAAAATGTTAATTTACTAGACATATTTTAAGCTAGTAAATGTCTTAAAGTGCCTAACTGGCCTGGACAGACAGTAGAAAGGAACATAAGTTCTAATATTAAAAAAAAAAAATTTGTCTCTAAAAATTTAATGTTTTAAGAACTGGGATTGTGCATAGTTACTAGACTCTGTTAAGTTATATTGTTTTGTCCAAGCCAACAAGCACATCCCAGGCTGGGAGTATATGGATTTCTTTTAAACATAATCCAGTGTTCCATTTTGATTTATACCTCATGAGTGAATCGATCCACCAGAGCTATTATATATCCTTCCTTTTCCATTTCCTTCTGTCAAGGCGTTTGGTTGGTGGGTGGAGGAAGATGAGAATCTGCCAGTCGTGGCAGATCGTGATAGGAAGGCCTTGGCCTCCAGCCCAGCTATTCTCACCTTCTGATTTTATTTTGACGTTTAAGCCTGCTAAATTCTCATAAAAGCACAAAATTTAGTGAATAAGTCTAGAAATTTCACACTAACCTTAAGTTTTTGGTTTGAAGCCAGTGATTGTACATCAAATATTTTATTTTAAAACAGTGTGGTAGTTTAGTATAAAATTAATTTAACAATAGTGATCAACGTTGTGCAGAGGATATGAGATTGTTTCTTTTCTTTTATTAATTCATATTAAATAAATATATGATACATATATGTTTAATAGTAAATAATCAAAAAGGATATATTCTGCAACTTTTTATATGTTTTTACAGTATACATTTTTTAAGCTTAGCCTTCATGACTCCATATTTGGAATTCTTCAAACACTGTACTTAAAAATGAACACAGTAAGAAATAGTACTTCTACATATAACCTTAGGTAACAAAACAAAAGGAACCTCCAGGAGCTGTTTGTCAGCATGTTTTAGTTCAGTTTAGTTTTGTCCTCTATTAATGACTTGTTTGCATTATATTATATTCCAAATTTTACATTATATTTCTACTATGTCTATATTTTTTTACAAATAACATGTACACAAGATATACATGTTCTTGTATTTTTTAAATTAATATTGTTTTGACATGGTGTATGTGAGATTGGTAAAATGCTACAAACTTGAGAATCTGGTGGTTGAGCCTGACATTGTTTTCTAAGAAATCATCTCTCCCTCATTATCACCAAGTTTTCCTTGTTTTTTTAAATAACAGAAGTCCTAATTTCTTTTAAATGGCTGCCTCTTTGCAATATAAAAACTGACTAAAATGACCATATCAAAATAGTATAACAGACTTGAAAACTAATGTAAAAAAAGTAAGCCAACATGACAGTGATAGCTTCTAAAGCTTGGGAGATCAGAAGATGGCTGAAGGTATTGGAATCCCTGATGTTCATACTTTATCTTTTATGTTTAAGACACAAAATTGAGGAAGATATTAACAAATGCTTTAACACTAACAGCATGTAATAGGATAACAGGAACTTTAATCAAAGAGTCAATATAGTGCCAAGATAATATTTTTCTTTTTGTTAAAAAAGCATGCATTCTATGACTACTTAAATGTAAACTAGTACATTCTATTCTGCTTATGTTTTCTTTTAATTATAATTATATATAAAATAAAGCCAGTTCACAGTACATACCATAATACAATTCAATGGCAATATTTGATGTGGTATTTGCTCCTTCTCTCAACTTTTTAAATATTGAAAGTCTCTGCAATCATCTATGAATTATTCTATGTATAGGTTCTATTGTGTGATGTATTTAATCATATATATATATATACATACAAAAGGTGAAGTACAGATCTTTTAAAATAGTGGGGATGGGTACTGTGTAGACTGAACCGAGTAGAACCCAGGCTCAAGTGTCAGCAGCTTTTGTAAGAAGCTCCTCACAAACTTATGTAGCACACAGAGATGATTCTTATAACAAACAATCAAGGTTATTTCACCATGCAGCTGTCTCAAAACTACCACCAGGATGCCTTTGAAAGTTGGGGGATGGTGATCAAAGCAAAATCTCTTGTGAAGCTTCTGAGATATTCCAGAAAGACATTAAAATAAAGTAACTGATTCAACATAACTCCCCATCCTGATGTGATCTGTTCTATCAATACCAAACTTGATTCATTTAGATGACAATGCATTGCTGTTGTCTTAGCCAAAACAAACAAACAAACGAACTAACACCATAAAATATTTCTCAGAGTATATCCTGGGTCCCATAAAGGCTTAAGATATAAAATAACATATTTACTATGATTATCTTGTATTTCTAGGAATAAACTGGGAAACAGTATCTTAGATAACTACATTTGAAAGCTTGCCTCCCCCACCCCGCAGGAAGGACCAAGGACATGTCAAACAGTAACACTATAGAATTAATTGTGCTGTGTATAAACTTTGCACACAGAAGCAAACAGGAAATCTTAAATTGCCCTTCTCCTGTCTTGGCAGTATGATAATCAGTCAGTTCTAACTGTGAGGACTTAGTAATGTACAAAGATACTGATTTTGGAAAAATAGAATCTTAAAATTTCCCATTGGAGTGACTGCAATGTGAAAATCAAACAAACTATAAACCCAGCTGCTGTTGACACTTAATGGACAATATATATATATATATATATATATATATATATATATATATGTGTGTGTGTGTGTGTGTGTGTGTGTGTGTGTGTGTGTGTGTGTGT
>OU015743.1:150540641-150562540 GCA_907169655.1 Acomys percivali
ATGTGTTTGAAGAAGGAACAGTCAGAAATTCCAGTCAGTTATTTTAGAAATTTGGCTACCAATTTTTTGTTTGTTTTGTTTTTGTTTCTGCTTCTTAGGTGGTATCATTATGTAGTCTTGTCTGGCCTGGAATTTGCTATGTAGACCATGCCAGCCGTGAATTCACAGATATCCTCTGACTCCCCAGTTCTGGAGTTAAAGACATGTGACACAACCCTGGCTGTATTGGTCACTGGTTTCTATTTTTTGTCACCCCTTCTTTCACCATCTAGGTATCTGTTTAGACAAAAAGTGTTTAGCAATTTACTATGATATGCTATGTAAATTTTTTTGGTCTTGTCTATTTGGTAGTCTGTGTTCTTCTTTTATTTGTGTGGAAATGCCTTCCTTTAGTTTGAGGTAGTTGAAATCTTGTTGAAGATTTGGTCTAGGCTATTGACTTGAGATTCTTCTTCATCTATGCCTATAATTTAAAGGTTTGGTCTTTCCATAGTGACATTTCCTGTATGTTATTTTCATATATTTAAATATGTATTTTAAATATTTTTCCACCTAAGGTGCAGAAGAAAGGGTGTGTGGGCTAGGAGGGCCTAGAAATTGTAAATAGCTTAGGTGGAATAAATTAAAATGGACACGAAGAACTTGGTTGGTATGTGGAATGTGTGTCCTGGCCCAAGCCTGGAGTCTGGGGCTAGATCGAGGGGTTGCAGTGTGTGTATGGAGGAGAAGATCAGGCAGACTCACTGACCTAGACCCTGGATAAGGATGTGCTGGATGTGGCTGGACAGAGAGGTTAGAGGTGGCCCTAAGGATCCAGTGGGTGGGGACAAACAAGGTGAGTCCAAGAGGGAGTGCAGAGGTTGTTTTTTGAAGCATAGTCTGGGATTAGGATGTGGTAGTAGGTTTAGGACCCAAGATTCCTCAACATTATAAACTATGCGTATTCCTTTGGTTACTCCTAAGGGGAAGAACATAGGTTACTGCTAAAGAGACTTTGTACTTTACACCCAGGACCTTGAGGGCCTTGAACTGGAAATGACATGAAAGGCTCTTTATTGAGGACTAGCTTGCATGATTATCAGAAAGAACCATGCAAACTTCTGAAGGAAGGAGACAAACAACAGTTTTAACCACAATGACCAACAAGGCAGGATAACCCTAGAGGTTCAGTAAAGATGCACACCTTGGCAGCAATGACCAGCTCTCTATTTGGATTTAAGATATGCTCAACAAGAAAGAAATCATGCCATATACTAGAAATCTAGCCAACTACTCAGGGATAGCTAAGTCATGGATTTGGGAAGCAAACCTAGAGCAGCCACATTACTAAACCTGCATAATCTGTAATTATATTCTAAACATTTGTCCTTATACTCAAAGAAAGGTAAGCATATCTTTATTCTTCATCAGAGAAACTTCTCTTTACAACATATATGGAGATTGTTACAGAACCATAAGCAATCAAATCACAGGGTTGTGGAGGCCAGGCCGGTGGTTATATCTACAAAAGACCTAAGGTGAGGAATCCCTGTAGAAGGGGGAATAGGAAGGTTTTAAGAATGAAAGGATCAAGGAGTTTGCAGTGAGATTACGATGGTGTTTCCTAGGAATGTCACAAGCTACACCTATAAATCCTCACTGACATGACTGACTAAGCATGAACTGAACATGTACAACAATAGACGTGCTAAAGTGGGCGGGGAAAGCTCACAGGCCTCAACTCTACGCAAAGAACTATAGGCCACTAATGAATGCTGAGAGGTGGATCAATAGTCTTCTCCAGGGAAGAGCATACCACTGGCTATCCAACACCAGATGGTCATCCTCAAGACATACATATAAGTATGCAGACTAATCAGCACGTATTCCAGTATTTAATTTCACACGTCTATTACGCGTATGTAAGCAACAACAATTAATGAAAGAAGAGAACACAAATTTGAAAGGGGGAAAGGAAGTTTACATGACACGGTTGGAGGGAAAGAGAAAGTGTAAATAATATTATTATAACATACTTTCCCAAAATATTAACCCAAAATCTTCAATAAAAGATTTAAATAGTGATCTTCTATAGTGGGGATACTTCACACACTTAACAGAATATAGGAACACCTAAGCCCTCAGCTGTCTGATCTTTCTATCCTTCTTTTTTTATTACATTATTCTTCAACATATGAGAAATAAATCAAAAGGATGAAAGAGCTTTCAAAAGTTAAAAACTAAAGTTAAAAAATTTAATTTAGTGCCAAAAAAAAGTTACTTTTCTGTATAACCATCAAGAGGAATTGGATACCATCCCAAACATCCATCCTAGAACCAGGACTTTGAACCCAGGTACTGATGTGGTTTTGTAAAAAAAAAAAAATAGCTACGACCTAGAATTATGTTGAATTGTCTGTGTGATTCAGTGAACTCCAGTCTATACTGACTAGATTTAAAAAATAATAATTTCCCAAAATTAAAAGTTCTCAAAACTTTGTTTAAGAAGCCAAAGCGCTTGAGTGAAAGAAATTGTGCCAAAAGTCAGTTTGTCCACTAAACATTGGTATGTTCAGTACAAAAGTGTATGATACAAGGTATTTCCTGATTTGATCTCATCCTTATATTTTTTTAGGGGTCAGAAGTTTTTATTGCCATAAGCAGAAAGAGGCATCCTTATTTTTAAATATCACATAACTCTTCATGCTTTTTAAATGATGTACCAGAAACTGTTCCAGATTTGCCTCCGCTATTTTGCTTCTGGAACACTAGTTACATTTCTGTTTGAAACTCTTTGACCAATATGCCTTGCTCTACTGAAAAGTGTAACCTGTCTTGTTAATAGACTTTAGTCAGTCTGTTACTATTGCCTTTAATGCATAGTAAATTTTAAATATATATATTTTTTATTAATTTATTCATATTACATCTCAATTGTTATCCCATCTCTTGTATCTTCCCATTCCTCCCTCCCTCCCATTTTCCCCTTACTCCCTTCCCCTATGACTGTGACTGAGGGGATCTCTTCCTCATGTATATGCTCACAGGTTATCAAGTCTCTTCTTGGTGACCTGCTATCTTTCCTCTGAGTGCCACCAGGCCTCCCTATCCAGGGGACATGGTCAAATATGGGGCACCAGAGTTCAAGTGAAAGTCAGTCCCCACTCTCCACTCAACTGTGAAGAATGTCCTGTCCATTGGCTAGATCTGAGTAGGGGTTCAAAGTTTATTGCATGTATTATCCTTGGCTGGTGCCCTAGTTTGAGCAGGACCCCTGGGCCCAGATCTGCCCGTCATAATGTTCTTCTTGTAGGTTTCTAGGACCACTGTAACTTTTTAAATACTGAGTCCTAGATACAAGAAATCTGTAAGGTTTTTGAGGGTCAGACAAATACACTGCTAGTATGAAGGTAAGCGAAGGGATCCAGGATTCACATGGGCCAGAGAAGACACTTAATCTTTGCTTCTTAGAGGACTTGTGGAAGTTAAAATACTTAACTACTCTGAGCTTATTTCCCAACTCATACCTTGCAGATACATCTCAGAGTGTCATGGTGAAGGTTTAATGTGATGGCAGATTTAAAGCTCTTAGCAAAGTGTTTTATACATTTAAATACAATGCCACATTCTATTTCTCACCAGCCACATATAGGATTAAGCTTATACCAAATATTTCATGAATAAAACATTTAATTATGAAATGAATTAATGAATTAAGGTTCTTCTTTTAAAGTTATTTAATTATTTTACTCTATTTTTTTTTTAATTTGTAAAAGATAGGAGGTTTGTAACCAAAAATGTTAATCTCTTTGCAATGAATAAGTCTACTGAAGCATTCAAAAACCAACTTGGGAGCAGTGTAATTGGTGATCTGGGTGCATTTTCTCCTGAAGGCAGTTCCTTGGAAGAAGGAGGAAAAGCAAAGATATGCAAAGAGTTTCATGCAGCTGAGCCTAGCTTATTAGAATTTTTATTGCCTCTACCAGGAGGTCCTCCTGCTACAGTTTAGGCTGGATGCCCTCAGGGGCCCAGCTAGTCTCCTGATGCACAGGAACAGTCAGTGCATACAATGACCCAGGTCACCAGCCTGGGAATATCCTGTGTTCCACCAGCCTGGCCTGGTTTGTGTTCTTAGTGTCATATGTATGAAGGAAAGAAAAATCATGGCTTATCTCTATGAAGAAAAAATAATTTGCTCATGTTTCATGGCACTATAGTTTACGATGCTCAAGAATATCATTTACATTTCTTAGAAATTTGAAGAAAACTGAGAAGAAATTGCCTATCAAAGTAAGCTGATTTGTCCATAAAGGAAAACCTCTGAAAATATTCTTGTTGATTACTCTTGCCTTAACTCTGAATGTATTCTTTGATTCCTAATAATAACTAAAGTAGGTGCACATTTCTCAAGGTGGAGTTGGTGGTCTATTGCTAAAGTAACCAAGGATAGTTTTTACCCTCCGTTTGAGTGGATAAAATTTTTAATAATTTTCTTATAATAAATTAAAATGCAAGTGTCAAGGGAGAGTACCTTTCTCTTGAGATTTAGAAAAGGTTGTTTGAAGTCCAACCCTGACTCCAGATTTTGGAGACAGAGTGAGCTGATGGTTTTCTGTCCACCTTTGTTCCTGGCTTTTGGTCTTTCCTCATAGCCTAATGAAATGTCTAGATATCAGTGCAGTAGTGAAACTCCGTAACACATATCTTTACATTACTTAGTGATGTTAGAGGATTTACTTTCTTGTTTTTCTTTTTGTTGTGCTAATTATACATTCCAGGGCTTCGTGTATGTTAGGCAAGCATCCTACTGATAAGATTTATTATTAACCTAAGGGTTTAATGGAGGACAGGTGTTAATACTAACACAATACCTACTGATAAGCAAAAGCACAAGGCATTTCATTGTGAATGCTCTTGTTAAAACACATTTTGTCACCCTCCAACAGCAGAGTCCTTCATTATCCTTAGCTTGTTTTCATCTCTGGGGTTCTTTTCCCATCCTGCTTCATAATTCCTCTCCCTAATTTTTCCTTTAACAAACAACATACAAACAACAACAAACACATAACAACTATTTTTATTTTATCGCAGTTAACATTGCATTTTGTTTGAAACTCATACTATGGATATGTTCAAATGCCACTTTTGCAAATCACAGAGGCAATGACTTGGGGGAAAAACCACTTAATCTTCCTCGGTTTCATTATCTAAAACATGAAGGAGAAAGAATTCATTCCTCAAAATATAACTATGATAGTAGAGTTGCTAATTTCTACAAGCCCTGAGAATAGCCCTTTTTCCTTATTATAGCTTGGATCCATCATCGCCTTTTCAGCCTCTCAAACAACCTATCGAGATAGTTTTAACAAAGTACTTCTACCATAAAAGGACTTCTGGTGCTAGACATTAAGAGAATATTGGCTTTACATCCTTGGAAAGGTTTACATCCTTGAAATCTTTGTAAGTTATTTATATCTACTATTGTACTATTGATATCTAATAATGTAATGAACAAGGAACAGATATTTACTGATGAGCTGTGAATAAGCCTATAAGCAATCGATATCTCAGTATATGGAACATAATCTTATTGGGTTTGATTAGAAGATGAATGTTGTATAATTTGTTTCAAAAGTTTATTAAATGAGAAAAGCTTTTCAACCTTAAGTGTACAGTCTAAAAAATAATTTGTGCTGTGCAGTGGCATATAAACACTAACACGTACAGTAACAAGTTTTACCTGTGGTGGTGACATAAAGTTGTTTCTATTCTTAGTGACGTTTTGAGCAATCATCAATATTTAGGAACTTGAATTTGTTTCTGTGTACTGTGTGTCCTGGATAGCCAGCTTTGTTTAAGGCCAACTATCAGATAAAGGAATAGTGCGTGAACAGTAGTTTCAGGACATTTTGAATTAAAAACTTAAGTAAAGGGAGATATTGTTCAATATAGAGTTACAAAGAGTAAACAATGGATTCTGGATATATTAAGAGCAAATTATTAAAGATTAAGGTGAATTAAACTAGGAATGAAGAACCCAGGCTAAAGTCAATGGATATCAACATCACTTGTGCCTTGTTAGAAATACAAATTCTAGATCCATAGCCCAGCTTGCCCAGCTGCACTCTTATCAGCTGGACCACAGAAGCTGTGCTTTAACTGTACAGGTGACTTTTCTGTTTACCCAACATGGAGACGTACTAATGAATAAATGTATGAATTGTCCACATCGCTTAAGATAATTTTAGGAACATCATCCAAGAGAAAAAAAAGTTTAATTTGGCATCTTCATTATATTTGAAATTTTACATTTAATCTTCTTGTTGAAACTAGGTAGCTTCCTGAGAATTCCTGCCCTGAGAAAGACTTCATAGAAAAACAAATCTGGTGAGAGGGTTAAATTTTAAATGTAAGATCTGAAGTAAAAACCTCTAAAGCAGAGGAGAGAGGTCTCAAGAGTGATTTTTTTTCTCTTTTTGATATATAGTAAATACATAGGCAGCAATAGCAAATATAAATGAGGAAGGAGATATTAAACTAAAAGGTTTGTAAAAATGCTTGTAAAACAAAAATACAAAATAAAAGGGCAAATCAAGGAGGAAGTAAAATATTTACAAATCATGTTTAATAAGGCTTTATTTTGAAAATACTCATAGAATTCAAGAGTTAAAAAAAAAAAATCCAATCAGAAGATGACAAAGAAAAAGTGTACTTTCCTAAGGAAAACACACAAATGGCCGAGCATATGCAAAGATTCTCACCATCACTAGGCATAAGTACAAACAAGAACCATAATAGCATGTGACCACACAGTTAGCGTGGATGTTGTAAAAAATGAAAGCATAGAAGAATTGCCAAGAATTTGTGGAAAGTGGAACCTTCATATGGAATTAGGGGGAATATAAGCATGTCCAGACATTATGGAAAACAGTGTGGACGTTCTTCAAAAGCTTGAAAGCAGGATAAATATCACACAGTAATCCCAGAAGAGATAAAATTACTTCATCAAAGAGTTGCCCCTTTAACCCATATTTATTGCACTGTTAATCACAACAGTAAGATATGGAAACAGGCTAAGTATTTACTAGTATATGGACAAATAAACTGTGACTCCATTCAGCTTTAAAAATATCTGTCATTTGTGAGACTGTGGATGAGGTAGAAGATACTATGTTAAAAGAAATATGTCAAGCACAGAAGGATAAACACTGCCCCATGTTTCCTACGAGATTGCTGGGAATAAGATTAGTTCACAAGATTAGCCTGTTTAGGTAAGGAAGCACTTATCTAACTTACATATACAAAATGATGATTGTAACATTTAAATACTTTTTATATAAGGAAGAAAGCCAAATAATTGTATTTAACACTGCTTTGTTAACAAGATAAAAGTTATATGAAAGCTTGGAAATTTACTTTTTGTTTTCTTTTGCAATTTACCTATTCTTGCTCTTTGCTGATACTTTTCTCCATTTACCACTAATATCTCAAACATTTTAAAGTCTCACATTTTAAATCAGTACCTAGTCTCTTTAAGGTTCATGCTTCTATTAAAATTATTTATTTAAAGATGTTTCCTATCGGAGCCTGGAGAGATGGCTCAGAGGTTAAGAGCACTGCCTGTTCTTCCAAGGGTCCTGAGTTCAATTCCTAGCAGCCACATGCTGGCTTACAACTATTTATAATGAGATCTGGTGCCTTCGTCTGCCATGCAGACAGAACACTGTGTACATAATAAGTAAATAAATAAACCTTAAAAATATTTAATACCTAGTCTATGACATGTAAGCTTGTGCTGGGTTTATACTAGGTGCGTAGGGTACAGAAGTGAGTCAAATTGAAAATACTCTCTGCTCCCATTACAATGTGATTCTAATGAAAATAGCAATTCTTTCATTACCTCAAAATACAGCTTTCATAAGAACATATTTGTCATACATAATTATCAAAATAAATAAAAATCTTTCATGTTGGTTAATGTGACTGATTTTGCAGTGATACTGCAACATCACCTACAGTGAAACCACAACATAGCATTATTGGAGATATTTTATTTTATTTTATTAGGGGCTTACAACCAGTTTCAGAAATTTGAGTGTTCAAATTCCATTCTTTTCAATGACATATCACTTCCTGACTTGAGAATTCACATTAAATAGGCTTACATATAGTACACCTTAGATAGTTATTATGATGACAAAGGAATAATAGTGAACACTGTTGTGCCTTGACTTGTATGTTTATACACCCTTTCTATTTTGTAAGTATATATAGTGGATATTATTGAAATGCTATTTTAGTGTTGGCAAACTTCAACATTTAATGAAGTAACATTTATTGTACAAAAGCCTTGCCTAACCTATCTATAAAAATTAGGAATGTGTACTGAAAGTTTCAGTTTCTTTTATGTGTTTTTTGTTTTGGTTCAAAATGTGGAGTGTGGAAATATTTTTAGTTCACCCTCAGTTGAAAGCAAACCCGTGAGAGGGCAAGGCACGTTTTTCTGGAAGCTTTCTTGGGAGAGGACATGTGATGTTTTCCTGAGAACAGACACGTGAGAGAACATGTGATGTGTAAAAAGGCTGTAAATAGAAGCCACAGACAGTGAGATAATGCTTTCTGCCTTGTTACACCTTCTGACAGCTTATATGGCTTCACTGGTCTTCGTTTCACAGAGAGAAATGCTCCACAGAACTTCTTGTGATACTCCAGCTGAGTCTGGCCACTTCCACTGACGTGTGCTGACTCAGCAGAGCCTTGCTTTTTTTTTTCTTCTACTGGGTTGTGCTGCCTCTACTAATTCATGTTGCTGTTTGGTGTTTGCTATTGGACTGGCTGGCAGCTGGTATCCTGACAGTGCAGAGTAGAATTGGCTCAAGGGACTACATCTAAAATGGGCCATACCTCTCGTCCCTATTAATCTTCATTCTCTCCTACCTCTGGTTGATGGGTTGGAAGGAGGTAGGAGCATTGAAGAACCCTAAATAAAGTAGGTTTTTTAGAAAATATGAAGCCTGTAGGAATGCATCTTTTTATGTATATTAGCTTATAGTTATTTTATTGAAAATAGATTCTTCTCTCGTATAATACACCTGACTCCCCCCAATAGTTTTCCCTCTCCCCACTCCTCTAAGCTTCCCCCTACCTCCTCTCTCCCCCAGATATAGTCCCTATTCATTTTCCTTCAGAAAAGAGCAGGCAGTCAAGAGGCAACAACCAAACAACACAAGACAGGATATAATAAGACAAGATAAAAGCCTTCACACCGAGGCTGGGCAAGGCAACACAGTAAGAGGAAAAGAGTCCCAAGAGCAGGCAAAAGAGTAAAACACACAGCCACTCCCAATGTTAGAAGTCCCACAGAAACAGTAGGCCAACAGCCATAGTACATATGCCAACGAGGACCTGCCGCCTACAGATGCAGGCCGCCTCATGCTTGCCACGTGAGCCTCTGTGAGCAAACGTCAGTTAGGGATAGTTGATTCAGTAGACCGTGTTCCAGTTTCCTGCATCCCCTCTGACTCCTATAATATTTTCTCCCCCTATTCTAAAAGGATACATTTTTATAAAAACTTACATTATTCATATGAATTGTACAAAATTCATATGAATTCCACAGCCTTGGAAAACAGCTTTCCCCTCCCCAAAATTCTGACTCCTGTACTCTACTCATTTTCTAGGATTCCAGGTCTTTCCACAACCCAGAGCTGAGCCCTTATTAAAGGGACTTTTGTCAGCTGAAGCATGGCGAGCTTGGCTCTGTCAGGCCTTGCTCTTCTCCCTTACTCCCTCTGCCTGGCTTAAACCCATTAATCATTTTCCCAAAGCAGCCCCCATGATCCCCCACCTCCCCAAGATCTATTACCTTATTTGGCCAGTCCCTGCTCCTGAGGCTAATTACCAAGGTCCAGCCATTAAAGTATTGAAGTCTAGCAATCAAAAGCCCCCTTTGGCTCATCTCATTAACATGCCCTATTAAAAGTAAATACTTCATTCTAACATGGGGTTCCACGTTTTTACCTTTATAAACTGCTGTTTTTCTACATACCACATCTGTTTCCTGTCTATCCAGAGACAATCCTTTTCCTTACTCTAGCACAAACGCCCCTTACCGCTCTCCCTTGCCCCTTTTCTCTCTTCTTTGCTTCCTTCCCCTTCTCCCTCTTCTTCTATCTCCTGTCTTTATTCCTTATCCCTGCCCTCAGTCGCTCTGGGGCAAATAAATCTCCTTTGTGCTGAGAAATAGTCATCTGTATGTTTACAAACCCTTATAGCGAGGATTTAACTATGACCCTATCAAATGCTAAGCAAGTGTCCTACCATTTATGCACACACCCACTCTGTACCTTTTACTGAACTTCAAACTGCATGGATGAGTGGGCAAGTCACGTCAATGTATAATAGAACCACCTTGAAACATTACTAGAAACATTAAGATGATCCTCAGGTTGAGGTAGTAGCAGTTGATCTCTTTGTTTTACTGTTTTCTTCAATGTTACGCAAAATGAATTTTTGCTTGAGGCTTAAAAACACATTTAAATATTTGAAAAGTGATGGAAAACACTGCCTGTTACCCATTGTTGTGTAAAAGATACAATACCATAAACTGTCAGGTTAGGATTAGCCTAACTCTTGAATTTCTACTACCTTCTCTGGAGTCATCAATAACATTTAGCCTCAAAGGCATGATTGCACAAATCCATTCCTTAAAGTAAAAGGAAAGTGATACTTTCTTCCCTGAGTTATCAGGCTAAAAAACGTGGTTTTAGAGGTGTTTTCCTAATGCTATGCAGCTGGCTTAATGATTTTGATGATTTCAACATTACTCTCAATATCTTCTCCCTTCCCACCCACCAAATGCTCTTCTTCACTGTTATTGAGAAAAAAGTATATGCAAATGACACTTTAAGAAAAAAAAAATTATTCTTATACAATGAAGGGCAACATCACCTAATATACAAAGAGGATATGGAATGGTCAAGGGAGAAAATGAATGTAAATAAAACAAACTTTAACTACTTTATAACGCCTTCATCAGAAGTGTTCTTAGCAAGTATCAAAGAAAGTGGCATCGTTGTCAGGATGTGCATCATCACCAGAGGAAAAACAGGAGAGAGGAAATGAATTAAAGCTGTGGATTCTTCTTGGGATGTGGTACATAGCCAGGGAAGTAATGACAGGGAACAGAGCAGCAGTAATGGGTAGAGGGCAGTTGCTTAGGCACTGCACAATCAAAAGTTGCTCAAGTTGCCTAGACAAGAAATGCTACTGCGATGCTTCAGTTAGTGCTAATCATAAAGTTAACAGGATCTCTCTCTACCCTTTACACTTTTATACTCAGTTCATTCCATGAAGCAGCAGGTGCTCTATGGTCAAAAGCCATAGGACTGCAGCTATGTTTACGACCGCCTCCTTCGCCCCACACCATATGAATTCCAATATTGCTGTGAGTGTGCCCTAGCACATTAGTAAATGATATTGGAAGATTGGAAACTCGCACACAGGACAAAGAACCATCTATAACTCGTTGTTCCTTTGCTTGGCATTCAGATTGTTACCAAACTTTATCACCACATCTGTTCTTAAGGAACAAGATGTGACATGGTAACTATTATGGGTACTGAAGGGATCTATATATATGAGAGATTATTTTAATTCTAATAGATGTAAGGACATTTTTCAGTAATTGCAATTTTCTCCATTACATTCTAAGTGAATGCAGAGCAAGATGTCAGCTGAGTGAGATCCTTGTTGATTGTTACAACACAGATTAAACCACTTACATACTACAGAAAAATTATCTTCACAGAATAAGGCAGCTGGATCTGAGATCAAAGTACTTGGTTTTAGTAGAAGTAAAAAAAAAATTCATTGAAGAAGTCAGGAAGGAAAGAGTTGCTTAACCATCACTCCCACCCTACAAGGGCAACATGAGGAGAAATGTCACCTGTTTTACAGGGAAAAATAATTAAACACAGTTCTTACCCTAAATCTAATGCCAAGTTCATCACAGTGAAACCTAAGGCCTTGGCAAGTCTGACCGTCCCACATCTGGGCTAAAATCCACACTGAGATGTTATTGATGCTTACTTGGGGAAACAAAGGACTGTCTCAACACCTCCAGCTTCAGACAGCAGAGGAAAAAGCAGTACTCCACCTTCTGGGGAGTAGGGCCAAGGCGAAAGCATTGGACTTTCACTTAGAGCTCAGTGGCAGGTTTGCCAAGCCAGAACTCAACCTTGAGTAGAAAATAACAGCTTCTGTGTTCAGACCTGAACCTTAGACAAAGCCTGCAAATCTAATCTGACAGCAGAAAAAGCTGTGTGACCTGGTGAGACGGATGCAATTTGGCTGCCATCGCTGTTATAATCAATGTATGCCTATTTGTGACCCTGAGATTGGACAGATTGCTGAACCTGTTGAACTCAGTTACATTCCAGCCTAACATCTGCTTTGATGGCCAAAGAACTAACTTGACCACCAGTTTTCCACCTGCAGGCAGCAAGCATAGCATGGAACAAGACCCAGTTGACTAGAATTACCACACGGAAGCAGGCACAGGATTTTGACATGGAATTTACCTGGTAACACTGCATTGAAGTAAAGTGATTTTTCCTTTTCCCAGCAGGTATCAACTGTAAATATCTTCTCGATTAGGAGAGGAACTTTGTGTTCACTCTTCTCAGTACTGGGGTTTGGTGTGATTAGAAACTGTGAAGATTATAGTATCAAAGAAATTAAATACATATAACTTTAAAAGAATTTACTAACCAGTTAAATAAACCAAACATTGAGTACATCTTTTTTGTCTGTTTTTATTCTTCAAGACAGGGTTTCTCTATATAGTCCTGGCTGCCCTAAAACTCTGTAGACCAGGCTGGCCTTCACCTCGAAGATTTACCTAAAAATGCCTCCCAATTTCTAGAATTAAAGGTATGCGTCACTACTACCTGGTTACTTTGAGTGCATCTTAATGATTTCTATTCCGAAGTCTCTGTGGACAAAAGAAATCTAATGTTAGGGGAAGGGAGAGACACAAGCAAGTGTGAATGGGTATTTTCTTCCAGGCCATATCATACGTGGCAAATTGCAAAAGTCTTGGGATATAGACCAACTTCAGGAGTAATACCCCATAGAGAATCTTGGCACACAAGCCAATTTCAGTGGTGGCATCCCATAGAGATGTGAGTCCTGAATTATCTATGGTGCTCTTATTGTTTTGAAAATTATAGGTTCAGTGGGTAAGAGTCATTTTGCTCTTGGTCACCAATATTGAAGATGAGCCTGCATATAATCATTCCATCATGATTCTATTCCAAGAGGGAGAAAGAGGCAGGATTCTGCAGTGAAAAATCATAGGGTGGTGACCCTGGAAGAGATGTTTTCCCACTTATCTTGAAGGAGATGCTTGGTAGAGTAGAACATTTTTGTTGTTTGAAGAAAAAATCATAGTGTGTTTTATGTATTTTCTATATATGTTATAGTTTTTGTTTACAAAGCTGTTTGTTTATCAATTTTTATCACAGAAATAAGACTTATCTTTGTTTAATAATAAGCTTCACAAAACAATAACTAAGCAGTTACTACTCTATTTTAACTCTCTAAGTTAATTTGGTTTCCTTTTAGGATACATCCCAGATATACTTGCACTTTATGGCTTTCTCTGTTCCGGTTCCTTCCTAATGTCTCCTAGACTTCTCCCATGGCTCCGTCGCCTGGCTGAATCCCCTACTTCCTCCTCTAACTCTTCCTCCTCTGGCTGGCAGGAAGTCTAGCCCTATTCTCTTACAGCAATTGGCTGTAATCTGCTTTATTTGCATATCAGGGGACAATTGGGTAACAGTGTTTACACAATACTGAGACAGGAAATTCTCAAAACAAGATTTGCAACAAGATTTGGGGGGTACAGAAATCAGCATTTGAACTACACAATAAACTTATGCCTACATATGTACGCATATATATTTGGACATATGTATGCCACCATACATATGTGGACAACCTGTGGAAGTTAGTTCAACCCTTTTTACCATGTAAGACCTGGAGATTAAACACAGGTCATCAGGCTTATCAGTAGGTACTTTTATTCACTGAAGCATCTCACTTGTTTAAATGGGTAGGGTATATGTTTAAAATACTCTCCATTTTCCTGATAAGTAATTGTAGATTTAGGAGAAAATTAGACTTGGTTTATTCATTGTGCTAAAACAGTAATATCATGCCAGACTTATGACTCCTGGTAAGTTGGTAACTAGGTCTCCTTATGTTGCCGAAATGGTGAAAATGACTACAGTATTAGAGAAGAAAGAGAAGTTTTGTCTTGATAAGAGACAGGCATATACACTATGGAATACTACTCAGCTATTAAAAACAAGGAATTCCCGAAATTTGTGGACAAATGGATTGAGCTAGAGATGATCATAATGAGTGAGTTAACCCAGAAGCAGAAAGACTCAAATGGTATATACTCACTTATATCTGCATACTAGCACAATGGGCATGTCCCATGAAAGCCTTCCCTTACCAGGAAACTGGGACAGAGGGGAGGACATCCTATTGGGACTCTAGATGAGAGAACAATGGGAGAATAGCAATGTAGAAGGATCCAGTGGGTCCTAGAAACCTACAAGTAGAACATTATGATAGGCAGTTTTGGGTCATGGGGTCCTGCTCAAACTAAGGCCCTAGCCAAGGACAATACAGGTGGTAAAATTTAAACCCCTACCCTGATCTAGCCCATGGACAGGACAGTCTCCACACTTGAGTGGAGAGAGGGATTTCTCTCTCTCAAGTACTCTGGTGCCTCACATTTGACTATGTCCCCTGGCAGGGGAGACCTAGTGGCACTCAGAGGAAGGACAGCAGGTCACTGAGAAGAGACTTGATATCCTATGAGCATATAAAGAGGGAGGTAATCCCTCTGAGGAACAGTCATAGGGGAGGGGAATAAGGGGAAAATGGGAGGGAGGGGAGAATGGGAGGATACAAGGGATGGGATAACCATAGAGATGTAACAAGAATAAATTAATTAAAAAAAAAAAAGAGACAGGCAAAAGAGTTTCGTCTCGGAGGAAATTGCTACACAACAAGAGAGAGGAGTATGAATCTGCTGTTTGTCCTACGTGAGGTGCCTGGAGCTTGTATCCACCGGTGTGACCTGGTGAAAATGGCTGTGCAGGTGTTAGGCTCTAGACTAGATACACCAGAGCAGGCTTGTGTAGGCCTTTGAAGGATGACTTAGGATCTAGGTATTCAGAAACAACGAAGGGACCTGGGTTCATAGAAACTAATCCGGGGTTTATTGGACACAGGCTTGAATCCTGTCTCATACACAGGAGCGACAGACTCTGAGTTTCATTCAGCATGTAGATATATACAAGCACCCATTTGGTGTAGTTAGGCCTTGAAAGCTGGTCTGGTGCTGAGCAGGCTGAGAACCTGTGTTTATATGTTGTTATCTGGTGTTTGACACCAGGAGTGCCAATCACATACAGGGGATGGTTTGAAGCCTGGGTCTGTCGTGGTATGTTCAGCACAACACTACATTCAGAATTTTGCCTGAAGGCTGAGTTCGTGAACTCCATCCTAGTGCTGCTGAGCCTTCCAGGTCCTAGAGAAGATCCAGAAACAAAACCCGCCAAGCAGACACGGAAGCTGTAACTATGGGTCCTACCTATTAGTAAGGCATATGTGGATGCTCAGTCCACAGGTATTAGCAGAAATCTGGAAGCTGATTCCTGGGTTTGTGGGACTGGTTTAGTGCTGGAACAAGAGCCCAAGGTTTCTGACATCAACCTGATGGTGGCTGTCCAGAGTCTGAGGTCTGAGTGGAGAAGTCCTGCTATTAAAGACATTCCAGAGTGAGCCCCTAAAGTTTGTCTTGGCAGTGGGATGATCTAGAAGTAGGTAGGCTGCATAGGCCTGGAGGCTTGGTGTGTGAGCTCTGTCCTGGAACTGGAACAGTCCTAGAGGTACAGTCTAAAGATGCTGTTCTAGGACTCAGGTCATGGGGGTCTGCGTTACTCTGAAATTTTTAATTGGAAGAGTCTGGTTCGAGGTCCAAATACATTAATAGCGATCCTTTCTCTGTTCCTCTTTTCCACTTAGGTTTCTTTCCACACTATACTTCATGAAGATGGGAGAAAGTGACATAGGCTTTAATTACCACACAGCAATATCTTCTCAGCTGTCTTTCGTTCCTCTTTTCTGATCTTTGTGCTGTATCAAGTGCTGTGGTTTCTTTTCTGGATTACTTAGTTCTTGCAATGGCACGTTACACAATGAAAACTCTTTGAATGAAAGTCTCTGTAGGGGAATGAACATGCGTCCTAGTCCACCATCTTGAAGACTTTGAACCTGGACCCTTATAGTGTATTATTGATTTAAAAATAAGGTTCTATATCTAGTTCTTTTTTCCAAAGTACTTGTGCTTTAATTTTTATTAAATTCTGTTTCCTTAGGGTTTTCTTTCACTATCTTTTCAGTACTAAACTGGTTGCATAAATTATTTAGTTTAATTTCACTTTCTGCCTCTTAGAACTAGATCCTCATTTTTCTATGTAATGTATAATATAGATCCATATGCATGCTCACATTCATAACTTTTTATGAAAAATGTTCAGTCATGATAAAATACTCTTGGCTTTTTGTTGTTGTTTGTTTGTTTGTTTGTTTGTTTTACAGCTTGTCACCCATAGTTACCTTGCTTACAATCTCATCATTTTTAGATATTTCTTCTTATATTTCCTTCAATAATTCTATGTAACTAATCAGGTTGTTGATATATAGATTTTCACTCTTAAGTAAAATAGTTTATAGATAACATAAAAATTAGGACACAATCACTTTTAACACCACTCTATCTCTTTCTTAATGGACCATGCATACACACACACACACACACACACACACACACACACAGACACATATTGCATGCAAATATTCTAAGATCATGATATGTGAAATTGTAGCTAAATCAGCATTTTTATGCCATTACTATGACTGTGAAAACATAGTTCAGTACTAAGCTACATGGTAAATTGTGAGTGGATTTCTTTCTTGCAAAATTTTTCTAATTATAACATGAATGATATTTATCTTCTTGTGGAGTTTTTCAATGAAAATTTCAGGCATTTTAATCAACCTTTCTACAGCACGACACTTTCCTCCTTAGAGTCCAACTCATACAGGGTGATTATTTTGTTTCATCGTAAGGGACTTTCCCATGTTCTCCCAAATCAAAACTCTGTTGGTACCTTGATTTGTTTGGTAATTTTCACAACTTCTCACCATTGTCTTTGATTTTTCTTTTGCTCTGCTCTGAACTGCCTTACAGTCCAAGTTTTTCCTTTATCCAGAATTATTTTACCATTTAATCAGTATATGATAAAGAAATAAAGACTGAATGGAAAAACAAAGGTATTTTTATTCCTTCGATGACTAATAATACATTTAATCAATCTTTAGTTGACAGATCTGTAGGCTCAATTTTCTTGCCAAATATATTTTATTATGAACTTATTAACTGAGAGTGAGTACCTCGCTTATAACCTAACTAACCTAAACAATAGGAAACAGAGTTTTAAAGAATCCAATAATGAAACCATGAGGATATCAGTTCCAAGGAACGATTCTCCTAGTGTAATCAGCAAGATTTCTTCTGCTGGAACCTGGAGCAACTGGAACCTGGAGCCTCTGCTGGAGCCCAGAGCCACAAAGCCTTCCCTCAGGCAGTTCTCTCTAGGAGCATCTTGAAGTGGAATGATGAACAGCCAAAACTACTCCAAGTCTCCAAAGGCCCTGCCTCCTCTTTTTGGCTCACATTTATACCTCCTCTCAGAATAGGTTCAAGGATATTTTTCAGCTGGTTAACAATCAATGTCCCCCACATGGTGGTTCGACTTCTAAGGGGATAAACATCAGCTGCAATCTCACAAGTCTTTTTCTCATCCCCCACTTGTTATCTAAACAAAAAACATGTTTATTTCTCCCTCACAGATCTATTGTAGATAGAATTCTATGTGGAAAATTTTCCCATTTAGTTTTTTAGTTTTATACACTAGTACTTTCTTCTTCCTATTTTTGGGAAAAGAACATGCTAAGTGTCATGTTATTAGTTTTATTATAATTTGTGGTTTATATATTGGAATTTCAGGGTCTCCACTTTCTCTCTCTGTGAAGATGTAGTGATGCACACTGACAGGAGGACTTGGAAAATTTCCTCGTCCATCATGCTTACGATTAGCAGTCCTTGTAAGTTTAGAAATAGATGATTATCAGTTATGAAATAAAATTTATACATATGAATTTAGACAGACTCTCTTGTTCTGCCCCTCAAGTCCTGAGATTGTAGATATTTACCACATATCTGGACTTATTTATTTTTTGAAATATGTTTCTACATTCCTTTTTTCCTGTATTATGTCTTTCTGAGAATATGTAGAATGGCTATTGGATCCTTTATTCCTTTAACTTAACTATTTTTCCCTAATCTTTATAATTTTAGGTTCATTTTTCTGAGATTGGTTCAGCTCTTTTCTTTACTTATCCTATAATGATGTACTCTTTTTTTTAACTTTAATTTGAAAAACTTTTATTTTACTTCCTGAAGTTTTTTTTTCTTAAGGTGTTAAGCAATTGCATTTATTTCCTTATTATGTGAGTGTATGTGTGTGCTTTTGTGTGAGCATGCTTATTGAAGTACAATTATGGTGATCAGGGGACAACTTTGAGGAGTCAGTTCTCTGCTTTTACAATGTGAGTCACAGGGCATCAAGTTTTGTTGTAATGTCTATATCCTCTGAATCAACATGCTGGCCCAATTTTCTTTAAAAAACAAAACAAAACAAAACAGTAATATCTCCTGGCTCCATTTCTGGGACATTAAAGACTTTATACATCCACTTATGTTATCTCTATATTTATATAAATATTAAATATTTGATATTTTTCCAATGTCTTGTGGTGATTATCAGTAATTTGGTTAATTTTCTATCAACAAAGCACAGACTCATGCTATTTATTGATTAAAATTATGGATATGTATGTAATAAGTATGGCACTGGTAACTGAGAACACCAGGTTCTGAGGTGGATAGCAGGGTCCATTCCGTGCTGGATCATCAGCAAGAGGCATGGTTCTATTGAGCTGTTTACAAGTGGCTATGTGCTTCCCCCTAAGCCAGCTCTGAAGAGGATTCTGCAGTCTTCCCTCTCCATGGGAGAGGTGCAGTGTATCTGCCAGTGGAAGCTGTGCTGAGGAAGGGAGAAGGGAGGTAGAGTGAAGATGGAGGTTCACCAGAAAGTCAGGAGCATTTTTCTAGATCCTGCTCATCTCTGCATGGGGCCTAATTCCTGCCTTTTGTTGTGCCTGGTTCCTTGTGCCTTATTCTTTAACAAATAATGTTTGGAAGGTTTTTCTTTCTTTTCTTTTCTTTTTTCTTTGAGACTAACAAGGCTGGCTTTTTGAGTTTATGGGTACTGAATAAATACTATCTTCTACACTTGGTAGAAAATGGTTTGTGTGTAGCTCTTAAAACTTTGCAGTCCTCTGAAATCCCAAGCCTCCATGAAACAACCTAAATTAGTGTTCTAACTCTTATTTGTTAGTGTTTAGTGAGTCTTGTCTATTTCTATGGTGCAACAAGCCAGAGATACCGTCACTCCTGCCATCTAAGAAAATTACTCCGTTAGAAAGTGTTCTGCTTATAGGAAACCTAGTGTTTTAATAACAATTGTCACTAAAATATGCAGAGAAGAAAAATAACTTCAACAATAATCATTACTTATACTATCTAATGGAAAGGTAACAACCACAAAATTAAAGGATTTGATGTTATCAGCTGGGAGGAAATAATCTAGTATAAGATAATACTTAATACACATTCTTTAAGTCATCCCATTTAGATACTTTGATATAGATCATAGTATCAAGAATTTACCTTAGAGATTTCAACATGAAAGCACATTACTGAAAGGTATCACTGAATTACTATTTTTAAATTTCTACATCTATTTATCTTCTGTGATAGGATAAGAGGGCAAACAGGTGCTATAGTATGTTTTATTATGTCAAATGATGTTTCATGGGAATGAGTTCTCTTTTTCTAACATGTAGGTTATGGGAATCAGACTCAGGTCATCAAGTTGGTAGCAAGAGCCCTTACCTGGTGACCTATTTTATCAACCTTCTGTGAAACTCTGTTGATTCATTTTGTCATGGCTCAGGTGCACATTTTGATGATACTTGCCTTTTAAAATGTTATGTCTATGCTCACGATATTTGTGTCAACTATAAATATACACTTAAACTTTACACAAGCAGCTTCTTCTTCTCAGGAAAGCATCAAATGGTGGGTGACCATGGTCTTAGGATTCTAGGTCATGGTTGAGGCTACAGGGATCATGGAGGTAAAGCCAAAGACAAGGAGTGGATCCCTGTCACCAGGCTGGGCTGCCTGGTTATGGACATGAAGATCAAATCCTTGGAGATCTACCTGTTCTCTCTTCCCATTAAGGAACTTGAGAATATTGACTTTTTCCTAGGTACATCCCTAAAGAATGAGATTCTCATGATCATGCCAGTGCAGAAGCAGACACGGGCTGGCCATTGGACCAGGTTCAAGGCTTTTGTCACTATTGGGGACTGCAATAGTCACGTTGGTCTTGGTGTTAAGTACTCCAAGGAGGTAGCCACTGCTGTCTGAGACGCTATCATCTTGGCCAAGCTTTCCATCATCTCTGTACAGAGAGGCTACTGTGGGAAGAAGACTGGCAAGCCACACACTGTTCTGTGCAAGGTGACAGGCCACTGTGACTCTGTTTTGCTGTATCTCATCCTTGCTGCCAGAGGCTCTGGCATTGTCTCTGCTCATGTCCCCAAAAAGCTACTGTTGATGGCCGGTATTGATGACCGCTACACATCAGCCAGGGGCTGCACCGCCATCCTTGGCGACTTTGTCAAGGCTACTTTTGATGCCATCTCCAAGAACTGCAGACACTGCAAAGACACTCAAAGAAAGAGACTTTGTGTACCAGGTCTCCTTATCAGGAATTTACTCATCACCTTTGAAAGCCTACACCAGAGTCTCAGTTTAGAGGATCCAGGCTCCAGCTGTGAATATCACATAGTGGTTCTTATACAAGACAAATAAAGTGAATTGTCTGAAATTTTTATATAAAGAAATATGGTTATATGCTATTTAGGTAACTAGCCCCACTAGCAAATTATCAAAGAAGGAAAGACTGTGACACTAAATTAACTTCAGTATTAGTTTGGGGAATGTTCAGGTTCACTGTGCCTGAGCAAGGGATATCTGCTTGGAGTCTACACAAATCTAGTACAGACACTTATATAAAAGAATTTGGAATGAGGGAATGACCAACCAATGCCTGGTCCAAACTGAGACCCACTCCATGGAAGAAATACAAACCCTGACACCATTAAGGATACTCTATTGTGTTTACAGACAGGAGCCTAACTTAACCATTCCCTGAGAGTTTCCCTCAACAGCTAATCAAATCAGATGCTGAGACACATAGCCAAGCATTGGGTGGTGCTCAGAGAGTCACATAGAAGAGTAGGAGGAAAGGATAGAAGGACCCAGACGGAAAGCTAGAGAGATGGCTCAGAGGTTAAGAGCAGTGTCTGTTCTTTCAGAGGTCCTGAGTTCAATTCCAAGAAACTACATGGTGGCTCACAGCCATCTATAATGAGACCTTGAGCCCTCTTCTGGTGTGCAAGCACACATGTTGGCAGAATACTGTAGAAATAATAAATAAATAAATATGAAGAAGAAGAAGAAGAAGAAGAAGGAGGAGGAGGAGGAGGAGGAGGAGGAGGAGAAGGAGAAGAAGGAGAAGAAAGAGAAGAAGGAGAAGAAGAAGAAGAAGAAGAAGAAGAAGAAGAAGAAGAAGAAGAAG
>OU015743.1:150562550-150599632 GCA_907169655.1 Acomys percivali
AGAAGAAGAAGAAGAAGAAGAAGAAGAAGAAGAAGAAGAAGAAGAAGAAGAAGAAGAAGAAGAAGAAGAAGAAGAAGAAGAAGAAAGAACCCAGAGGGGAAAAGAAATACTGCAAGAAGACCAACAGAGTCAACTAACCTAGATCCATGGGGACTTACAGAGATGGAAGCACCAACCAAAGAGCATGCAAGGACTGGACCTAGGCCCCCTACACATATGTAACCGTTGGACAGTTTGATCTTCACGTGAGTTTTCAAGTAAATTGAGCAGGTGCTGTCTATGACATGGACTCTGTCGCTTGCTTTCTCTTCCTTTACCCTAACCTAAGTGCCTTGCCTTGCCTGGCCACAGTGGATGAGGAGGAGCTGAGACCTGAGGCAACTTGATATGCTGTGATGGGTTGGGAGGGGCTTCCCTTTTCTGAGAAAAGGGGAAGGGGCATAAGGGTGGGAGGGTGGGAGGGGCTGGGAGGAGAGAGAGAGAGGGCTATGAGTGAGATGTAAAGTGAATATATAAATTTGAAATAAATTTAAAAAGGATTTGGAAGGTTAAGTAGATTTGAGAAATGGCTAAGAAATCAGAGTTCTGGCTGGGGCTTCCTGATACAGCTCTGGTGATTCATGCTGAATCACAAGAATGTACAAATAGTTGTATCCATACCTAAGATTTATTACCATGAAAATGAAATTAGAGAAAGGAAAAGAAACATAGAGAAAAGTCTGGAAGACGCCGTGTGCATGTCTCCAATAATCTTTTCCCTGTGTAGTCATATGATACATGCTTAACTTTTCCAGCATTAAAATGTGAACTGTCATCCATTAAAGAAACTGGACAGAGATCAGTGCCAGAGGTTTTGTATTGGGGACTGGTCACAGAAGCAGATTTTCTTAACAAGAGTTCTAGATTCTCAAAAGGAAAGCAAACATTTAGCCGAAGCCACTTTGTGGAGTCTAGGCGGAGTGAGTCATTCTAATAATTTAGGAAATGATATGAATATTCCTAAAATGCAAGTTCTCAAATGTCAGCCAAGAACAGATTTTGCCATCAGGACTTACGAAGGGTAGCAAGCCTGTTTTGATAATTCTTTCATAAGCAGAGACAAAATAAGGAAACTGTATTTCACTGAGTGTTTCCTGACTGTAACCTTTAGCAGGCATTTCTTTTATATACTTACATGTTTAATTGTCTCAAAGCCTCGATGAGGAATAAGAAGAACAGGAACGAGGAGGGATGGATGTAATACAGAGCTAGGAAGAGGACACAGGCAGCCCAGATGAGACTTGATAGGCTGAGGTCAGATATTAGGGGAGGAGGGCTCTCCTTCCTGAAGACTAGGAGAGGGAGGGAGAGGTGATTAAGGAGGGAGGGTAGAACGCAGAAACGATGAGGGAAGGGGCTACAATTAGGATGTAAGTGAACAAAAAATTTTAAAAACTTAAAAAAAAAATTCAGATTGTCTTGATACTCTTTTACCTATAATGGTGATGACTAAAGGTTACAATTGTTTTACTCATTTGTATCCAAAGTCTCTGGAGACTGGAGAACTATTTCTCCTGTAAACCGTACTGGGTCCTGTCACTGTTGCCCTAAAGTAAAATTTGATTTCTGCACAGTCATAGACACATTAGTGGCACTTTGGATAGATTCTAAGGTTGTGGAGTTCTTCCCTCGCTTCAGAGTTCCTCACAGAGAAAGTAGATACGGAGGGAAGCTAACATTTCAGGGGTTGCCAGGGAAAAAAAACAAAAAAACAGAACCAATAAGAGGCGTTTATATGTGTATACAAAATTGCATATGCACATAATTGGTTCATATAATTATATAGGCCGGGTTCCAAGATATGCAAAGTGAGCTGGCAAGCTAGTGGACCAAGGGAGCTGACGGTGTAGCTCAGCCCAAAGCCCCGAAGGCTACAATCAGGAACAGCTGGTATTTAAGTTCAATTCTGAAGGAAAAAAGAAAGCCTAAATTCCATCCCCAAAATAATCAAGGAGACAATTTTGTGTAACCTATAAAAGGGTCAAACTTTTTCTTTGCTCCAATGTTAGCATAATGTTACTGTGTAATTCAAATGCTGACTTCTATATCCTCCGTATCCGGGTGCAAGCCTTGTTCTGAGACTCTCCTGTGTCCGTGTTGCATAAACCCCACTCCTCAGCTGTCTCCTTGTATGCCAATAAAGCAGCTTACAGCCAGTGGCTGAGCAGGGGGAGAGAATAGGGCAGGACTTCATTCCAGGCAGGAGAGGAGGAGTTAGAAGGGAAAGTAGGAGATTCAGCTGGCAGACTGAGCCACAGGCAGAGCTGCAAGAGAGATGAAGAACACTCAGCTGGACCAAAGAAAGAACTAAAATGCAAGTAAATTGGGGATTTTACAAAAGATGGAGTCAGGATAACATCGTGGGTTAAGAACAGACAAACTGCTCAAGATTGTGTTGTAAAGCTTTATAAACAAATAGAAGAGTCTTAATTATTCTTGTGATAGCAGTGTTAAGAAATAAACTAGGAGCAACACAGACATTTTTATAAAAATAACCTTCAGTACTTCATGTTTGCAAAATTGGATTAGCCCCACTGGCATTAGGTATGGCAATGGATTTTACTCAGCCTGCACATGTAAATATTAATATTATCTAAATATATCATCAAAAATACTTGTAAATATTTGATCATATTGTTGGGTTCTGCAAAATTAACAACCACAGTCAGTGTCTTATTTGTTCATGAGGAGGACTATATTTGGTAAATGGCCAAGAAATATAAACACATGCAGGTGTTAATTAATGTATTGTTTTCTTAACAGTCACAGGAGGCCAACTGCCAGGGAGACTCTGCAGGATCAGTTGTTTTAGACTTCCAAGAATCCTTGGTTTTCTTCTGGTAGCCTAGCAGCGTTTTGGGAGCAATCCTCCCACTCTGTATTTGCAATTGTGAAGAGGCGCTGATTACTACACTACACTGCCTCCCTGGTAGAGAGTAAAGCTTGTTCTCTGTGTGCTCTACTTAGTATGCATTTCTGCTCCCCACCAGGATCAGAAAATAGAGTAAGTTATGCAGATTCCTTCCCTCTGTTCAGGAGAAGGAGAAGGTCATATGGCTATAATCTGCTTCCATTTAGAGAGATGAAGGAAGGAAATGCTTAAAGGAAAATAAAACAAATAAATAAAAGGACAGAGGAAATGTAGGAAATAGTATGTTCTTTTAGGGTTCAGCGTCATCCCATCCCACTGGTGAACCTTCTTCAAGGAGCCAGTTCAGCACAAGTTTCTGACAGTACAAACCTCAACTGCTTTGGCCACTGGAAAGCTCCATTATGCCTAAAAAGGTTTCTTGAGGAGAAGGAAGTAAAACCTGAGGTTCAGGACTCTTCATGAGGTCACAAGAAAGCTTTCTGAATTTGCTCTTTGTTTTTGTTTGTTTGTTTGTTTTATAGAATAAATATTTACACAATGACCAAATTTTATGTGATAATAAATAATAAATAGTGGGTCCAGGGAGGTGGCTCAGGTGTTGAAGTACATAAGCACCCTTAGAACCTATGTTTTGATTCCAAATATCCATGCAAAAGCCATTTTGGTGGAACTCATCTGTAGTCCTGGCACTGGGCTGAGTGTGGGACAGGCAGAACTTGAAGGCTTGCTGGGCAGCCAGCCTAGCAGAAATGATAAGCTTCATATTCAGTGAAAGATTCCATCTCAAAAAAAAAAAAACAAAAAAACAAAACCGTAAGGTGTGATGTGATAAGGTAAAACATTGGGTATTGCTCTCTGGCTTTCACAGGTGCAGAGCATGTGATCATGTCACATATGAGTGCACATACACCTAAATTTAAATAAAAAGTATTTACAGATTTAATACCCAGATGATCTAAGATGGAAAGAATGAAGATAAACCAAGACAAACACAAGGGGAAGTACACTAAACATTCCAGGACGAATATCCTGTCTTTTGATTTGGAAACTGACCCAAGAAATTTAAGCAGGCTTAGAGGAGTGTTAGCACAGTCAGGAGCTCCTGGGAGGCTGTCTGGTTCAAGGCGGGCGTGCCCTAGACGTTGCTTGAGACTCTCCATTCTAGGCAGGGCTTCTGAGCAGGTGCCATCACAGCCACAAAAGTTCTGGCATTATCTGAATGCCTTTCTCACTTTTCTTCTGCTACCACCATGGGATCTTTTAGCATTTGCCCCATAACAGAAGTGGGATTTATTTCCTGTTTGTTATAACAACCATTACTACGAAGTAAGAAATAGGAAGAAGCTAATCATACATAAATAAGTATGCTAAATATTTGCTTAGAAGTAACTTAAAGTATTATTATCTATGTATTTATTCAGATAATCTAAAAGAATAACTTTACCAGGTTTTTTCTCTAAGAAATGTGAAGAAGTCGTTCTGATCTGTTTTCATGTGTATAACTATGAAGGACATCATAAGATAATGTGTGTTGACATTTAGAGAACGTATTGACATTTCTGTGTACAAATAATACTTGGTTTTGACAACATAAATAGTTATTTTTTTTTCTTAAAAATAGATCTGGTAATATAAATTGTGAAAGAGCCCTTAGGCAAATATAAATATTTTTACTAAGATAAATGATAAAAAACTTTATTTTTCTTAGAAACTGACTATAATATGGCATTTCTAAGTGATTAAAAATAAATTTGATTATTAGCAAGCTATGGTAAAAATCCATCTTTAATTTCATGTATTTTTGTGGAGAGTTATTTATGTAGTATCTGTCATGTCAAAGAAAGTTTTCTGCTTTGGATAAGACCACTAAAAATGTAAATTTTAATATGGTGAGAGTGGCCTGAGAAGCCATCAGTCAAAAATTTGGATGTTTGGGTAGCTATGTTGAATCTTAACACTGTTTTCAGAAAATAACATTTTATTTTAGCTAGTTGATTGTTTTTTTTTTCCTAGCTGCTCATATTTCCTCAGTTTCCTAACCCAAACTACTCCCCTTTCTATTAGTTATCTATTAGTTGTCTTTGAACATGGCAAACTAAAATCTACCAACCTGTGTCTGATTTATAATAGTTCACAGAGACACATGCCTATCAGCTCTCAGACATAACCCCATGAGATTGTGTGCTGTGAGGGCTACCTCCATTAACCTCACCCTGAATGACACTTTCCCGTAAGTAATGCAGAGACTCCCTCTTTTTCACAGATGCCTGGGAAAGAAATTTCTGCTCTGATCTGAAATTGTAAAGTAGATAGAGCTGCTTGTTCTGGAATATACGTGTGTTTGCATAGAGCATAGTTTTCCCCTGATGACTGCTGTCGTTATCAGCTCACTTTGATAGTCAAAATAAGTCTTCTAAAATGTTTCTTTGTGCACAACACAGTAATTCAAAGCTAAAACAATGACTTTGTTTGCCTCTTCCTGAACCAACATCTAAAGAGTGACAACAGTTTCAGCGTAAAGAATGCTTACTATTGCCAAAGATGTGAGAGCCTGATAGAAGGAAGCCTGGCTTTCACAAAAGAAATTGTCTCTGGGGGGCTTAGAGTGGTTCAGAAAGAGCTTGACTGGGGAATGGGGCAACACTATCAATGGCATAGACTCCAGGTGCCATTTACAAAAGAGCTTTCTTTTCTCTCTCTCTCTGTTTCTTCCCCCCTCCTGTATTTTCTCTACCCTCACTTATATGGGCAGAAACTCTTGCAAAGTTATTGAATGAAGGTGAACGGGACAAAATTAGTAGATTCCTATGAGTCATGACAGCTTCCGCACAACCCCTAGCTGCTCTTCATGTTAAATTATAGTGTGTGGTGTTTTACCATGTGTCCTGATGATTAACCACAGGGCAGCCTCACCTCTAAAGGTGGTACTTTATGTCACTGTGTAGCATAAATTAAGAGAGAGATAGTGACAGAGGAGCAGGACAAATGATTTCAATATATACCATTCCATCTTGTCATCTCAAACCATGGTAGAAGCCTTGTGCGTACAAACTTCAAGCCTTCCTGTTAACCAAGGGGAGCTATTAACAAAGCCTAGGGTATACAGTGTCAGTGCTCAAATGGCTTAGCATTTCCTTCTTGAAAACCTGGTATTAGCTGTGGAAGTCCTGACACATTTAAACTAACAAAGGCATGTTTTTTGTTTTTTGTTGGTTTTTGTTTTGTTTTGTTTTGTTTGGAATGAAGCTCTGATATGATTGTGATTGTTTAGGTCCACTTAGGTTGGAGGGAGAATAAACTGAATAATGTATTACCCATGCTCCTCAGTGATAATGCATTTTCAGTAAGAAGGAAGAATTTTTCCTGGACTTTACTGGATTCAGAGCAGGAACAAGATGATTGTGTAGTAGCAGTAGCTACAACTACTGAGATCTCACTGTATGCCAGATGTGGTGTTGCTTGTTAACATTAATACATAGTAGACTTGTAGCTACTCAAAGTTAAGTGTATACCTATTATGTGTAATGGGGAAAGTAAAGCTCAGAGAGATTAATTTTTTTGCCTAAGGCCACATTACCAGTCATATTTACTCTATACCCGGGGGCAGCGGGGAGCAGAAGCTCACATGATCTTGGAAAGTGAAAACCTGCTGCCTGCTGTACCTGGGAGCTGGGACTCAGGGATTCCTCTAGCTGTGTGTAACATCCTAACCAAACACATGACCTGTTTCTTGTTTTTTTGGTTTTGTTTTTGGTTTTGTTTTTTTGCTTTTGTTTTTCTTTTAGACAAGTGAGTTCATATCAAATATCATTTTTGCTTGGCAACAGATTAGAAATACAGAGGCTCCTGTTTCTGTTTGCATCCTTTTCCAGATGAAAACCTCTTGTTAGCTGTCAACAATGTCACCTCCACATTTTCCTGTGATGGGCTTCTACTGCTGCTTATTTTGAGACAGAGGTGATAATTAATCTTCCCACATCCAAGCACTGCAAACATATTTCAATTTCAAATGAGATAAGACCCAAGCTGAAACACCCACACTTGTATTTTCAATAGCTTTGTACCACGCACTGAAGCTTGCCTGAATTTTCTCCATGGCAGTCCAGTATGGATGACAACTGAGGAAGTGTTATTCCTAGCGGGCAGTCTCAGCAGAACAGGGAAAGGACACAGTAGCTTGTTTTCTGAGATGAGAATCTGTAGAATAAAGGAAATGGAAATCAGGTTAATGGGCATCATTTTGTGGCCTGTATCCAGTCGTTGTTTTATGACGTGCTTGTCGACAGCAGTGTAAAATTAAAACTTACTTAGGTGGAACCAGGTACAGTTCTCTTCTGGTATTTCCTCTCTCGCTAATTTAGAACTTTAGGTTGTATCAGAGTATGTTAGAATCATATCTATAAATAATATGTAAGTCATATAGTTTAAATTGGTATGTATGTGTTTAGAAACTAGTTCCTCGGTTATGGTTTTAATAAATATTATTTACAGATGACAGTGCCCCTAGCCAGGACAGCTTCCTACTAAGTCATAATAGCAGAAACAAGAAAGCTTTAAAATGCTTATATTCTCTCATATTCTTTATATTTGCATTACTATACTCTTAGGTTTTCATGGATTTTTTGGAAGAAATCACAATTCTTAGTTAAAACCTAAAATATATTAATACTACTATAACTATTTTTAAAGATAAGGACTCAGGGGTTTTTCAGAACTTAGAAAAAACTTCTTCAAAGATATATATGGTGGTCATCATATTTCAGAGAAAAAAACTATGAAAAACCTGTCTGGAAGTGGCTTCTAAAGTATCCGTGGCTTCTCTCAAGGCATAAGGATGCTTGAGGTGCTTAAGAGCAAAGAGACTTCACTGTACCTGTACAACGATGAGTGTACTTCTTAACAGATTTGACTTTGTTTTATCTATAGACTGAAAACATTTACTTGCAAAAACAAGAATACTCATTTATTTTTTTAAAAAATCAATGCTGAAAGAAACATAACACAAAAAGCTACCCACAATGAATTTTACTCTTCTCCCTTACTTGTTCTATGATCAATAGTTCATCTTCTATATACTGCTTATAGATTGAGATTAAAACTTATTTTAATTAAAATATATTAAAGGCCATTTATTTAAGTATTAGATCCTTCTCTTTCTTTAACAAAGAAAGCTGGAGCTATCCTGAAATTGAAGTAAATCCTCATATGTTTTTCTACATCTAGGGAATAATATTATGAAGGCAATGGATGAAATGAAACAGCAAAGAGGAAAGGGATTGGCCTGAAAAATAAAACAGTGAAATTTTAGACATTCATGGTATTGGATTTGGTTTAAGAGGACATACTCAATATATTAAAAAACTTGAAGATAAATCTAAAAGTGATTTGAAATCTTGAGAGGCTGTTTTTAAAGTATCTAATCTGAAACAGACGACCAACAAAGACTAGAAGTGATAGCAAATACATAATATATGAAACACATTTGTGATGACATATGTTTATACAAAGACAAATATGTATGAGTATACGTATATAGGGAGCTTTGATTTCTTTTGGGGGGCACATTCACTGGGTTCCAAAGAAGATATATTTGGGTGTTCACATTTCATATTTTATCATAGTGTCCAAATTTTCTTTCTTTTATTTATTAATTTATTCTTGTTACATCTCTATGGTTATCCCATCCCTTGTATCCTACCATTCTCCCCTCCCTCCCATTTTCCCCTTATTCCCCTCCCCTATGACTGTTCCTAAGAGGGATTACCTCCCCCTGTATATGCTCATAGGGTATCAAGTCTCTTCTCGGTGACCTGCTGTCCTTCCTCTAAGTGCCACTAGGTCTCCCCCGCCAGGGGACATAGTCAAATGTGAGGCACCAGAGTACATGAGAAAGTCATATCCCATTCTCCACTCAAGTGTGGAGACTGTCCTGTCCATTGGCTAGATCTGGGTAGGGCTTTAAAGTTTACCACCTGTATTGTCCTTGGCTAGTGCCTTAGTTTGAGCGGGACCCCTTGGCCCAAATCTGCCTATCATAATGTTCTACTTGTAGGTTTCTAGGACCCTCTGGATCCTTCTACATTGCTATTCTCCCATGCTTCTCTCATCTAGAGTCCCAATAGGATGTCCTCCCCTCTGTCCCAGTTTCCTGGTAAGGGAAGGCTTTTGGGAGACATGCCCATTGGGCTAGTATGCAGGTATAAGTGAGTATATACCATTTGAGTCTTTCTGCTTCTGGGTTAACTCACTCATTATGATCATTTCTAGCTCAATCCATTTATCCACAAATTTCGGTAATTCCTTGTTTTTAATAGCTGAGTAGTATTCCATAGTGTATATGTACTACAGTTTCTTTAACCAATCTTCTATGAGGGACATTTAGGCTGTTTCTATGATCTGGCTATTATGAATAAGGCTGCTATGAACATGGTTGAGCAAATTTTCTTGTTGTGTGCTGGTGCATCTTCTGGGTATATTCCAAGGAGTGGAATAGCTGAGTCTTGAGGAAGCTCTATTCCCAGTTTTCTGAGATAGCACTAGATAGATTTCCAAAGTGGTTGTACTAGTTTGCATTCCCACCAGCAATGAAGGAGTGTTCCTCTCTCCCCACATCCTCTCCAGCATGTGGTGTCGCTTGAGTTTTTGATCTTAGCCATTCTGATGGGTATAAGATGGTATCTCAGAGTTGTTTTGATTTGCATTTCCCTGATGACTAAGGAGGTTGAGCATTTCTTTAAGTGTTTCTCAGCCATTTGATATTCTTCTGTTGAGAATTCTCTGTTTAGTTCCAAGCCCCATTTCTCAATTGAGTTATTTGGTTTGGTGGTGTTTAATTTCTTGAGTTCTTTATATATTTTGGATATTAGACCTTTGTCAGATGTAGGGTTGGTGAAGATCTTTTCCCAGTCTGTAGGCTGTCGCTTTGTTCTCTTGACAGGGTCTCCAGCCTTACAGAAGCTTCTCAGTCTCATGAGGTCCCATTTATTAATTGTTGACATTAAGGCCTGGGCTGTTGTTCAGGAAGTTGTCTCCTGTGCCAATATGTTCCAGGCTCTTCCCCAGTGTTTCTTCTAAGTGACTTAGTGTCTCTGGTTTTATGTTGAGGTCTTTAATCCACTTGGATTTGAGTTTTGTGCAAGGTGACAAATATGGGTGTCCAAGTTTTCTAAACAAACACTTGGCAGGAAGAAAGGCTTCAATCGTCAAACTCTGATGCTCATTGTCTGAGCATTGCTTTTCTTACTCTGCTTTTGAAGTCAGTGAAGGAACAAAGGAGAAAATGCTGCTTGCTACAAAAATATATCTCAAATTATTTTCTGTAGATATGGAGCAAAGAAGGATGATGCCTTAGGGAGTCCCTATGTGCCCCTATTTTCCTCATAAAGTATAGAGGAAAGCCAGTTTTGCCAATGTGTTCCACATCTACAGAAACGTAATTCATCTCTCTCATTCCATTGGCATATGGTGTCATGATTTCTGCAGATATTTTCAGTACATGTTGCTGGTTACTTGAGGACAAGATGAAGGAGTATAGATTGAAGATTAAAACAATTAAGAGGCTATTTTACAAAATTAAATTTTTTTTACCCTAAAAGAATGTTTTTTGACTAAATTGATTCAAATTAAAAAGCAAGGTAGAAACAAATGAAAGGATTAATTTCATTTTAAATAGGTCCCCATTATGACATTCCTGAAACTAATCTTATTAATTTTTATTTTTGTTGTTCAAACTGAATAAAGACCCAGATAATTATAGTTATGCCTACCGTTGGACAGAACGTTGTACATTAGAGGATTTTATTTTTTACTCTTAAACACATCATGCCTACACTGAATGATTTTTCACTAAACTTTCCATTTTGAGTCCATGAAGATTGTGCAGGTGAGTTTGCCTAGCACTTTTCTCTTGAGCATCTATTCGGAGAATTCTGACCCATAGTTAAGAGCACCACCATGTTTCACATTTTGATAAGTCTCCAAAATGCCCCAACATGTGTCTGCTTATCAGTCTTGAGTAACAATAAGACAATAAAGGGACTGTAACAAAGAAGGAAAAAAATAGGATAAGCAATTCAATTTCCAACTTCAATTCTTATGAGTTGGTTAGAAGAAATGGCTATATCTATTTGTAAAAAGTCAGACAAATGAACTGATTCACTAGCTTAACCTTTTCTCATTGAAAGAAAATGTTTCTTTCCATATTTGTGCTCTTCTTTAGCCAGAGAAAATTAATCTGAATGTCAAAATGAAACAAAATGCAAACTGAAATAGCTTTGCCCATCAATAATATAATATGTTTTCAAAGGTGTAGTCTAAAAGTAGGTTTATTTCCAGTATGCACTGTTCAGAAACAGTTTCCTTGTGACCAAAATAATCTCAATTGGACATTTACACTGCTTTCCTGTAAACAAAATTGAAATGAAAACAGAATGAAAAATTGAATATGCAGGGAGGTTGTTACGGGAATGAAGACAATAATACTCGGCAATGTGGAAGAGGGAAAGTTTAAATCAATTAAAATAAGGAGGCGAGTGATTTTTAATTTCCCAGATGTCTCTTCAGTCCACATGAGAACCTGATCTGAACCCTTAACTGTTATCACTATTAAACAACTCTTGCCTTATGGCCAAAGCACCTGAAATCAGGGCCATTTTCCTTCACATACAGTTTCTTGTGTGCTACCACTTGCCCAAGTAATGTCCTCAGAGTCACACCTGTGAGCCCCTGAACATGGTAGCCCTTCTCCAGACTGAAGCACAAAGAATATAAATGACATTTCCAGACTCTTAAATGAGAAAATACGTATAATTGGATGGATTGTGCTATCTAAGGTTCTCTGAGTAGATACACAGAACTTTGGTATACATATAAAGAGGAAGAGGCTTAATTGTTGAGCTTGCATGAGTCAGAATATGCATAACAGATGCTGTCATCTTTGTCTTTTCTGAAATATTTCAAAACTCAATTCTAAAAATTTTCAAAACCTTGCAGTACAGACAAGAATGAAATGAGCTAATAAGATGGAAATAGATACCATCCTCTATGTTTTGATTTTATATTAGCTTTATATTAATTTGACCCTAATTTCTAAAGATCATTCCAAAACTCTTAGAAGTATTTGTTTCCAAATACGTAGGAAAACAATAAACATATCAGACACCATCTGTCTGTGTTTTCCCTGAAGGGCTTTGCATATTTTTTCAGCAAGAAACAAGACTAAATATCTCATAATTTTCACTAAAATGTTTCATAATTTCACAGCAGCCTGGCTAATGAAGTACAGTATAAGCCTTTGTAATAAGTCAAAATGATTCCAAACAGCAGACAGAGCTTTAGATACTGCAAAGAAGAAGTGGGAGCCGCTGGAGAGGCATATTTTGCTCAGGGCAAGAAGAAAACTGAGAGGAAATTTCATTTTGGAAGGAGAATGAGAAAGGTTGATATGAGTATTCATTTTAGATGAATTCAAAGAGTTCAGAAACTTGGGAAAAGGAGTCTGAGGTAAATCTTAATATGAGCTGTGAGCACTGAGATCTAGCAACAATTTTGTAGATAGACTCCAGATAATTTCCTCATATGTGGTGTATGAACCTTGATGTTGAAAATCAACATTAAGATACCTGAAGAACGGAACACCAAGATTGGAAGATTGGATCTGATATTAATTTCCTGGTTTTCCTCAGTCATAAATCCAAGCTTTCAGCATAGAACATGGATAGGACGGCATATGAAAGCTTATTAAGATTGGACCATGGTGTCAATATTAACAGAAAGTTCTTCTGATTCCATAGATAATAGGTACACTGACTTGCAGATCTGGTTTATTGATCTGCTATGTCCCTAATGCTGTGGTCACCACTAACTGCCCTTTGCGGTATTACAATACTCACTTCGGTGTCAACACTGAAGTCCAGAGAATGTGAAGAATTTATTCAAACACTTAAAACAAGCATATGACTGGGAAAGACCTACTTGCAATACACAAGTGGTGTTTATCATACATTAATTATTTTTATTCCTGATAATCAAGCCAAATAGGCCCTTAGCATTAACTACTCAGGATAAAATAAAATATTTGAACTGGGCTGAGGAGAATAGAATTGTCTGTCAACTATTTTATTGTAGTAATTAGGTTTTTATCTTACCTTATAGCATACAAACATTGTCAATATATTATAAATTTTTGTACAGCTATAGCATTTTAGGACATACTAAAACTTAAACTATGGCGATGTAAACCAGTTCACATAGAATTCATGAATTGTTCCTGTGATGTTAAGGATCGACATGAATGTGTGAAGCATACATTTTCACAAAATGTCTTCTAATAATGGAGATCTAGGCTCCGTTTGTTATCTATTTATGTATCTATAATATATCATCAATCTATACATCTATGATATCTATATATATGGAATTTATATATTCATAATTCCATTAATATTAGCAACACGGTCCAATCATATTAAGCTTTCTTATGCTGTCCTCCTATATCTGTTCTGTGCTGAAAGCTTGGATTTATGACTGGAGAAAACCAAATTAATCTCAGATCCAGTTTGGAATTCTTGGTGTTCCTTTCTTCAGGTATCTTAATTTTGATTTTCATAATATGAAACGTACAGAATATATATATATACACACACATATATATATATACATATATATACATACCTACATATATATATCCCATTAGAAGCTTTAACATATGGAACTCATTTTGTCTTCATCACAACTTTACAATGACTTTCCTAATTTACAGGAAGTTTTAAGATCAAGTTGGTGAGATTACCTGAGGTCACCTGCTTGTGATGTCAGAGTTAAGCTTCAAACAAAGCTATAAATGATTGTGTTTTTTTGCTATTACTTGTCATGTAAAACTTACCTGAGCTAGCAGATGAATATGTTATTTGAAGGTTGTAGCTCTTACATAGGTCAGTGTCCCAACAGAAGGATCCCCCAGTTTGTCACGCAGAAGATGAAATTTGACCACCTGCCACCTGGGATTCTAGAAGGCTTGTATGTTCCTATGTGAGATGCTCAGACTCTGGCATATGCTGCGGAAATGGCAGGCTATCCCAGAACACCTTTTTATCTCGTGATGAACTATCTCCAAAGATCTCTTACTTTTCTGTATTGTCATATATATGCATATATATGTGTAT
The DNA here is from genome assembly GCA_907169655.1 of Acomys percivali. Lineage (NCBI taxonomy): Eukaryota > Metazoa > Chordata > Mammalia > Rodentia > Muridae > Acomys > Acomys percivali. The sequence continues at coordinate 150,576,624 of OU015743.1, forward strand.
ATAATTATATATATATATCACATACATGTGGAATGTTAATCTAATTACGATTGGCTTTCGTTTTCTGAATTTTAAGTTCATCATTGGAGTATCCTTGATTGGGACTAAAATACAGTTTGGCAAAGCTTATGAAATAGTATGTGCTGAAATAAAATGTGAGCACGCGAAATAAATCCCAATATTCTGAGTATGTGGCAATCAAATAATTAAAGTATGAGTTTATATGAGTATTGTGAATATATAGTAAAATGTAACAAAATGCACAGCCCAGTGAAATCTCTTTTCAACACAGCCCAAAACACATTAAAGCTATACTCTGGATATGCCTATTACTCTGTATGTTTACAGATAGAAGAAAGTTGTATTTCTTAGTAAGCAGTATATGTCAAGTGATATAAAATACTTTATTATTAAATTTTCAATGATTGTTAGCAATCTTTCTATCATAAAATTACAATAAGAAAGGCTTTCTTAATACATTATTGTTTTAAATATAAGTTTGCATGGGTGATAGAATATTAGTGACAATTATTCTCCCGATATAATAAAGGAAGACACTGCAGTAGGAGTTGCTGAGATATTTAAACTCGTATGCGATGCTTCAATTTGGATCACTATAGAAGAAAACAAAGGGGACACGCATAAGACATTTGGAACATAAAGGAACTATATGTGTAATAAAATCTTGGAAATACAACAGCTTGAAACAGCAAGAAGAATATCAGATCTCGTTTTTTAAAGAAGAAACTGATGTTGAAAAGGTGGTGAGTCTTATCCACCCTGCACTGTTGGACTAGGAACTTAGTAACTAATAACCCTAGAGAAACTGCCACTCTCACACCTAAAGGACTGCTGTGCATCATCTCTTGGTGTGGAAGTAAATTGCTTCCACAAATAGAATAATTCAAAAAACAGTTTCAAACGTGTCAACATATGGAATGTTCATTTGTATTATGTAAATTTTACTATTAGATAAATGTAACTTAAATTTAAGAGGGAAAAAGAGAAAAGGAAAAAGGATAAAGAAAAATATCCAACATATTAAAGGAAGAAAGAAGGAGTTTTTAACAACACATCCTAGTGAAGTAGCAAAGATTGTTGGTGATACGTTGCTAGCATGTTCCATGTAAAATGAATAAAGATCTAGAAATGGGTTAATTTGTAACTTAATATGACTTACAAGAAGGTTTATAAGACCTGTGCCATATACAAGTAAGTTGAAGTTAAAATCCCCCTTAAAATAAAAGCTCAAAAAATAAAGAGTCACTGCTAAAGTACCAAAGTGTTAAAGAAAATCTGACATCAATATTTCTGAAATTCTTCCACTAAGTAGGATAGAAGGAATACTATCAAATTCACTCTGTGAAGCCTTTGTCCTGACCCCCTTACTAACAAATGGAATTCAAAACACATAAGAAGACCATATAGGACTGGAGAGATGACTTAGTAGCTAGGTATACTAGTTCTTTTACAGAGGATCTGCGTTAGATTTCCACCCAGGTTGCAGCTCACAAACATCGATAATGCCAGTTTTAAGGAGTAGCACCTCATTTTATGGGCATTCTGACAAAGAAACTATGAAAAACGTCCTATTTACAATAACTCAAATCTACATATACGAATGTTGAAATAAACATTATCAAGAAAGTTCAATCCTTTACATAAGAACTGTATGACAGTGAAAAAAGAAATTGTTAAAGACACTGTATAACATACCTTCCATGCTCTTGGATTAGCAAAATTAATATTGTAATAATAGCCATAATATGCAAATTAATCTACACATGCAGTTCAATGCAATCAAAATTATAAAAGGACTCTTCTCAGAATTTGATAAAGTAATTCAAAACTTACATGAAATACAAAAGACATTTAATAGCTAACGCAATCATAAATAGAAGTAGAAAGAGCAGTACTAGGAGCAATAAACACCTTACCTCAAATTATACTGCAAAGCCATAGTTGCAAGAAAATTATAATATTGAAAAATAAAACAAGAGCATCACAATCATGTAGACCAAATGCAAAAGAATAGTCAATCTAGAATAGCAATGATAAGTAAACAATTTGCAAGGTACCATTTATTTGATTTTTTTTTTAAAAAGCCTATTCAACAAATAGTATTAATAATATTGGGTATTTTTCCAGTCAAGAGCAAAATTAAATTTATATCTCTTAATGCCTACAAAAATCAATTTAAAATGAATCAAAAACCTTAATTTAAAATATAAATTACTGAAACTTCTAGAAGAAAACACTTTAAGACATGAGTAAAAGTTTTCTGAACATAATTCTAACATCACAGGAAATATCTCCAGGAACTGACTAAAATGATTAGATTAAATAATAGAGGTTCTTCAGAGCAAAACAAACTATCAGCAGAAAATACAGTCTATAGATATAGAGAAAATATTTGCCTGGTATAATTTACATAGGAATTTAGTGTCTAGGGGTTATAAACTAACTTGTAAATTTTTAACACAAAAATTGCTAATCCATACTTTGTGTAATGAAATAGACAGCTCTTAAAACAAGAAACCCATGGACATGGCTTCAAAGGTGGCAAAATAACCACTGGGCAAAATGTCCTCGTTCCTGCCACAAACAGAATCTGCCTAAAAATGGGCAGCTTAGATGCAGGCAAAGTCGAAGGCCGCACTCTACCAAGTCAGGGGAAGCAAGTCCACAATAGTTCCTGCCCTGCAAACCAGCCTGGCAGAGATATTAGGTCGGAAAGCTGAAAAAGAGGCTCCAATGTTATAAAGCGTATTGGGTAACCTGTCTTAGGTCAATTTGTACATCTCAGAAGCTGCTAACCAGCACTGCGGGTTCACTCAGGAATTTAAGTTTTATTCCTTCTCAAATCTCTGACGGGCATTGAAGACAAGGTAGTTTTACAACCAAGCTTAGTTGATTAGGGGACAAGATCGTCTTAGATTAAGTTAAAGAAGTTAAGCTATTAGAGTTGAAATAGGGTAGATATTGAATTTCATTCGGAAATTTAGACCCAACAAGACAGGAAAGACACCTACTTCAAACGGGATGAATGCAGATGGCCAATTCACTATGAATGTAACATGTATAGAACTCATTATTCTCATGATTGTCACATGGTTCTCCCTGCTGTATGTAGTTTGCTTTATACATGTGTAATAAAATAAAAGTATTTAAAAAATTTAAAAATAAAAATAAAAAAAGAAGAAACCCAAATAGTCAAAAGTATTTTCTTGTTTATTTGTGTGTGCTGAGTGTTGTGTGTGTGTGTCTAGAGCAAAACAAGTCACTGAGTATCTTTTCTCACTGGCCTCTCTCTTGTCTTGAGACAGAGGAGGCTCACACTGAACCAGAAGCTTGCTGTTTTGGCCAAGCGGTTTGGCTGAGAGGCTCTAGGGGTTTCCTTGGCTCTGCCATAGCCTCAATTATTGGCTCCAAGCATGTGTATCTCTGCTCATCTTTATATGTGGGTGCTAAGGAATGAATTCAATTCTTCAAGTCCTCATGATTGCTGAGTAAGTGTTCTTAATAATGAACCATCTCTCCAGCCACCAATACATTTATTTTTGTTTTATTATAATTTATTAATATTATAATCTGATTGTAATCCCCTCACACTCATCTTCCTGTTCCCACTTTCCCTCCCCCTTGTCCCTTATTCCCTTTCCCTTGACCTCTGACAGGTGGAGTCCTCCTTCCCCACTGTCTGATGCACAGCCTATCAGGTCTCCTCTAGATAGCCTGCATCCCTTCCTCTGTGTCCCCACAGGGCCTCTCTGCCAAATGGCAGTGATTATATCATGGGCACCAGAGTTCATGTCAGAGGCAGTCAGTCCCCTGCTGCATCTGAACAGGGAGTCTAGGTTCTCTCCTTGTAATGTCCTAGGTTGTCACACCAGTTTGTGCAGGTCCTCCTGTGTCCAGATCCTCCAGACTTCATAGTCTCCTCGTGAAGCTCCTGATCCCCTTTTCCTCCCCCGTCCCTCCATCCCCCAGTTCTTCCATACAACTCCTAGCACTTTGCCCAGAGTCCAGCTGCAAGTCCCAGTATCTGTCCTGATTTCCTGTTGGGTAGAGTCTCTCACAGGACATCTATGTGGGGTTAATATCCACTTATAAGTAAGTATATACCATGCATATATGACAGGTCTGGGTTACTTCACTCACAGTGATCTTTTCTAGCTCCATCCACTTTCCTCCATATTTCAAGATTTCCTTGTTTTTAATAGCTGAGTAGTTTCCATTGTGTAAATGGACCACACTTTTTTTTATCCAGTGTTCTGTTGAGGGACATCCAGGTTCTTTCCAGATTCTGGCTATTTCAAATAAAGCTGCTATGAGCTCAGTTGGGTAAATGTCCTTGTTGTATGGTGGAGCATCTTTCAGATATATGCTCAGATATAGCTGGGTCTTGTAGTACTATTCCCAATTTTCTGAGAAAACAGCACAGGGAGAGTATTTAAATCAAGAAAATCAGAAATGAAATGGGAGACATAATGACAGACACGGAGGAAATCCAGAGAATCATTAGGCCTATATGCCACAAAATTTGAAAATCTAAATGAAATGGACAATTTTCTTGAAAGCTACCAATTACCAAAGTTAAATCAAAATCAAGAAAAGAACTTAAATAGTCCTATATCTCCTAAGGAACAAAGGTAGTCATCAAAAGTCTCCCAACCAAAACAATCCCAGGGCCAAGTGGACTCAGTGCAGAATTCTACCAGACTTCCAAAGTAGAGTTCATACCAATTCTTTTCAAACTACTCTGAAAAATAGACTCAGAAGAAATATCACCAAACTCCTTCTATGAGGCCACAGTCACCTTGATACCTAAACCACATAAAGACTCAACAAAGAGAATTTCATGCCAATTTCTCTTGTGAACATTGATGCAAAAATACTCAATAAAATTATTTTTAATTATTTATTTTTGAGATTATAATTTATTCATATAATTGTCTGTTTCCTTTTGTCCTTCCAAACTCTTCCATATATCCTTGCTTTCTTTAAAATTTATTGCCTTTCTTTCCATTAATTGTTGTATATTCATTAATGTACATCCATTAATGTACATGTATATTTATATGTATATTTTCCTAAATACACAAACATGGCCTCCTCCATCTGTGTAAGGCTATTTGCTTATTTGGATTCTTTAGGGATGACAATTTGGTATTAGATAACTGGTCAGGGTGTTGTAGGCTTTCTCTCCCTTCGGTCCCATCTACTTTAGCATGGCTATTGTTTTTCTTGTTCACTTCATATTTAGACAGATATGTTGCTGAGACTTTGTGGGTGTAGTTTCTGAAATTTCACAGCAACCTCCCTAATCTTCTGAGTCTTACGCTCTTTCCACACTCCCTTTTACAATGCTGTCCGAACCTTAAATGCAGGTGTTGTAATTAGATGTGTCCTTTGGAATTGGGCTTCAGAATTCTGTGTTTTGGTTGGTTGTGGTTTTCTTTGATTGTCCCCATCTGCTGCAGAGAGTTTTCTTTGATGACGGGTAAGGACTACACTATCTGTGAGTAGATGCATAGAAATTTACAAAGTTGGTCTAGAAAAGTGCCAATAAACAAAGTGGGAAGGAAGAACAGGGAAAATTTTGTAATATGGATTTATGGAAAAACCATAAGGAAACTACGAAATTAATTACAAAATAAAATTTAAAGTAGAAAAGAGTTTGAACAGAACTAGCAGTCTGAACGGATAAAGTACCTCTTAAGAGCAAAAGTTATTAAGCAAAAATCTCAATGCCAAGTGATAGGGCTGCCTTCATATGAGTTGGCCAAGGAGGTCCATGATGCCTCTGAAATAGTGTGCCATGCTGTCTTAGTTGGGGTTATAATTGCTGTGATGAAATGAGATAACCAATACAACTTGGGGAGGATAGGTATTATTTGGCTTACACTTCCCTATCACTGTTCATCATTAAAGGAAGTCAGGACAGGAACTCAAACAGGGAAGGAACCTGGAGGCAGGAGCTGATGCAGAAGCCATGGAAGGATGCTGCTTACTGGCTTGCTCTTCTTAGCTTGCTCAGCTAGATTTTATACTTTAGGATTACTACCCAAGGATGGCCCCATTCACAGTGGGCTTGGCTCTCCCTTATCAATCACTAGTTATGAAAATGCCCCACAGTCTAGCCTACATTCTGATGTTAAGGAAGCATTTTCTCAATTGAGGTTCCCTTCTCTCAGATGACCTTAGATTGCACCAAGTTGACATAAAACTATGTAGCACAGATATTTTCAATGCTACCAACTATCTACGTGAACTAGACATTAGTGAACTAAACATTAGGATCCTATTTCTAAATAAGCCCCCATTTTGATTAGGAGACCTAAAGATATCAAATTGAAGTTGAGCTAGAGCTTTCTCCATGCTGGTTAGACTTCACAGAGCCAAAAGGTGCTGTATGGTCTGATAGAGGAGGAGAGGAAGTCATCATTAGTCTTATTCAGCTGTGAATTCTGCAAGCCACACTACCAAGCTGCTGGTCAAGATATGCTCATGGCATGGCATAACTGTTATGGGAATCACTACCCACTTTCTGTGTGTATCTGAGGCTTGCTTTATAGAAAGAAAGGAATTCCTACTTGTAACTACACACTTGGTCAAAAACTTGTGATTGTGGAAGCAATGTACCCTAGAAAGGAAATTTGCTATTACTGTTTTCTAGATGGTCAGGTTGTGCCAATTAAACTGCCTCTTAAATATTGAGTTTTGTGTTTATATAGCCTTTCTCTCCTCTCTTTGATCATTGAATATTCTTTTATAAAATAGACTTCACGTTGCTGAAGAAGTTCATAACTGATTAAAGTGGTCATTGAATGCTCATCTATAAATAGGCCATCTATAGCATCCCATCTAAAGCTCAAGGAACACTGTAGAGGATGTGCCAGAATGTAAGGCCCAGAGGAAAGTGATGAGTGTTATATAATGTTGTCTTCTGGGTAAGGCATTGCTGTTGAACTAATAACTTAGCATCTCTGATTACCTACTTAATACTGTCAACATCACTTCATGGATAGAGGGCTCACGCACCCCTACTCTTCTCTAATGATATATAGGCAGTTAAGGTCTATTAGCATGAAAGGCTTATGAGACCTACCCTTTCTTGAAGATCTATAATCGTAAATGTTGCTGGATGTGGCTCAGACATTTTCTTCAGTTGGTGCAGGCACTGGTAAATTGCATATGCTTCTGTGAATTCTGGTAATTTCCTACCAAGGCTCACAGATGCAACTCCAATGACACTTGATGAGTCACTCATTCACTAAATATTATCTCAAGACATGCATTTAGAAAGAAGTTGAGAGAGGGCGGGAAATACAAGAAGGAAACAGAAGAGGTGAAAATGAACAAGGAGTATTGTGTACACTTGGAAAGTGACATAATGAACTCATAATGTATAACTGATCTAGAAGATGGCTTCAGCAGTTAAAGTCCCTTGTTGTTACCAAACCTGGTGACAATTTGATTTCAGGTCCTCACATCCTGAAAGTTGTCCCCTGACTTCCATTTTCAGAATTTGTTAAATACTATCTGTTTCTCTCTCTCTCTCCCCCTACCTCTCTCTTTCTACACACACACACACACACACACACACACACACACACACACACACAAATAGAACTACCATACGACTCAGCTACACTACTCCTTAGCAAAAAGAAAAAGGCTGTATCTCCCATATGCTCCTTTAGAATTCTAACTTTTAATGTCTCTACCTATGCATATGTGCAGAGGTATTTAGATATAGGACAAGAAACTAGAAAAGGGATAATTAGTGAGTAAAAGAGAAGCATCAAAGAAAGGAAAGAAAGAGTAATGGAAAGTTTGCTATATTCAAGCCGAAGGAGGCTGATGAGAGTAAAATGTACAAGAGATCTGGAAGAAGACAGAAAGGGTGGTGTCATAAAACATAACATATAGACTGCTAACTAAAACAATTTGCTTTTGAAAATCAGTGATTTTTTTACAATTTGTGCACGTTCTTGCCTGAAAAAACATGAAATAATACTCAAAGCCAAATGATGTACATTTTTTTACAAGTAATGCTTGTCTACAATACATTGCGTGGCAGAAAAACACGGCTTAGGCCACTCTAAAAAATATTTTCAAACTCTGCATGAAGGATTAAGTATGTTCCAGCTGCATGAATGTATCAAAATTTTAAAAACTAACTGAAGAAAGATAGGCAGCTGAGGAGAGCTATGAGCAGGAAAGGTGGTGTTCCTCAGGGAAGAGCATACCAATTGGCTATCCCTGAAAACATACATACAAGTAGCATTAATATAAATGCAATAGTTACTATTTAGGAATTTATATGTATGTACATATATGTATGCAGTGACAGTTAATGAAAAAGTGATATCATAAACATGAAAGGAATGAGGAAGGGTATGTGGGAGGGTTTGAATAGAAGATGAAGGGAATAGAGAAATGTAATTATAATTTAATCCCTCAAATTAAAAATAATACGTAATTTTAGGGAAAACATTTACATCAGAAAACATGTATACACCTATCTTTGTCATAAATAAAAATGGACAGTGTAGAGCAGGGAACAGGAACTTTAATTGTAATTATTTTAAATTAATTAAATTAAATGTCTCCCAATCTTTTACTAGCGCCATCTACTCTGCCCAAAATTCTAACCCAGTTTATTAGTGATAAAGATGATTGAAGTTATAATGTTATAGATATAAAATGAAATGTAGGGAATAATGGTGTCTGAAATGATAAATCTGTATCCATAATTAATGAAAATAAATATGGACTACACATTTAATAAAATGTTACTGAAAGAAAATGAGGTATTCTAGCATTCTAAAGCATGTGTGAATTCTTGGGTTCAAGTTGACATATGGTCAGTACACACTCTCCCATGTGTAAGGTCCATAAAAGCACCAGTTTCATGTGTCACACAGGTTTATATGTCTACATCCTCTCTAGAAACAATCTTGCCAACAGCAGATGTGCTTCCTAGTCAGACTTACACCTGCAATGCCATGTACAATAAGATGGAAACATGACAAATATCATATTGGCTTAGTGTGGAAATAGAAAGATCAACCACCTATTGTTAAAACTTCAATATACATTTGTCCCAACCATTGAATGGATTTACCCAAATATATTCTGAAGAATTTAGATCATATAAGTTAGATCCAGTTAAACCCATTTTGATTCAGCTTTCTTTTTAAGCTTATAAATACAATTTAACTTATTTTTGCCCTTGGAGAAGAGACTCGATTGAACTTGTATAATCAAACAAGGTATACTTGAACTAGAACAATATGTTTGGTGACTTAATACAGTTAGGTTGTGTCTATCATCCACAGGCATTTTATTTGAACACTGAGCTCTGAGAAAAGGTTGAGTAAACAAAGGTTTACAAAAGTCACTAAAAGTTCATGTTAACGATTGATTGTTCAGAGTAAGTGTGTGGAAGAAATAAAGAAAGGACTGCTAGCCTAAAACATGATTAGAACTCAGTTTAAGTAGCAAAGAAAATATTAAGGTTCTCTACGGGACTTGAGAACAATATAAAAATCACAACCTTGTCCTCAATTTCTAAAAAGCTTCAGGCAGTTAGTTATAAAATGTGTGAGTATCACCACTCACTTTGATTTTATGGTAATAAAAAAGTCATTAAACTGAAAAAACAGATTGTGAAAATGAAATCAAACTATCAACTGTCACCTCATATTTAATTGTGGTATGTTGTGATGTCTGTATATACATGTGTTTATAAAGATATATAATGTATGCATAATAAACCCATACATATATGTATGTATATATAGAGAGAGTGATAGATAGATAGATAGATAGATAGATAGATAGATAGATGATTTATATTTTAGGTATTCACACAGTACTTCATTATTATATCTCACTGAAGTGTTTATTATAAAGAATTAAATCTAAATATTTTAGTATAGTTACATAAAATTATTGAAGATAAATTACTAGTTTTTATTCATCTTAGAAAAATGTGCTTAATTGTATAAATATTAATGTATATCCACTATGTTTCTATTAAACATGGAAAACATCCATTAGTTTATGATATGTCTTCTTTGAGAATAAATAAAAGGGAAAATACAAGCACATAAAATCTGTATAGATTTAAAGAGCTACTGTGAATTTTCTAGCCACCAGTTACATCTCTTATTCAAAGAAAATAAACTCATTGTGTTATCAAATATGTCAATTTATTATTTTAGCCATGAGGGAAAATACTATTCCATGAGTGAATTCATGTCGTGATCCTTGGAGGAAAACATACAGTCAACATGATCTCTACACTACATTTTCAATATTTGTCCTTATAGTCACAGGTAAGTATAGTTTCACCCCTCAACAAGGAAACTTCCCTTTGTAGCAGACAGAGACCATTGTGGAAAACTACAAACAATTAAAAAAATCTGTAGAACTCTGTCCCAACTGATAACCTACAACATAACTGTTATAGCTAACACTCAGTGATCACTGCAGAAGACGACACAAAAATATTGCAAGACCCAAAGGAGCAGGAATTTTGTAGTGACATTATGTCTCCTAGAAATGTCAGAGAAGCTACACTGATGGAGTCTCAGCAAGAGTGTTGCTGAAAGAGGACCTGAACAATGATAATACCAAGAGACATAGTGACAGGGAAGGAGGGAAGCTCACAAGGCCTAAGCCTTAGACAAAGATCTGCAGGCTACTAAGGAATTTTGAGAGAGGGAGAAATAGTCTTCCCCAAGGAACAGTGCACCAACTGCTTAGCCAATATAAAATGGCCAGGCCTGAAATCACATACAATTGACTTAGCAGATTGTATTATACACACACACACACACACACACACACACACACACACACACACACGCACACATACATGCACACACATATATTAATATACTATAACAACAATTAAGAAAAACAGGCTATGAATTTGAGAGACCAAGATGAGGACAAGGAAAGGGTGGAAGGAGGAAAGGGAAGGGAGAAATGATGTAATTATATTATAATTTCAAAATATGTAGTAAAACTATCTAGATCATAAATTTTGCACTTTTAAAAGTTATGCCAAGAGTTTCAGAGATGGCTCAGTGGTTAAGAACACTGAGTGATCTTCCAGAACATGGGTTCAATTCCTAGCGCCCACACAGTGACTCACAACCATCTATAGCTATAGCTCCAGAGATTCTGGCCCCCGGGCACTACACATAAACATGGTACTGATGTAAACACAGACAAAACAATCCACATAAAATAAAGTAAATATTTTTTAAATGCCACATTGTTTTTCCTTGAGTTACATTCCAAAGATAGTAGTTATTATCCAAAATGATTTGCTCATCTCTAAGTCTCTAATACATACGGCAAACACTTTTTTTTTTCAGGGACTTTCATACAAATTTTCCCCACCGAATATCATGAAATGAAATTTTAATTTGTTTATCATGAAATTTCTAGGGAAATGCTTGAATTTTGCAAGGGTTAAAGAATAAATTATGGGACTGTAGAGATGGCTCAGCAGTAAGATCACTGTTCATTCTTCTAGCGGTCCTGAGTTCAATTCCCAACAAGCACATCGTGGCTCACAACCATCTATGTAATCTAACGTGAACTGTATACATAATAAACAAATACGTCTTTTTAAAAAAAGAATAACTTTCATGTACCAAATAATTTAGCTTAGTCAGTTGTCAAACAGCAATATTTTTCTCTCCATGAATATATGTACATATATTATAAGTTTTCTGTTTTGCAAAGCTGCTTAACAGCTAGACGTAGAGTCATTATGTCATGTGTGTTAGTTTCCCACTACAGAGGCTATTTCATGTTGGTCAGAAACAAGATAGAGAGCATCCTAACATCCACTACACTTCTACACAGTGACTCCTCCTCTTGGGCTTTGTCTCTTAAACATCCCAAGCTTAGTTTTCAGACTTGGACATGGCAGCCACAGCAGCTTTATTTCCAGACTTTCAAGACATAAACCCCAGGTGATACTTATCACAATCTTGAAATCACTAAATTCCTAAGTATTTCACTCAGCTTGTGTTGTCTAAATGGCATGCTTTGTTACATAACCAAAATAGCCATATCAGCAATGAGAAATAATGATGAGTTCTATCTCTACCCAACCATGTGTATGCCACAGAGCTGAGGGCCAGATGCTGCTCTTGCTGTTGTCTTCTTAGTCACTCAGCCAATGCTATGTCACATTACTTTTTATTAATGTAGTTTCTTTTCTTTATGAAACATTAACTATTTCAGTAATTGACTTCTATGTAATAAATCACTTCACAACCTTAAATGTGGCTTCACAATATCATACTATTACATCATGTTTCAGTGTGCAGGTGTACTGAGCATCTTCACTGGGTCACTCTAACTCAGATGTTCTCCTGAGGTTGCATCCAAGGTGTTAAGAGAACTTGAGGCATCTGTCAACATCACTGGAATGAAGGGGTTCTCTTCCAATGTCACAGGTATGGTTCTTAAAAAAAAAAAAGCATGCTCACCTCACATTGATCATCTGCTGCCAACCACATGACAATTTTTTATAAGCATCCCAGATCTTAGCATCTGGCTCTCTCAGAATGAGTTATCACAGAAATGCAGACAGGGAAGAAGAGGGAAATTGGAGACCATAATGGAAGCAATATCCTTTACACAATTTAATCTGAAAAGCAGCAGCTCATTATTTCTGTTAAATATATTGGCTAAGTGTGTTACTGTCTATAAGACAGACACAAAGAAACAATTAAGCCATAATTGGTGAATATCAAAGAAATTATCAACATATCTTTAAAATGTACACCTTGAAAAGTGTGATAGGTATTTTCATAGAAAACACTGCACAGTGAACTTGACTAAATTTCACACAACAGTACCACCAATTATAGCAACGCCCTGTGAGGCAGTGATAGCATTATGCTGGGACAAATACTGACCAAAATTTCTCAGTCATGTCAGCACTGAGTACATTTTGTTGTTGCCATTAACCTCCATTTACTTTCTCCTACCTCCTGAAGACAAATTAAACTACAAAACTATTTCTCTAGCCATGTAACCTCATTTTATTTTGCTGAGTAAAAGATTGATAAGTTTAATCATAGATTACATTACTTTAAGTTAAAATTAGTACACATAAAATGTTTACTTTGTTTCATTCTAACGCTTGGCTTTGAAATGGTTACTCTTTCTTCATTTTCTACTCAATTGGTTCTGGAGTCAAATTAGAGACACATTCTGAGTGGTTCCAGGAAGGTTAACTGTTGGGAAAATACTCTTTTCGGAGTGGGCAGCACTCCCAGGGGTACTGTAGATAGAAAGAAGTCCCAGGAAAAACATGCTGCTGGCACGCCTGCCTACACTACTTGCTATTTGATTTGTCCATCCTGCGCTGTGGTCACCTGCTCTGCTAGAAGAGCTCGGCTCCTTTGTCCTTCCCGTGTGGACTGAAGGGAAGCAGAATTGCAGGGATCTGCAAGGCCCAGCACCAGATTGAAACTGCTGCAGCGCTCTGCAAAAGTGTCTTTTATGTGAAAGTCAGATCTCCTTCTCCACTTAACGGTGGAGAATGTCCTGTCCATCGGCTAGACTGGCTAGGGGTTCGAAGTTTACTGCCTATATTTTCCTTGCCTGGTGCCATAGTTTGAGGAGGACCCCAGGGCCCCTACCTGCCTGTAGTTTTCCAGGACCTTCTGGATCCCTGGTGCCCCATATTGGACCATGTCCCTTGGATGGGGAGGCCTGGTGGCACTCAGAGGAAATATAATAAGTCACCAAAAAGAGACTCGATACCCTAGAGCATATACAGGGGGAGGAGGTCCCCCTCAGTCACAGACATAGGGGAAGGGAGTAGAGGGGGAAGCGGAAGGGAGGAAAGAAAGGGAGGATACAAGGGATGGGCTAACAATTGAGATGTAATATGAATAAATTAATAAAAAAAAATTTTTTAAAAAGTGTCTTTTATTCACCTGGTGTAATTGTCATCTAACAGGCTAAGGTGAATATCTGACATTTTTCTAGTTTCAGCTGGCTGGCTCAAATCAGCTGTTCTGGGTCAAAACTCCTCTCCATGCTGACTGACTCAATCCAGCTTCTTTCAGCTTCCGTCTGAACTGATCTGATTGGCCTCAAACTAACTCTAGCAATCTGTTCTAATCTTCTGGCTCCTTCTCATTCTCTAGCTCATTCTGCCTTCACCTATGTGAGGTTTGTTCTTTCTTCAACCTCTCTCAATAAATCTCTCCCCGCTCCTTCTCTCTCTCTCTCTCTCTCTCTCTCTCTCTCTCTCTCTCTCTCTCTCTCTCTCTCTCTCTCTCTCTCTTTCTCTCTTGCTCTCTTAAGTCACCCCCTTATTGGTCTGTTCTCATGAGAGTTGGACTGTCCTAGTGTCCTATCCTGATTCATTCTGACAAATTTTTCTCTGATTCACCACTTGGTCTGCTGCTCATTTGGATATCACTTTCAAACATGGTTGCTGCCTTCTACAAACTAACTTACCTTCGTTTGTTCAGATTAGAGGTCTGCATAAAAGGCTTGTCAATATTCTAGGCAGATCATATTGTAATCCAAAGTGTGTTTGCATTCCAGCCAGATCACATAGACCTACATAGTCTTTGCATGTGATCCTTTACCAGAGCAGTCATGTTGCTGTATTAAAATTCCTCTACAGTATCCAGACTTGCGAACTAAGAAGCTATGAGATCTCACAGACTCCATCTTATAGACAGTCATTATTAGACTATCCATCCCTTATTACGTAACCCAGTCTTAGAAATCCCCTCTTATGATACATAATAATTCTAATAATTCTGTCCCTGCAGAGAACTCTAATACAGCTATCGTTCTTGATTTCATTTATTTTTATTTTATATTTATTTCACTATTCATGAACGTTTAAATTTCATTATACTTTTATTTTCACAGTAATGACTATAAGAAATTCAGCTTCTTTTTCTCTGTACTAGCCTTCTGTTTTGTTTTTATGGCTACACTGTTGCTCTGTTTGATAGGCTAGCTGCTTTGTGATCCTGTTCTTTGCTGTGCAGTTCTTAATAATTTCATACTGGTTTTGCAATCTTGAACTCTTCTCTGTTATTTTATTTTCAGTTTGACTATATGGTTTTATTTGATATCAGATAAAAACATGTACTAATTTTAAGCCTGGGTTTTGAGAGGTCTCCTGTGTTTCTATGAGCTCTGCTATCTCTCTCTTTCCATGATAAAAGCACGTCTCGATGACCAGATGGCTCAGGATGAAGATTGGGAACAGGAGAATGAACTCAAAGTGCCTTTTTTAAACTCCTAGTTTAGTTTTCTTAGTCAACACTTAGATGTGACCATGAGAAAAACTAAGATTGGTAGAACCATTCAGGAGAAGATACCTTACCTTTGAAGAGCACAACAATTGCTAGTTTAAGCCAGTAAGGCAGGACCATGTGTTTGAACAAAGCATCGTCTCAATTTTAAGTGACATCTTAGCACCTATGAGGCAATTGCTAAATTTATTCAGTTCTCCTTATTCTCTTTCTTGTCTCCCACTTATATTATTTCTTTATTGCAAATTAGAATATACACAGTGTTCTTCCAAATGCCCCCCCCGCCTTTACTTTAATATTAGATTTATTAATTGCTACATATTTAATTTGCTGCCAGTCATTGGATATAGCTTTTTCAATGATATCTTGATTGGATGAATCTCCCCTTGTGATACACCTGAGAACTTGTTCTTCAATACAAATTAACCTTAACTTCCATGTAAACACTGTTCTATTGCTTTGAAATACAGTGCATATTTATTATAATTCCTGACTTGTTTACCTTTTTGTTTGTTTGTTTTGTTTAGCTCATCTTTTTATAAATGAACAAATCAGACCTCTCTTCCTCAGCTGGAATAAGAACAGGCTGAAGGGTCCATTTTGTTTTCCACTGTGTGCCCCCACGGAGCAGAGGTGGAAACTGAGTCAGAGCACAGTTGTGTCAGCCTGTAAGCTTCGCAACAATGACAGAGAGGCCTGAGAAAGTTCTAGTGTGCTGGTATGTTCTACCCATGTGATTATGATCAGCATGTTAATTTCTCTTCCTTCAGTCAAAAAGGAAAAAGAGAGAATAAAAGTGACATTCTTTTAATATCCAACTGTTAGGGCTTTCAAAGGAAGCAGAATAAAAGGAAGAAATAGAGTGCAGTGTAGGGAGAGAAAAGTGCACAGTGCTAATGAAATGAAAGCTGCATTCCAACATGGAAATTAGCAAGGAGCAAAAATGGATGACAGCCAAAACTCATTTGAGCTTCCTGCGTCTGCCTGCACACCACAAACAATGATTCTGACTGGAGAGATAGTATGTGTGAGCGCTAGTCTCATTGCTGTCAAAGAGAGATGTGGATGATAACTCAAAAGACACACATAATGGGGATCTCCTAAAGTTCAACAGCACATAGGACTGAAAAATCCCCCCTTCTGTTATGTTAATGAAAAAAATGTTAAGTCCAAGGAGGAAAGAAAGTACTCAGTTATACTCAGTTATATTTTATGATAAAATTCTAAATATAAAATGGATACTTGTGGTAATTGATAATGATAATTAATTAAGTAAATCTACTTTAATTGTATTTTATTACATTTCTCACTTTGCAGGCATATCTAACCTGTGACCTGTATGCCACATGTGAGCATTGATTGCTATCAATGGAGCTCAAAATCAAATTGTGGACTTATTTTAAACAGGCTGCAATATTGTTTTGGTTTTCTCTGAAACTCAGTTATATGGGACTAAAGTACGAATTTGTAGATGACAATGTCGTGATGTAGTTGTCAAAAGTTTGGGCTCTTTAAAAAGAAAAGAAGAAGAAGAAGCACAAAAATGTAGAAGTAACTTTAACTAAAATTACTATTAATTGTTGGGTTTCTAAAATAGTGAGACATGTGAGTATTTAAAAGTCCTTTTAAGTTTCTTTTTTATTCACTAGATACACACTAAGTACTTCAAACATTTGAGGGATTATTTGGACATGATGTAGAAACAGCCTGACTAAGCTTGTTTCTTAAACTTGGTGGAAATTTTATAGAAAATGAAGAAAATAGAGAATACAAAATATCACATATAGGAATACTGGTGTAAGTATAACAATATTATGGCCACAGAGAATGCCCTTAGGATTACCAGGGATGCTTGTTCTTGACAGGTTCAGTTATAGGCGAACATTGTCCTTAAAGGACAATCTAAAGGAAATTATTTTAAATTCACGTAGATGTGGATTTAAGCAATGAGTCTTCTATTTCTACTGTTTTAAAAAATTCTAAATTGGTTTGATTAAGTCAAACCATGTTTTTTTCACTGTTTAATAATTGTTGTAATGTTTTATTAGATTCACATTGCAATGAATTGTGTTGACACACACAAAGAACCTAGAATTCCTGATTCTTACAAGGCCCTTATTATTGTCCATTTCCAAGGTTATTAAAGGAAAAATTTTATAGTGTTAGAGCAAAATAGGAAAGGCATATGATATTATGTCGATCCCATGTAATTCATTGCACTTATTAAAATAGAATATGCTTACTATTACATGTTTTAAGAACAGGCATTTCGGAGATGAGCACAGTAAGAATTTATAATGTACAGTTTAAGTGTAAACTGGAGAAATAATTGTAACAGTTTGAGCTCGGTGAGCTTCAGTATTCTATTCAAATATCCCCAATTCTTTACATTCCTAGGAAGTAATAGCATCTCCTTTAGGTTGTGAACTGCTACAAGCTGAAGGTGATGCTTTCTCTTGCTGGCTCAGTAAGTGATACTAGAGCATATTCAAGATTGTGTAGCCCTGTTGCTTCATTTCCTCCTATTGCATATGTTCTAGACTTATGAGTCATCGGCTGCATGTTCTGGCAGTGTGTCTACGCTAGCTGTATCAGTACCATAACACATCAATTGAGCCTAGCAAGTGACAGCTCTAGAAACTTGGTCTAGGAGGAAGTACAGATCTGTCAGCACTGTTAGATCTGTAGCACAGCTTGATGTGTTGTCAGAAAGACCTTTAAGAAGTGTTTGTGTTTTACTAAGGGGCACTGAGCAGAAATCAAGCTGACAGACACAAAATATGTTCAAAATATCAAACTTTGTGTTAAAAGTAGGTTACACACTAGGTAAGGAGGCGAGAGGAATAAATAGCACTAATCTGGAAGCACTGTTAGACCTTTAAAGCCAGTGGAAGTTGTTGATGTTTGTTCAATAGTATGGCCTAATTTTTTATTAGGCTTATAATTATTACGGCAGTATTATCTAACCTGCTTTTACAATCAATAAAGACATACACACTTGATGTATTTTGGAATAGCCTATTTTCACCTTGGGCAAGGCAGACATTACCTCCTAAGCTATCTTCATTTACATCTAAGCCTCCATCCCATGCCATCTGTGTCTAATAATATCGACTTGATTTACCTCCCATCCGTAATCCCCAAGTACTTGCCAAGGCTGTTCATTTGGGCCACTTCTCTCATGTGGTACTTCAGAGCTCCTCCTCTGGGCCCACACGGCTCCTTCCTATCCAAAGGTGATTCTCCTTCTTCTTCCTCCTCCCTCTGGTCTGCTTTCCCTTCCCAAGATGCTCTCTGCTAAAAGGCCTCAAGCCTTTGCTCTGCTCCTTCCTTCTGCCTTGCCCAGGTGTAGGCCTTTTATTTGGAGAATTAGGGAGGCAAAGTTGAGGGCAGCAAATAGATCCTGTGCCAGTAATTAGCATCAAAATACACAGCATCAGACTGCCCTCCAACAGAAAGTCACCCAGGGTACCTGCAAAATGTGACCTCATGTAGATCCTGGTCTGGAGAAAATGAGCCACTTCAATGATAATAAACTCCTAATGATGAGGGGAAAAAATCACCTAATATGCTGACAACTTAATTCTATGAAGGGTCTGTGTGAGATAAGGTAAGAGTCTAGATTGATGAAAACAAAACAAGACAAATCAGAACAAAAAAATTACAAAGCTGCCTGGATTATCATGTTCCCTCAGCCACAAATCCTTGTGATATAAAGAATTATCTGCAAGAGTACCTACATAACTAAACTTTGAAAATCATCCTTCTTTGTATTTCATTCATACCATTTATTTAGTTCACTTAAATCTGCATGGCTGTGTCCATTTTTAACTTTTTAGTTAGTATGAGTGGCCAAACTATGATGCCTAATAACCTGCTATTTAACTTATATTATTGGAAAAATATTTTTTCATTTAAAATACTTCACTTAATATTTACATATGAATATAATGTGATTTGATCATGTCCTTCTCTGTCCTCTCCTATTACTCCTCTATTTCTTCCACCATTTTTCCTTATTTTTGACAGAAAAAATCAGTCACTCTTTTGCATGTTTTGTGTCTATACAGTTGGTCTCACATTGGCCTGATGAAGTCTAAAATAGTCTTTTTGAATATGATTAGCATAACATGAATTATTGAATTTGAAGTGCTGGAGAGATGGTCTATGACCATTGTAACTCTAGTTTAAGGGCAATTAATGCTTTCTTGTGACCTCTGCAGGCACCAAGCATGCCTATGATGCAGACAGCTGCCAAACACTCACATGCATAAAATTAAACAAAATAAAATTTAAAAATAAATAAAATATTGATTCTTTAAATGTCTTTTTGTTATTTATATAGAATATGTTTCATTCTTTTGACATTTGAAAACTGAAAACTTTGACATATAGGAAGATCAAGATGTGTTTGTTTTTTATTGGTCAATACCATACAATGCAGATATAAAAACTTCACAAAGGAGAGAATAAAAACCATAAGATTAGACTTTAAAAAAGAAACTATAAAGGAGTTCTGCCTTGTTTTTCTTTATAAACATTTTGTTTATCATGTTTATGAATGGTTTTTATAATTAGGTAATCATCTAAAAAAGGCTTGAGACTCCACAGATATCCGTAGAGATGCTATCTTTTCTTGAAATGGATAAAATATGGAAAGGAGGTCATGCAACTCTGAGGAATGTATTCAAAATTATAACTTATTTCTATTATTTTATTTAAGGACCTCAGAATCAAGCCCAGGCCTCTGTACAAGCTAGTCAAAATATACTAAATTCCCAGACTCAATTCCTTTTAAATGCCATTCTGACATAGCGAGTGAGATGATCATGCCAACCAATTTGTAGCCAGATGATGGAACTTTTCAAAAAGAAGCAATCATTTAGACTAAATTAATAGCTGCACACATCACAGTATATTCCAGGAAGGTGTGTGGTATATTTTCAACTTTGCTACAAGAATTCAGTGTGCAATGATATAATAGCATATGCATAGAGCCACACACTCAAAGTAGCTGAAAGCTCAGCATCATGCAACCTGGACTGGCCTGACATTGGGTCATAGCATGCATCTCCTTAGTGTGCATTTGTTTGGGGACAGGTGATGATCAATTTTTTGCCAACTTGGTAATCTATAGTACTCAGATTCTATGTTACTACATTTCTTATCTCTGTCATCAAATATCTTTATAGATATAAAGAAGCAACTTCAGGGTGAGTTATTTTGGATAACAATTTGAAAAGGAATAGGGTTCACCATGACACCATGACAAGGGACATTAAAGATCCAATTCCCTTTCTCCTGATAAAACCTATAGAGCAAGCACCTGAAGTTGCAGGAATGCCCCTCCATGATAATGAGGTATCTCAGTACCTTAGCCCTTCATCCAGTGACCTTTGCCCTGGATATTCTTAACACCTCCCCAAAGTTCTATATAAGTCTCCTTCACCCTGAGTAAAATTGATCTACCTCCCCCCATCCCAGAAGGTTATTTCCATTTTTTGCTCATGGGCCACCAAACCCGCAGTTGATTGCTTCTGTTTCTTTGGTCCTCAGGACCAGTGGTCAACAACCCCCAGGAAGAAGGGAGAGTCCTGCTCCAACATCAAAGGCTCTAATAACCTTTCAATGACTAACACTGCTCAAAAGCCCCAGGTCTATCTTCATTGTCAGTACCTGTTACAATAAAATTATTAAAACACCACATAGCTAAACATATAATGGCACCAAATAAATAGTATCACTCCAAAAAAAAAAAAAAAGAGTGCAGTCATAGCAAGGAAAAATCAGATCAAAGTCAAATTAAAATTTAGGAGAGAAAATACCAAACCCTACATCTCTGTGTTCAGTTTATAGGACCTTTAATGGCAAAATGTCTCCCACCTTTCTCATATAAAAAAGAATGGCCTAGGATTCTGGAAGTAAATGTCTACATCATGGAAAAAGAAGCTCAAATCAAATCATCAGCACATTGTGAATCACCATTGCGCTTTTGAGACCTTATCTCATGTTAGTATGGTTCCTTCTTGAGATTTAACTCTTGATTGAGTTCCAGACCACTCAGTGAAGTAATTTATATTTAAATTCAATCCCATATTATAACAATGTTAGCACATAAGTTATATCATGAAATTTTCCTTAAAGAAGAGGAAACCGAGGCATAGAATGATGAATAATAAAATGTAAGTGTTCTTCAGATTATTATGCGTGTATTCTTACCTTTTTAGGTTTTTTCCCCTTTCACATTTATTCTTTAATGATTAGTACCTTGTCCATTCCCCAGGTAGAATGGACACTTCCCAAAGCAACCACAATGGGCGATTAGACACTTTCAGCTAAACCATAATCATCATGTACATCATAAGGCTTATAATGTCTCTTATGGTTTTTTTAATTTCATTTTTATTATTTTACCTTTAGGGATTAAAAGAACTCTATCAATGTTAAGAATAGCCTTTTAAAAGAGCTACATCTCCAATTCCTATAATAAAAATTTTCCCTACCAAATGTATGAAATGTAATAACTAAGTATACTCAGTGGCTGAAGACTTAGAGAAGTAATCCTGAGCTTTTCATCAAGGGAAATGTGTTCAGAGTGAACATTGGGGAAGTGTAACTCAAGTCCTACAGTGGTGGGAAGATGACCAAAATACAATAATCTATGCAAAGTGACAATTTTAAACACAAACCTGAAAACAACTATCAGTGCTTAAACATTACTTCTTTAAATCCTGTGTCCTTGATCAGTTTCACATCTTTCCAAACACACAGGAACATTTCTATGTTATGTAAGTATAGGCTAGACTAAATTGAAGACTGGTTCATTGGTTGAGTGTGGCAGTACTCACTTTTCCCTCAGTGCACTAGGTTATATGTGGGAATATTTCAGTCTAACACAAGAAGAAAAACTTTGGTATACTTAAGCTAGCTCATGCATAGCAGTAATAAATTATGCATTTGTACTTGGCATATGTTTATTAAATAATTAATTTAGTTTAAATTTTGTCTAAGTATCTTTCCCCAATAATTTATGAAAATATGACAATGAAATGAAATATACCAAAGTCATTTCCTTTTCTTCCTATCTTTTCCATCTTTGCAGCTCCAAGAGATGATACTAGAAGGCTTGAGATTTACCAAAGATGTTATTAATTTATTCTGTGTTATGTAACTGTGTCAGACTAGATAGAACGTCTTATGTGAGCAAATGCATGATTCATATGTTTAAGAGCTCTGGGAACTTTCTAACAGAGCTCTGTTTTTTAAGAAGAAGAATATTAGATGCCCCTCTCCTAATCCCTTCTGTTTAATAATGCTTCAGACACTTTGGAAAACGCTTTCATATTGAGATCAAGTAGGGTTCCCCTGTAGTCTACTTTAAATGTCTGGATCCACAACCCTTAGAGTTGGTAATGAGTTTCTGATCTTCATTTTCCTTGAGATGACTTGGCAAGCTGACCATAGAGAAAATTTTAAAGAAGTCTCCTTGAGCCTTGGTAAAAGGGCAAGTGCAGAGCACACTTATCTTTGCCTTGTTTACACTCTGCCATAGATATGCACTTGATAATCATCTTCAATTAGCACCTGACTGTGCCAAAGTCACAGCTGTCCCTAAAGCACCACCTCTCTCTCTCTCTCTCTCTCTCTCTCTCTCTCTCTCTCTCTCTCTCTCTC
>OU015743.1:150599642-150615156 GCA_907169655.1 Acomys percivali
CTCTCTCTCTCTCTCTCTCTCTCTCTCTCTCTCTCTCTCTCTCTCTCCTGAACATATTAGCCATCAGCTTTCCATTACACAGATTGGAATTAGGTCTATGCACCTGTGATGAATTTGCAGCTCATCATACAGGAAGGACTTGTGTCCAGCTGCAGTTAACCAGCTCCTTTCCCTTGGCACTTGCTTACTTCAGGTGGCTTCAGCTCTACAGACACACTGTCCTGGCATTTCTTGTTTGTGACACAGAAGAATGTGGCACAAAATTGTTTTTAAATGAAATAATATTTACTATAATTTACAAGTCCACTTTCTTCTAGACAACTCTTCTAGTCATTGGGATTATTAAAAATAAAGTTTGGTTTTTTTTTAAAGTAATTTATAGGAAAAAGTGAAAATTATAGAAAAATAACTCATTTAGATCACATTGAATTTCTCCTCTTAGTAGGAACTTATATTGTATGATGCATATTAAAAGTTCATAGACTTCTATCAACTATTATTGATAATTAAAGTCCATGCTGTTTTCTGACTCTACTCCTCCTGGTAGCCTTTTGTTGTTATTGTTTCAGAACCACACCCAGGCTTTCCTTGGATGTAACAATCATCTATTTTTTTCCTGTTTCTAGAAGTCTTGCCAGTTTTCAGTGACATTTATCAGATATTTTATATGATGTTAATTAAATGGAATATCTCTGGTGTTATAATTAGACATTGGTTACATGTTTTGGTGACGAAAAAGACAAAGTACCATTTTCAGTATATATAGCCTGTGTATATGCTACGAGCCATTTCTCCATTGTTAAGATATGTACAACAATTATTTTATAATCACCATAGTTTATCATAGGGTAGGTAACCTATTGACTTTATAATTATACCTGCTTTAAAGATGAGGAGCAAAGTCGTGGAACTTGATCCCAGTTACTGGTAGACTTGTCTGGGAAAATCTGTCATCCTACCATTAAGCTAAGTATATAAAAAGTGGAATTTAGAGTTAAAGTGAAGATGCTGAAAATTTAGACAGATAATTGTTTTCATGATCTGGAGCTTCCCCTTTCCCTTTTCCTTCTCTTCTTCCTCTGCCTCCTCCTTTTCTTCATCATCCTCCTCCTCTTTTGTTGCTCTCCTCCTCCTTCTCCTCTTCCTCCTCCTCCTCCTTCTTCCAGAATGAGAAAGGAAGGTAAATGCACCAACTGGACCTACAGATGTCATTACAGAATTATTGCAAAAAAGGGGAAGTTATAAATTGTATTTCTCAGTAATAGACTGACAAAGAAATCAGACATACCTCTTAAAGTCAGTAACTGTTGACCTGAGTAGACCTTACCGATTTATAAAACTTATTTATTAAGCATACCTTATTCAAACTTATGTTGTTACTTACCTAAATTTTCCTAGAAGCCTGATGTTGAGCAGTTATCAAAAATAGAAGTAACTAGACATACATGTCTAAGTCAATTTCTGTGAATCTGAGTATACATTGATAGCCTTAAAAATTTATAAACACTATTTATTAAATATATGTTCTTCCTTCTTGAAAATTCTTAGAAGCCTGGTGTTGAACACGGCAAAAGCATTTGTGGTTAGGTATAAATCTTCAAATAAACTTATGTTAACTTGAGTAGATGTTAGGAACTCATAAACATATATTATTTATTAAATATATGTTGTTCTTTATTTAAATTATCTAGAAGTCTCGTGTTGAACGGTTAGAAAAGACATAAGTACCTAGACATACATCTCTAAGTTAGTTTCTGTTAATGTGAGTAATCTTTATAACTTTAGAAATTTACCATCATATAAAAATCCATAGTAATCTAAAATGGTTTGAGACCTGCTGTCATCTCCTTAGTCTAAAAGGATATATAATCATAAGCAGAGGGCTCAGCAGGACTAAGGATCTTTATAAGTGCTGACTTTGTTGGTTTATACCATGCAGTCATTGTAATCAAATGGTGGCGAAGCTGCATGTATTCTCATCTTACTAAAGACGGCTGCCAGTTATCCAGTTGCTTCTGTCTTGATGAAGTAAGTAATCAGCCTAGCTAGAGGGAAGTCACATGGTTGTTATTTAAAATATTAATTTTCCTAGTAGATTGATTTTTAAACAGTTTGATTTCAAGCTACATATACTTGAGATGACTCACATAGATAGCAAGTTGGAGCAAATTAAAATTATCTATGTATAGAGGTAAGTAGAAAAACCTTAAAGATAAGGGACTTTTGAAAGTGTAGAGCAGAGTAAGTTTAGATATAAGAGATTTGAGGACCATTTGTTTGTGCAGAGGCAGAAGATGCTACTATGTGAAAGAATTTGAAAATCAAGCATGCCGATTTTTTTTTTTTTTTTTTAGCCATTGATTTGTACCGAGGCCAAGGTGTTTGTACTCCAAGGAGAAGAGAGGGGAAGGTCTCCAAACAAAACTTCACAAGGTCAGAGGCTTCCTATAAACTCCAAGAGGGAGAAGAGAGAGAGCAGAGTGGCCCTGGAGGGTTTAGAGAAGAAAGAGAAATGGCAGCTCCCAGAAGAAAGTGAGGGAAAGGGTTCCAGTGAGCTAGAAAGATGGTTCCTAAGGAAGTTGTGGAATTACAGGTACCTCCTAGGAGAGGAAAAGGGTCACGGTGTATTGCAGGAAGGAGCTGAGAGGGAACAGAATCACAAAGTATCATAGATGAGAAAGTGTCTTTAATAAAGAGATATGCCCATGTGGAGGGATAGAGAGATGCCGTGTAAAGTAGGCCAGAGCTGAGAGAGATATTTATGGAGTAGACAATGAGACGTGAATGGTTAGAAAGTGGGATGAGGGAAGTAGACTCCAGAATTTGGGGTTAAATTTGGTGGGTGCCAGAGGACAGCAGAAACAAATGATGAATACATACATTAGTAGAGTCAAACCAGCAGCTTGTTTTGGAGGGGCTGAGTCCCTTGAAAGGGGACTCATGTATGCCACTCCTGTGGTTTCAGCGCCAGGTGAACTAATCTATGAAATGAGGACATGGCATTCCTAGGTAGGAATGAGATTGTTTACTGTAGATATGGAGGAGAAAAGAGCCAGCGGTATCTGGAAGAGTCCAGACTAAACTGGAGAGGAGAGAAGGAGCTAGATAGTGGGAGAGGAAGAAACCAGGAGCCAAGAAGCCGGGAGGGAGCCAGGATATGAAGACATCAGAATATCCCAAATTGATGGGTTATATAATCAAGAGAAGCTGGTAGAAGAGGACCAGCAGTCCAGTCTCTGAGCTGTGGACCTTAGAATAGGTGGCAAAGTATATTGGCCAGGATGACTCTTCAATGGGTACTGAGAAATGCTGGGAGAACCTGGCAGCCAGGTCTATTTTGATATGCTAAATAGGCATCTCAGTTAGCCATTTGTCCTGATTTTGGAACTAACAGCATCCTCACAGTAAAATCAATACCTGGAAGTCAGGACATTTAAGAGTATTGGCCATGCACAGAGACAACTAAAGATGGTCACTTTATTAAATTATTATCCAAAGACTATGGATTTTCATCTTTGTCTGTGACACATATGCTAGAGTTAGAAAAATGTTTAAGATATCTATTAATTGAATAACTAAGTGGATAGCTGTATCAGACAGTCCCAAATTGAAGCAACATATTCTGAAATCCCAACTCAGCCATGAATGCAACCAGGAAATGTATGTGCTATCTCTAGGGTGCCATGCTATTCCTTGATGTGTATTATTGATAACAGTGCAAGAGCAAACTCTTTAAGTTCTTGAAACTGTCTCTACTCAACAATTTGACTTTTGATATGTTTGATACTTTATGAAGAATTACATTAATGGCCACTGTGTTAATGTAATTGTGATGTTCCTATATAATAGATTTCAACCCTGTGGATTACAAAGACTCACTAAGAAATCTGAAATTAAGAAAAATAATACAACAGAATAAATTGGAATAGGCATTATGGAAGAACAAATTAATGAGACTATTACAGAAGATCTAACTATTTGAAATGAAGAGGCTTTTATTTTTGCAAAGAAACACCACTAAGTATTTAAATTGAATACACTCAAATATCCAAGAATCTTTTAAAGGAGATTTTCCTTAAACAGTGAAGAACTATCATAATAGGCATCTCTTACAGTGTTTTGGAGGTCGCCATTGCACCATTTTTTATTGAAAGGTGATAGCATCGGTTTTGTTTATCTTTTTTTGTCTGACTATTCAAGGTATGAATTTCTGGAAATTTCTCTTCTGTTCCAAACTCAAACTGACGTGTGATCCCTCTAAATGAGTCAGAAGCAATGAATTCATTTCTTTTTATTCTACCCAGAGGTTTGTGAGAGAGTGGAACTACAGTCATTGCTCTTCCACTGTTCTGAATATGGGTAAATTGAATTCATAACCCCCCACTGTTCCACACTTCCGTGGCCCTGCCCCTTAGAAGCAGCACTCAGGAGCTCTTGTTTTGAGACTGTTCTTCCTGCATTCAGATTCAGCTTCAGCGGGGGACGGAAGAAGCAATTTTCAGATTCCATGGTGGGCTGGATTAAATTACTCCACAGGCCATATGTCTCACAGACCTACTAGACTGGATTAAGTGTTTGCTTCCTCTTTGCACTGGAATATTTTTTTCATAAAAGAAAGAAAATGTTAATGCAGACCTAGTAGGGGAGAAAATGACAAACAGACAAACAAATTGGCTTAGCAAAAAAAAGCATCCTTAGTATTTCCTCTGCTGCACGGCAGCCAAGACTAGATACACTTGGCAATAACAGGTTGAAGCCAGCCTTTCTCTCTGGATTAAATAGCTACTAATATGTGTTGCACGAAGAATTAAGAGTGATCACTGGACATTTGGTTTGCTCTTAATTCCATTTCTTCATCATTACCTTTCATTGTTTACTTAAATTGTGAAAATATAAAAACAGAAATCCAATGTATTTGAATTTGGGTTTGGGAGGAAAATATGATTAGTATTTTAACAGTCATGGGTTGTTATCTTTTAATCAGGAAAATATTTACACAATATTGAATACTCGTAGTGTTTATTTTCTGTACTAATTGGTGAGTAATATAGCTATGTCATGATGAACTGTAAATAATAGTGCTGGGTTTTTGTTTTTGGCTCATGTATGAGAGACAGAGACAGAAAGAGACAAAAAGAGACAGAGAGAACGAGAGAGACAGAGACGTAGTAAGAGGATTATATTTATATGTTATGTGTTTAATTACCTAATCATCTTCAAAAGCACCCTGCAGTTTGTTCTGTTACTTCAGAGATAAAGAATCTCTAGATTAAATATGACATGTGATGGGCAGGGAAGATCGGTCAATAGGTAAGAACTCTTGTATATCACTCTGCATCTGGCTGTAGCTTTGGCTGTCTTGAGGCACAGCAGTGCATTTCCACTGCCAGGCTGCCAGGCCAAAAAACGGATGTGCTCTTTTCTCCCCTAGGCCTGTCCAGGTGCTGACTGCTTTGGAATGGGAATAGAGGAACCCCAGGGATCAGAGCTTCTGTTTCACTCGGGAACAATTTGAGCACTCAGGGTGAGGCTTGTGTGCTAGGCAAGGTTCCTAGTATCACCCATTTCCACTGGGTGTTATTGTTAGATCCTTTAAAATTAGGTTACTAGTACCAGACAGCACTTGAAACTCGCATTTTCCTAAAGCACGTGATGATACCATAGTGTTACAACCCTTTGGTTAAGCCTCCATATTAACGACAGGAGTGCGGCAAAATCCCAATCCTATCCAGAGGGCAGGTCTGGTGATATGCAGTTCCAGTGGTATGAAAGTCTATCAGGCACTAAGCTCATGGCCATGGGGCTGCCTTCAGCAGCTGCCTGACCATTACACACCTTGCAATGGCCAGGAGGGAGTAGCATCCAAGCCCAGGGGTGGGGTGGGGTTGGGGGTGGAGTCCAGAAGCTAAGGCAGTCTTTAGGGAGGAGGGGAGCCCTTCCTTCCCCAAAGTAAATGACAAATCTTACACAGTCGGTAGAAGAATGGAATGAAAGAGCAAGCTTTTATTTTGTGAAAAGGGACATTATGAACCTTGGGCAGTGGGAGGGATTTTGAGGGTGACTGTATTTGATTCACTGGGGCCAGGAAGACTTGATCTACATGTAACAAAACAGCCTTATCACAAGAGGGAGAAAGCAGTGCTTAAATAATTTGGGTGGGGGAAGAACTCCTGGGACAGTTAAAGGTCATTGGTTGAAAGCCAAGACACTAAGACATCTTATTAGCATAGGGTTGGTGTTTCCATGAATCCCCAGGTGCTTGTTGAATGGGTTTCTTGTTGGGAAAGTGTTCAGTTTGCAATCTCCCTAAAGGCTTTGTGATGCTCCTTAGAGGTTCTAGAGTTTCCCAGATCAGGCAGAGAGGGAACACCAGTGAGAAAGGAAATCCATTGTCTTATACCAAGCTGAGAGACTACCCAGGAATGCCAGACTTCAACCTTAAGAACAAGACTCCACACTAGTGTAAGCATGAGGACCTGAGCCTTAATTCCCATCAACCACTTAAGAGGCCGAGCACGACTGTATGCCTGTGACCCTAGAGTAAGAGATGAGTCAGTTAGATACCCAAAACACTCTGGCTAACCACCCTGGCCAACTTGTTGGGCTTTGGGGTCAGTGGGAGGCCCTATCTCAAGAGGGTTGGAAGTGATAGAGGAAGATCTGGACCTTCTAAAGAGCCAGCCTGCCTTTTTTTCAGGCTTAGAAGGCATTTTGTGGTAAAGAAAGACTAAGTACATTTCTGTTTATGATTAAATCTCTGTCTCTCAAGGATTGGACTATGCCCCGCCTATAACCTTAACTACAAATGGTTCTGTACTGCCTGTTCTGGGAATGTTAATCATGTCTTTGTGTTAAAAAGTTGTTTATAATCACCTCCTAACACCACCTTTGTTTCAAAAGATTATACGACCACCTATGACTACCCTGTTATGAGCACCTGTTGTTATGACTACCCTGTTATAAGCACCCTGTTGTTATGACTACCCTGTTATGAGCACCTGTTGTTATGACTACCTTGTTATGAGCACCTGTTGCTATGACTACTTTGTTCTGCCCACCTTGCAATCATGCCTTTGCTTCTCAAGGTCTTTAGGGCTAACTTGTTATGCATACGTTCTGCTCCTGTAACCCCACCTATTTTGCTGGTTACCCATCTCCCCCCTCCAATTTGGAAATCTCTTACCCCTGAGCTATAAAAGCTTTTTATTCCTCATACCCAATGTGACCTCTAGAACCCTGCCTTAGGGGGAGGCACCCCAAGTACATGAATAAAAAAGCTTGCTTTAATTAATTGCTTGCTTTGATTAATTTGGCCATGATTTGAGTTTGTGGTCTTTCTTCTCCTATCTTTAGGATTAATACTTCCTTCTCTGGCTTCCACAGGTATGTACACAGCACACGTTCCTCATGTGCATGTCAGTGCACACACACACACACACACACACACACACACACACACACACACTCATACATAAATTTCCATTCAGAGAACGTTGTTTCAGAAAATGTATTCATGTTCCTCTGAAGAGATTAGTAGGGTCAACTATACCTTCCTAATTAGTAGAGTGGACAGTAAATAGTCTTCAAGGTCTTTTGGCTGGATGATGGGATAAGCTGTCATCCAGCATATTATGTAGCTAAGGAAATAGCCAGGCAGCATCTTAGAGAAATGTGCACCAGCACACTCAGCTCAGCAGCAGAGGAAGTGCTAAATAAATTGAATTTTAAACATTCTGTAGATAAGACTATTAGTCAAATAGGAAGCCAAGTGGGGCTCTCCATATTCAATGATTTTTCTTCTACTACCAAACACCTAAATCTTCTTCTTCTTTTTTTTTTTTACTTAAATTCACATAACTGGGTTGAATTCAGATGATGAAAACAAAAAAGGTATTTGAATAACTTGCTGCTTCTCAATTTTTTAATGCTATGGCAAGCATAGATATCAAAGTTTTAGAAACAGCAAATGTTCCAGAAATTACAACTGAAGCAAATTTGGATGCCATCAAAATAGTTCATCAGCTCTGAATTTCACAGTAATATGGAAAGTTTATCTGAGTGTCCATACTCTGTTTTGGTCTCCTGTACCTGAGCCCAAATGATGTTTCCTTGAGGCGAAACTATATTTCTTTTACTTTCACTGCCTTATTTGATGGAGATTCTGAGGTTAAGGCTTTTCTGTGTGCATCTCTGAGATCCAGCAAGTGCTGCCCTTGGATTATGTTGCATGCTTTTTGTAATGATTGCAAGATATTTTTTTATTCTACACTCTGGACATCGTTGATGAAGCTCCTGGAAACACTTCAGGTTTTATGTCTGCCTCAGGCCCCACCTGCATAAACAAGCTTAGTGACCAACACCTTTGAAGCACTCATTGCACACCAACCGGAACACTGAAGCATCTCATCAGACATCTCTGCATCCTGAGGATACCACCTCAATGCTAGAGCAACAACAGAGAATTAGCAAGTAAAATGAACGCTCACGTGTCTGTCTTGTATTATAAGGCGCCCTTTGTATTAAATGTTCAGGGTGGAACAATGGCAACTCCGGAGCCGCAGAAATTGACACTGGTTGAGGTGAAAGAGTATTTTATGAATTGCTTCTATTATATTATAGTAGGTAGTATGTCACTAGAGCCTGACAGGGTTAGGAATAATCTCATAATTTACACTCCAGGAGAACCTGTGAAAGCATTCTGAGGTTGAGAGTTCACTGGAACAGAGGAATGGCTTCACTTAAAGTGACCTGAGCCAGAGGATTATAAATCACAGCAAAAAGTGGCAGGCTATTTTCCTAGGGAGAAGAAATTGTGTGAATAAAAATGAAAGTGAATTAGAGATCATGTGAAACTGAAACACATAGAAGCAATTACCTTAAATATCTCAAACATGTATTTCTAAGCACTTTCTGTGACTATCTATTCCTGACATTACCCTGTATGGTTGGAAAAGTCTTATATCAATTCAAGGCATCTTTGTTTGTTTGTTTGAGACAGGGTCAGCCTGCCTCTGCTTCCAGAGAGCTGGGATTAAAGTCATGCACCACCATGCCTGACTCTAAGGTGAGTTCTCATTATATTCTTTCATTACTATCTTTGTATTAATATTGGTACTGATGAAATTGTGTCCTCTACAAATTTATATGTTGCACTCTTAACCCTAAATATAACTATACGTGGAAATGGGATCTTTTGATGGCAAATATTTTAGTTGAAATTGCCTCAAGAAAAGTCACATTGGGGGTGGTGGAGTTTATACTGTTTAAGAATACAGAGAAAAGGCAGCAGGCTGTGAGGAGAGGTCACTGAACATTTTTCCCTTTTAGGATTCTGAGAAAATGAGTGTCTCTTGACCATATACAACTTCTAGACATCCTTTGTTGACATCTCAAACTTTCTGTTTTTACTTTTCCTCACTGGATACTGTTACCTTCTCCTGGATGCTCTAATACTGAATGCCTTCTCTTCTCAGAAAGAATTAACTCTCAAACTGTCTGAAATTTTAAAAAATGGGCACCCTCAAAACTTCTGTGAAAATGATGTGTTTGCTAATCATTTACATTTCAGATTCATAAAGACACTTTATGTGAAGTGTAATGCAAAGATAGTCATAGAATGTGTCAGAAATGCCTCGAATCAGAACTGAGTCTGTTGTATGTTATTAGTCACATTGTTTTTGCTATATATGTCTAATATTTATCCTCTCATAAAAGTTTAATAGCTTAATTATGGAACAGAAATGCTTAATGTTTCCCATCATCATTCCTTAGCGTATACGTACAAAATTAGTATACTTTGGATTGTACTGTGTTAGAATGCTTGATTTTAAAAACTATTTTTTGAGTTGCTGGCTTGATTTCAAAATTATTAAATAAGTTTTGGCTTGAGATACAAATATATCATAAGTATATCTGTCATTCTAATCCTATGCATTTATGTGAAAAATGTTCCTAGTATCTCTGACTATAAAATAAAAATTTTGGACAACTATAAAAGATACTAAAGCTGCTGTATGTCTCACTATATCAAATATCTAGTCAATATTTAACTGATTCTGCAAAATAATAATATACATCCCATTAGTATGCACATTTTAATCACCAATAAATGGTAAAATTGTATCTATATCAAACACTTATTTTAAAATAAATTTATGATTTGTTATCAGTGGTGTTTTGTATTTTAAAGATTAAAGAACACCTTTTTTAGATGTCTTAGTCAGGGCTGTCTAAAGGAACCAAATTGACAGAATATACACATACATATATACATATTATATATTAAAGTGGTTGATAGACTATGGTCCAGATAGTCCAATAATAGCTGTCTTTGGATAAAAACACCAAGTATCTCCAAGATATTCAGCTTACAATATTAGATGTTTCACTAGTCCCAATTTGGTGCTTGAATCTGAGGTAATTCCTTGAGAGCTACTGGCCTTCTGTCTCAGTTGGAAACCAGATGAAGCAGGTTCTAATAGCAGTGAAGAAACATCTCAGCAGTAGGGTAGGCACACCTTCCAGTGAGAGTTAGGGCACACATGCAGAAAACAAAAGCTTCCTTATTCTGTGGCTCAATTTAGAGTTGGTCTTTTAACCACAAATGATCTAGAGCTAGGACGTGTTTCCTGTGTTAAGTCATCCAATCAAGAAAATCTCTCACTTGGGTTTTAGTTGATTTCAGATGCAGTCAAGTTGACAACCAAGATTTGTATCACATTAGGGGAAATCATGATGTATAGTCTTGACTAATTGTGTTATAGAAGAGTCTAAAATTCTTATCCTAGCGTCTATGAAGACTTAGACCATATTCAAATGAACTGCATTTTTCCCCTCAGACCTTACTATAGCCTGGAGTTGAAGAAAGAAATAGCATAATTTTACTTGCATAATCTCTTGGCTTTAAGCATGACACTAGATGGTATAGCAGTTTTGTAAACATCCATATTCAGGAGTACATATATTTCTTTTTTTAAAGATTTATTTATTTATTTATTTTAACATATTTTATTAATTTATTCATATTACATCTCAATTGTTATCCCATCCCTGTATCCTCCTATTCCTCCCTCCCTCCCATTTTCCCCTTACTCCCTCCCCCTATGACTGTGACTGAAGGGGACCTCCTCCCCCTGTACATGCTCATAGGGTATCAAGGCTCATCTTGGTAGTCTGCTATCTTTCCTCTGAGTGCCACCAGGCCTCCCCATCCAGGGGACATGGTTAAATATGGGGCACCAGAATTCGTGTGAAAACCAGACTCCACTCTCCACTCAACTGTGAAGAATGTACTGTTTATTGGGTAGATCTGGGTAGGAGTTCGAAGTTTACTGCATGTATTGTCCTTGGCTGGTGACACAGTTTGAGCAGGACCCCTGGGCCCAGATCTTCCCATCATAATGATCTACTTGTAGGTTTCTAGGACCCTCTGGGTCCTTCTATTTCCCCATTCTCCCTTGATTCTCTCACCTAGAGTCCCAATAGGAAGTCTTCCCCTCTGTCCCACTTTCCTGGTAAGCGAAGACTTTCTTGAGTTAACCCAGAAGCAGAAAGAGTCAAATGGTATATACTCACTTATATATATTTCTTTTCAGGTGAAACTGATTCTCATAGCGGAAAGTTTAAAAAATCCTACTCTGTATGTTTGGAAGTTTGACATGTCATCTAAAATAAGAGAATGAAGGACAAGAGAGATTGCTCAGTGGTTAACTGCACTCGCAGCTTTTCCAGAGGACCTGAATTTCGTTCCCAGTGCTCATATTGAGTTTCTCACAAGTGGCCACAGTGCAAGTGCTAGTGCAAGAATAGCTGATGCTTCGGCCTCTGAGGGCACCAGCATTCTTCTGCACACTTGTACACACAAACATGCTAACATACGCATAAGAATAAGTAAATAAATAAATAAATATGAAAATTAGATTTCTTTCCTTTTTGCAGTACAATTGGTGGTAGAATTAGTACAGGAACCGTTCTGTTGACTTTAAGGAAATTTGCTCCTTGAAGCATGAACAAATGGGGGAAAAAATAGCACCAGTAAGAAAGAAAATAGGCTTCAATTGGGAAGTTGCACATTTGTAGGAAACAAGAGGAAGTTGCTTAGAAAATTATAAATAATTATTATAAATGATTAGCTACCAAGCCAAGAATAACATTAAATATTTTATTTCTTTTCCATTTGGTTATTAATAGAACACTTGCTGTTTGTATTTAAAATATTGCGGTGCATTTGCTTTTCTCAATTTAAATGAAATAGCATTGAAAGGAAGCAACTCCCAAATGTTCTGAGAGACCAGGAACGGAAAAAATTATGAGAAAAAAAAAAAAAAGAAAAGCTAAACTTTTCCTTAAGATAGTAAGCACATTACCATGAAGCACTCTTCCAAATGATCCAAATATCACACGTATCCTATGAAAAATAAAGAAGAGTATACATTTTGAAGGACGTATGGGGAAGAAAAGGCAAGTTCCAGCCAAATAGCTTCTGGAAGCTCTTTTCCAGAAAGCGAAGGTACTGTGGGGAGACACCAGGCAGGGCTGCCCTCTTTAAGTGTGTATGAAGGAGATAAAGTTCAGGGTGTTAAGCAACTTCTCCAAGGTCAAATATAATCAGATTAGAAACTCCGCTCTCTAGGTGCCTGAGTTTGGGTGGGGTTTTTTCCCCTCTCCTTTCTTTTTCCCCTCAACTTAGTGACAACCATAACATTCCATATTTGCAAATGTGACAGTTTTCATTGGGAAATTTCAAGATGGCATTTGCCCATATACCTATCCCTTACATAAAAATAGAAAGGAAACCTAAAAATAAAACTAACACTATTTTGCATTTCCATTTGCTCTGCCTTTTTCTCTCTTTTACTCTTGTGTTTTTAACACTAGGAGCACTTCTGCAGAATGTTATATTCTGGGGACAAACTATGGTTCCTTCAAAGCCCTTAGCGAATATTGTTTTAGAGTCTTCATCAATTAATTTAGTTTTATAAGCACCCCAGAAGGAATACAAATACTACCCTATTTAGAATTGATTTTTTTCCCCTGCCAGTGTCTTGGCAGGGAGAGGGGAGTTGAAAGAGTGGGACTATTTGGTAAAACTCTTTGCCCTTTACTTTTTTGTAAATGTTGTCTTTTTTGTAAATGTCAAGCCCAAATTATAGGTGAATATTGGCAGAGCTGTAGAGACTGTCTGAGACCCATTACAGCTGCTGGCATTTGTACTGCTAAATTTGTAATGAGTTGCAGGTGTCTGTGATTGAATTTTGTGTTGCTTTTGTGATTGGCTCACCAATTCACAGTCCATTAAGGATATACTTTTTGTAGATGTCAAAATTGTGGTGATACAAAACCAGCAGTTTCAAATGGCAAGTTTCAACTTAGAAACCTCTGTATATTTTAGACCAGTGTCAATTTTCACACTTATCCATGTTGGTACTCATCAGTTTGACATCAGAAAAAGTCAAAATTGGATGATACTGTTTAGCCTGTCTACTGTCCTAGTAGCATTCAGGACTGAGCATACCTAAGAATTATCTGAGATCCTTGTTTAGAAGAGGAACCTTCAGTAACTTTTTTCTTTTCTCTAAGATTTATACTCAATAGATGTGCATGGTAGAGAAAGAAAGACACCAGCTAATTCCTAAATAAGTGTTTGATGGACAACTCATTGAGAAGCACAAAGTCGGCTTTAAGACTTTTGTTTTAAAATGAGGAAGGAGGTACTGAGATCTCAGAACAGAAGTTTGCTAAAGTTTCCTGATGATTTCAGAGAAAGTCAAACTTAACCTTACTCCTATCTCAATGTTCTTGCCTTTCTATCACTTTAGGCTTTTAGTTGGACTGATTGAGGGCTGTGAATCTCAGCTAATGTTGTGGGCTGCTACAGACGTAGCACACAGTAGGGCTAGTGAATTGAGACTCTTATTTAGAGAAGGGAAATGCACATGTATGTTTCTGTAGCCTAGAATAGATGCATTTCTTTGGGTGTCCAGATTGCCTAGCTGTAAGGGCACTTACCTCCAAGCCTGATGACCCAACTTCAATCCCTGGGACCTACTGGGTGCAAGGAGAGAACCAACTTCTGCATAGCATCTTCTGACCATCGCATACACTGTGGGGTTTAAGGCCCACCCCTCCTCCAAAAACACCACAGAAAAATAAATATTTAGAAATATTTTAAATTTTAAATATACTTCTTTATTTTTAAATTTTGCAGGGGATCAAAACCAAGGCTTCACCCATACCAAGCAAGTCGCTCTATCACTAAACTACATTCCAAGCTCTCACTTAGAACATTTCTTATAGGATTTGATGTATAGAAGCTATGAAAAGCTATGAATGGTGGTGCACACAGCTAATACCAGCATTCAGGAGGTAGAGGCTGGTCAATATATGGAGCTCTGTGTGTTCAAAACCAGCCTTGTCTACATAGTATTTCAAGGCATGTCAGTGTTACATAGTGAGAGACAGAAAGAGAGAGAGAGAGAGAGAGAGAGAGAGAGAGAGAGAGAGAGAGAGAATGGGGATATATACAGATAGACAGACAGGTGAACAGACATAAATAGAAAGGGGGAGAAACAAAGAAAAGAATGGAAGAAGATGAGAAGGAATGATTCAGGAGTCATGTACATGGGGACTACCCATTTTATGTATCTAAATATCTCAGGACTTTACCCAAGCCCAGGCCCATCACTAATAAGCCCAGTGTCCTGAGTAATCACCATAGTTAACATTTTTATATGTGTTTTTCAGTTTGTTTGCATGAAGATTTCATGAGATCGGCATAGCTATTTCTTTGTAGCTATTTGTTATAGGTACTGAGCGTGAAGGTTCAAATTGAAGTTTGAAGTCTTTGTTCAAGGTGAAAGAGCTTGTAAAACATCAATCTAGATTTTAAACCCAAGAATTCTTCCTGGGAGTCAGAACCTTTAAGGATCAAGGTTGGAAGCTGGACTTCCATGGATGTTTAAGAACTTAAGACCTGCAGACAGCTGGTCATTAGAGATTTCTACATGATGAACTAAAAGAAAATAATCATGTATTAGGGTTTTCTCATTTGATTAAGTAATGCAGTAAAATGATAGCTTCCTGATTGTTAATTCATTCCTCAAGTTTGATCAGCTAAAATAAATCAAGCACAAGCAAGTCCACTATCTATGTTTGCTCCTGTATGTGTCTATATGCATTTTATGTATTGATTATATGTTTCTAGATCAACAGAGGTGTTAGCAACAAAGGAAACTACTGCATATCAGAACACAATTTCTTCTTGATATTTTAGCAAGTAGTATAATGTGGCAGTCTTTTATTTTGAATTAAAATTATGCCTAAAGTTTTTATATTTAGTTTAAATGATTTCATTGTCAGGTAAGTTTTATAATAATTTGAGATCCTAATATGTATTGCCCACTATAAAATAGATGTTAAAATTGGTTAAAATTAGATATTGTTATGCAGCCAGAAAATGTCTGCATATAGTGTGTGTGTGTGTGTGTGTGTGTGTGTGTGTGTGTGTGTGTGTGTG